>BGPR01000004.1:3564521-3860812 GCA_013235015.1 Araneus ventricosus | reverse complement strand
TGCGAAATTTTGAGACTATATTAACGATATTTCATTATTAATTTTTTCACGTTTACTTAATTTTAATAAACTAAACAATTTTGTGAAAAGTTACTCCACTATATTTCAAGATCATTCGCAAAACATAAGTAGTTGAGAATCTTCGGTCGAAAATCTTGATGATGATTGCAACAACTTAGGAAAGGAAGTATCCACGCCGAATAAAAATTAACAAGAAACACGAACCACCCGTAGACAATTGAAGCCGCAAATAAAAGATAACGAAATGCCACTTTGAGTGACGTCTAATACAAATGACTGGATATAAAACCGAAGGACGTGGGCTTCATACATAGTAAGCTGTGTTTATAAGAGTTCAAAATCCCTGCCGCAATCTACGGTAACGCCAGCTTTAAAAATGGAGCAATTTACGAGACTGATTGCCACCATCACAACATCCACATGGAAACGTGAGGTAAAAAAACTCACGATGGAATGTTTTTTTTTATTTTGATTATTTCTTTCCTCTTCGTCACAAAGTAGATACTTTTGATTTAAATAAACTTTTCATTTCGTTTGATAAATGAGTTCTGTCTCGAAATAGGCCTTTGATGAAGAAGTCCTGTCCTGCTTTCCAGTAAGTGCCATTTGCAACTATTATAACCTAATGTCCCGACATTACTCAGAGCTGACATTAACAGTTTCGCTTCGGAGGAGAATTGAGAAGTATCGTCCACCGTACAATGGAATATTTGGCCAATTTTATATATATATTTAGAAGAATCGGAAGAAAAAAGTTTACTTTTGAAAATCAAATTTTATTCTCTAAGGTCAAATTTCTAAAGCTAGATCAGCCATTACTTTTGGACTATGAATTCTTGTACCACGCTGGTGATTTTGCTAACTTCAAGGATATTATAGTTCTTACTTTGTGGTTCTCTTCTATAACTTTCTTTTACTGAAATGGAGTAATAAACGATCAAATGAAACAAGTGAAATTTGTCGGGCCAATTTAATTTTGCACTGTTTTGAGCACTTTGCAGCTAGTAAAATGACGTGATATCCCAATACGGCATAAGACAATGTGCTGCTAAATGTTAAATGACATGCGCAGTTATGTTTGCAATATAATTTTGTAACATCACTGAAATTGTCACCATTACCAGGAATGACATAGAGGGCGGTGCAGGTACATTCCTTCCCAGCTTTTTCACTGGATTTCTGGGGGAAACAATAAAAGTAATGTTTCAGAAAATTTGATGATTTTACGATTAGAGTATTGCGTCGAAGCCAAGTAACTTTTAGTATATGATTTAACTTTGTAATAATTCCAGAATTACTTGGTATTTATTACAACAAAATTGAAGCCCATGATTTGTAATGCACTATTATGAAGTGAGACATTTAGAAAGCCTTTTGAATGCTCACTGGATCTAGGCGAGACAGTTATTAGTATTAATTACGGCAGGTGAGAGGGTGCATATCATTCTCCAGAAACGCGTTGTTTATCTAATATTTGAATTAATTATGTACGCGGCAGTATATTTTTCAAGAGTAGATATTGAAAAATTATCTTGAATGGCTCTCAGTTACCAGAACTATTTTAAGCATTTTGACACTTATTTCATTCGTTTCAGAACTTTTCCTGGAATTTAGCCAATCCCATCATGGAAATAAAAATTAATTCTCCTAAACAGAAAGCTCCTTACGAGTTTTTTTCCGTAGCCGTGTAACTACCGTTTTCAGCATATGCTCATTATAGATACATGGAAGGCATTCATGATTTTCCGACGCATCTGTGTTACTTAGGAGTATGTGAATCCTTAAACATTGTAATTGCCATGTTGCAAAGCAGCAATTTAAATAAAAAATGTCAATGCATGTTCTTTTTTATCCTTCTTTTTCTCTCATAAGGTACATGCAAGGCAGGATACATCCAAAGTATTCAGCTCACCCTAGCCACCATTTGCAGGCGCCCATAGGATTCCTGTTCTCATTAAGCTACGAAGTAAAAACTGCACAGCCCATAACATTCTCCCTTAGGAGGCTTCCTCAGCTTGACTCATCCGAATAGAATTATAGCATCACTTTTATTGTAACTAGAACTAGTCATTCTACTTCATATAAAAGGCCTTTAAAAAGCTGAAAGTAACAAAAACAATTTTACTGACTTTTGGCCATACACAAAGAAACAATACACAAGTTAAAGTGCAGAATTCTGAACTATTTTAATTGGCATATCATCATGATTCAACAAGTATATTAACAAGTACGAATTCAAGTCTTAGCGCATGATTACTGATTTATCGTGCCCCATGCGCACATATACGGTGGATCTCCAATCGAATGGATCTTAATTGGCATCCTAGACACCGCAACCAAGTCACACGATGGGTGCGGTATTAAAGTTTGGACAACAGATTGTCGTCTCAGGCGTCATCATCAGTAAGAGGCTACGGCTCACAATAATGAGTTTTATCCCTGAATATTCCATTGTATAAAAACAAGATCTTAATACCAAACAATCCAAATCAATTACGGACATTTGAATATTTGCAATTGCATTTGATTGCTAGTGTTTTAAATTGAGAATTATGTATTAACTCAGTTTTAATTCCATAGATGCTGATTATACATATACAAATTTCGTGGAGGCATTGCACTTTTGGAAAGTTAATATTCGTAAGATTTTTAAAAAATAGATGCTTGATGTTAAGTGATGCTGTTAACTGCACTGAACACAGAACATGGGTATTTTCCATATTAATGGTAACAGCAAGTTTCTTGCTATTAAACTGAATTTTTAAAATATTTTGATTACTTTTCATGTTTATTTGTAAAACAACAGAATTAATTTATATTAACATTTTAAAAACAGATCTGTATATTATAATGTTTCTTAAATTCCGCGACCCCACTACTGGGGGAGACAAAATCAAGGACTTTCTCAAGGGACTTTTTTTTTCTTTCAGGTTCCTCCGCATTTGGTACTAAAAACAGTCAAGAAAGTATGGCATTGACATAAAGAATTCCGTAATACCTGTCTCAGTAACTATCTTTCGTTGAATTTTCTCTTAGTTATCATTAATAAATGCTTCATTTTGCTGTTTATTTTCCAACTTCAAGGAACACAGCAAATTTTGTCCAAAGGAAACCGGGTCATCAGAATTTGTTTCGCATGAAAAGTGGTCGCAAGTAAGAAAAATATATGAAGCTTTAAACAAATGTAATGTCCAATCAACAATTTCTTCCAAGTTTTGAACATTTCTATGACCATCAGATAAAATTATGTAACTTCTCATTTATATAAGTTGCTTGTGATCACTATATATGGATACGGCAGAAAACAATGATGTTGACTATTTTTACCTTTGTATCATAAAGATTTATTCTCTGTACATTTCTCAATAGTAAAGTGATCATATTTTCTGAACTTATGTCTAGGAAGCTGTCTGCGGAGAAGGGAAAGATGTATCGGATGAAACAGTTCCGTACTTCAAGGATGTTTTGAAAAATTATCCTTCCCAACTTTTACCATATATAGAATAGGTTAATATGATCTATGAAATATTGTGATAAATAAATACATAAAGCAAAATAATCGAATAGATTATTAATAGATTAATCGATAGATTATTAATATTATAATTAGATAGTTAATGCTTACAAAGACAGTACGAAGAGAAAATAAAGCATAAATAGTATATTTTGCTATTACATTACATATTTTTGCTATTACATTACAGGCTATTTCATCCACATAGATCATACTAAGGTGATCCTACTCTATACATCGTAAAAGTTGGGAAGGATAATTTTTCAAAACCTCCTCGAACCTTTCTTAATGTTTAAATCTAGTTTTAAACCATTTTTAACGTTAATTACTTAATAATAAGCAAGTAGAAGAATCAAGGATATTTAATTCAAACACTAAATCTGAACGTCTTTTAAATCCTGCACAACGAGTCGAAAGTTTGAACTGTACCGACTATCCCAGGCCATCTAGTCACTCTAAGCAAACTTGCAGGAAATGTTGGGAAGAGGAATCCAGTTTTAATTTTACTTTCTTATCTCACTTTTTTAAAAACAAAATCTAGCGCAACATTTTTATATAAGCTATTTACATATAAGTAAAATTCTTAACAATTCCAATTCAGAAAAAATCCGTGACAAAGAGACAAAATTCGGAACTGTCCCAGCTAATCCGTGATGTCTGGACACTCAACTCAAAACTAAAACTTATGGTTTAGTCTACAAATAGCAAAACTGTTCTTGATTTCCATAAAACGCAAATATTAAATGATGCATTTTCATTCCAAATGCAAGAATATTATAAGCCAAAAATGAATAAGAATAGCATTTTCAGATTTCAAAAAAAGGAAAGGCAAAGAAACGACGAATTATCTAGACCAGATTTTCTGGCACCTTTTATGAAAGTAAAAATAAATTTGCCAACTGAAAGAAAGAATACTTCCGTGCGCATTTCAACGAGTGACAAGGGCTCTTATTTTTAGCCTGCGATTGCTACATTTAAAGCCACAATGATTTTAAAACAATGTAGATGTCGCGACAGAGGTGGATTTCCTTCCAAAATGTTAACAGATGTATATCAATGTGATCGCGTCAAGCGCAAGTGCATTTGCAGAATGAAAATGCGCGCTTGTCTTCGAGAAAAAGAAACCTTCTAACCTCATTAAGGCTATTAGAACAAGACTTTTTGTACATGAAATCGCAAGCATCCTATTTGCAATGCATTTATCAGGGTTTTGATTTTTTGCTTCTCTGGCGACTGGGAGTTTATGTAGAAGAAGTCAGATAAAGGAGATCGTAAGAAGGGAACTTAATAGTAAGAAAAATAATATAAAACTCAAATCTACAAATCTGCTTTGAAATTTAAAAAAGGGAACAATTTATCAGCAATTCGCAGATTTGTTCAAAAACATCCGATTCTATTCAACAACATCCAGTTTTAAAGAGGTTTTACTGTGTTTTTGAGTGCGGACATAATTGTTAGAGAGCGACGATTGCCTATGCGTTTGCACCCCATTTACCAAACTACAACATTTTAGAAACTTTCACACTACACCAGTGTAAAGACATCTTATAAACATCACAATTTAAAGAACACAAATTTTCAGGAATTTTGGTAAAATCATAGATAAATTCCACGATATTAGTTTCAACTTTTTAATTTCTATTAGTATTCCAAAAGTGCTACAAGCTATTTGTTAAATTAACCGATTTTTTCTCCTTAAACATGTTTTAATTTCATTTTTTAACTGATAGGAATTATAAACGGTTAAAATACACTAGGTCTGTATGCACCAATAACCAATTATTTTGAAATTATGAATATATTACATACATCATTCTTTCTAGGAATCTATTTCAATGTAAGATAAAAATGCATATACTAATCCTGTTCTACATTAATTGCATGATAATTGAAGCTTTCTCACACCAAAAATATCATTATAAGCATTTAAATTATTGATGTTTTTGAGAAAAAAGATGTCCTGTCAATTTGTTTCTATTGGCCAAACTTATTTGTTTCTGATTCGTAAACTTTTGAAGAAAAAAGTTATGCCTACGTATTAAATACAACTTAATGAATTATTGGTGCTAGCAATATACACTAATCGTGACCCAATAGTTAATTTCTAAACTTTCAATTGGAAAAATGCTTTAAATGACGCCAAGAATAATATTGTATGCTGTTTAAACCAATAAATATGCTGATGAAAAAATTACGAAGTCTAAGTTATTACGCAGTCTTCCAATCCTTCTTTAGTCAATTTTACTAAAATATTCTTGAACATTTTAAATAAAAAATGTTCCACTCTTCTGCGACTGAAACTGTACGAGTTATGAAGCTTTGAATATCACTATTTTAGACCATTTCAATGGCCGTCTAAAGGGAGATCCGCCAATCAACGGGAATCGAGGCGCTTAAAATAATGCAATTCATAACTCGTTCAGTTTAGTCAAACTTGGTTTTAGTTTCAATGTTAATGTGTTTGGAGAAATAGCCAACTCCATGTTAGTTGACCTGTTATCAAATGTACTGTCATATAATCAGGAAGATAACACTTCTTATTTCGTTAGTTCTCAGAAGGTTCCAATATCTTGATGTTGGTGGGAAGTGTGCGTCGTTCTCACAATTCTACCACCGTTCAAAACCTTTCCCCGAAATCCAGAAGAACTTTATTTTATATTTTTCAATTGAATGATAAAATCAGTTCTGATATTCAGAAGTTTCCCAACACAGATTTAAAGATGATAGCCCTACAACATTAGAGGTACTGCGAAGCAAGGAAGAAATATCGTACAATCCCCCATGCCTTCGATAATGTTTGTTTAATTAGGATTTATTTGGCTAAGACTGCGCTTCTGTCCATTCTGACTCTGCATTTCGCACTTTAATAGTATAAAATTAGAATAACACAATTTGTAAGAATCATAAATATCCCATGATCGACAAAACTGTCAGCAAAATTATTTATTCAGCGAATTATTTACAGTATAAAAATGAACTGTTAACCTTCTAAAGGGACATTTTTCTAGTAATGTTATATTAAAATATTTTTGGGATTGCGAAGGATTTAAGAAAATTAATTCATTTAGCATATTAGATCAAATTAATTTTATTTGCTAATTAGTTTGATTACTAATAACTGATTGGCAAATCAGACATTTCGTTAAGGTTTGAGATTAGAAAGTTTTTCCTCCGTCGGCGATAACATTTGGCGAGAACTTACGCAAACCTTCTTTTCAGCGTAAGGTGTTGGCGCATAACTATCTCAAAATCATCATAATAATAATGACTTACTGATAATTAATTTGATTGTTAAAATCACATTATGTTTATTAATATTTTTTGTGGTTTCTGAATTAGGTACTTCCCACAGCCTTGGAAAAGGTTAAAGTAACTCCTGGTTAGTAATTCAGAAGCATGAAAGACTGTCTGTTAACTAATTAAAAAGTTAAGCATTGTTAACAAGAATAGAAAACCATTCCGCACGAAGGCGCCTTACAAGTGACAAGAAAAACTGTTGGAAAGTGTACAAAGTTTCAACAATGAAACAATGAGTCACCAAACACCGATTCTTATCACTTTCCAGTTGAAATACATACAATTTCTGAAAATAAAATTATTACATAGATGAAACCATAATAGCTGTAAATAATAATCTAAGATAGTGAATAAAATTTATCACGTCATTCCTAGAATGAGAGTAAAATATTGCCTACGTTTGGAATTATTATTATTAAGTAACAAAAGAAAGAGGGGATTTACAAAAAAGCGAAGCAGTTTTGCTAGCAATAAAAAATACAATTTCTCACAAGATCGATAAAACTTATTTAATGGAAGGAACAAATTTAAGTTTAGGTGATCGCCATCGAACAATTCAGAAAGTGGTTGTTTTTAGTTTCAGTTACATTAATGTCCCGTTTTTAAGCTACACGAGGGAAATTTGGGACTGACCTCGCATGTTTGAACCGTTGTCAGATGACGAGGACGACTCCGGAGCTCGTCTTTTTTTAATAATATAACGAAGAGATATTATTTACAATAAGTTATTTAACTGTAGAATTTTAGTTGTTTACTTCAACCAAAACTAATCTATTAAAATCGAATTGCCAAAATGAATGCAACAATAATCTGGCGTAGATGTCACTTCATTAGAATATAAAACCAATCTTTAAAGTTCAGTATACATGAAAATCGTTTATGAAGAAAACGAGATGTAATTAGTGTTGTATTCTCATCAAATGGAAATTACTTCGATTTATTATGTTTAAGAGATAAACTGTGGTATGAATTAACTATTATTAATCAATATAATTGTTATTAAAAATATGAAACTCATTTTCAAATGCAATCTACTAATTTCCATTGCTTAACTTCACATTAAACAGGCGAAACTATACTTTCTAATTCGTTAGGAGTTTCTTTACATTTTTTATTCTTTACCCATTTTGTTGAGGAGTTATTACAGATAAATTATAATGTTTGCTAATAAATGTATATGCACTATATATTTTAAATGTTTGCTGTCACTGTGTATTACATGATCTCAAAAAGTGCCGAACTTAAAAGATATTTGTATAATATCCCATTATTACACCAGCATGTATTTCATCATGATTAATAATCATTTCAAATATTTATTAAATAAAAAATGAAATATTTCTATATCAAAATCTCAATGTTTGTCTGGTTAGAAGTTATTATCATTAAAAATAATTGTTTATAACCAACAGAGGAAATAATTAAAAACATTTGATATTCTGTGACATTATTAAATGGATTTAGTAATCGCATTCAAATTAAAAACTCACGATATTCATATAAGTGTCCAGAAGAGATTTTTTATACTTATTTACTATTTCATTGAAGTAGTAACCAATTCAACTAATGTTCAAATTACAGTAATGAAAATGAATTTCATTTCTATGTTTAAAGAATTCGCGAAATTTTTCCAATTACCAATAAACATGCGTATATCGACAGGAATCAAAAGTAATAAATGTGTTTATGGTTTATTTCCTGTTTAATAAGCACGCGACTCTTCGCCAGTTATCACTTAGCAGTGAGGAAACGTGCCTTTGTTTACATGTCATTCACGAATGTCGGTCTCTGACTCAAACATGTGGTCGGGGGGAGAAACCACTTACCTGAAGACAACTAGAAAAACAGATCTTCAGTTTCGTCGTGTATTCTGGGCACGAATAAACACAATTTCAGGAGTTCTTCCCTTACGTTTCGTTTTATCTTCAGATCAAAATCTCGTTGGAGAGAGAAAAGAATCGTTTAGGGGCGATGTGTGGCTCAAACGGTAGCAGAGTCCTGCAGTCGGAGCGAAGAATTAGAAGAAAGACAACCCGTTTATCCAAATAACTAAATAAAAAATAAGGAAAAAAATAATCAAAAGACTATCCAAGACCAGTCAGTTAAAGCGTTGAAAGAATCACGAGGATTGCCGAGGAAAGCATCGAACGGAGTATTTCTTTCCCGGTGATAATGCCGCCAAGGTCGCCAAATTCTTCTGCCACTTGCATTTATTTGTATCGGGTTACGTTGTTTTATACCCTTCCCTTTATTCCTAAATTTCACTCTCGCGGCGGTGCTTATCAACATTGCTCGATTTCGCCAGATCAAATCTTTTTCGCACTTTACTGTAAGGAGAAGTTTCACCCCAGGTGTTAGTAGAAGAAACTGTTTTAGTAATTTATTTATGCTTGGAATGGGAAATGCTCTAGATTAAGCGGTAGAACATTATTTGAATCTTTTAAAAATATTCTATCCCATTTAGTTTTTATCAATCATGCGATCCATTCCATGAGTCTTGAATGAACTTGATCCCTACTTTGTTCAAATAAAACACAAATTTCGTTTCCTCCCAGAGTTCCTATATGGACTTTCATTAAAATATGAAATTTAAAAAGTATTTTAAATCGCATCGTAACGGAATTTTCACAGTTTATTGTAATGCAGGCGCGAGAAGGAATGCTTCATCCCAGGTGGAATTATTTTATAAAAAAATGTAATTGCAAAAAGATTTATTTATATATGTTATGGAAAATGATAATCTGATCATTTCTTGAATTTCTTAATAATATTATTCATTCATATTCGTTCAATTTTTTTAAATCCATAATGTGAGCCATACGACCAGACTAGGCTAAACCTGATCCCTGCTTGGTTCAACTAAAACGTAAATTTCGTTTTATAGTTTTATAATCTTAATTTACTTTCGATTGTATTCATCAAGTATGAAAAGAATTACCCGCAGTATAATGTTTATTAAACAATAACGATAAATGTAATATTTTGTATAGGCATTTCAGGAATGTAGATCTCGATCGTTTTTAATTGGAAGATGGGTTACCTGTGTGTGTGTGTGTGTGTGTGTGTGTGTGTGTGTGTGTGTGTGTGTGTGTGTCTGTGTGTGTGTGTGTGTGTGTGTGTGTGTGTTTTATACATTCCCATTCTATCTAAATTTTACTTTCGCAGTGTAGTATATCAATATTCCTCAATTATAAGAACGGACCCAAGGGAAACAGCCTTCAAATATGCTCTTTTTCACAATTGTCTTAATCAAAATGTTGACAAATATTGTCGAAACTTCTATCAACATTCCAATCGAATGTTTGGAATGAAATAAATATTCGTATTGTGATGGTGTAAAGGAAAATGTTCTGACAATCGAGGTACGGAAATTGACGCAAAAAAATTCGACTTGCCTCAGACAAAAACATCTAAGCTTTCTGTTCACAGTATAGAAGGAGAATCCTCTCTTCGTAACCTGACTGTCACGGATTCGGTACACGATTTCACTGACCTAATGATATTTCAATCCTCAACAGTCCTCCCGATGTGGAAACTGGGAGACAGCTCAGGTGTCGTCTTCGCCAACTGACCAAGTAAGGTTCAAGGTTACGGAGTCTATTCCAGAAGAACCTTGAAGTGCCTTCAAGTCGTGTACACGAACCTGGTGCTATTGAAATTCATTAGGGTTTTGGAACTTGGAGATGGAATGGTATCTCTGTCGTCCTCGTCAACTGACCACGGTTCAAAACTACGAAATCTATATCAAAATATCCCTCATGTAGTTTCAAAACTGGCAGTTATCTAAATAAATTAAATTTACAATACAGAGGATATTAAATTCGCCGAATCGAAAATGGAAGGCTCAAAGATTAGGAATGAATCGACTTTATGGTTCTATCTTACATCATTTATTAGATAGTCTATTATATTAGATAGACTACTGATGATTAATTAGTATTTAATTCATTGAGAACTTCACAGACAAGAGTATTCAGAAAATGCTTTGTCCGATATTAGCTCTCAGTTCGGACCTAACTGTCATATGTTAAGGTCAATGTGAATAATCGGTTATTATACGTAATAACCGGTCCATATGTATAAAATCTGCATAAAAATCCAGCTATTATGCATAATAACAGATTTATCACATTGACCTTATATAAGACGGGAAAGTAATGGGATGAAATAAAATTACAAAAAAATTGGGCTAAATGAAGATATTTAGAAATGTTCATCGTCTATATCAAAGATTATGGGAAAAGTTTTTATATTTTACATTCTTTAATTTTCACTGGATATTAATTAAATTAGTTTTATCAAAACTGAATCCACTTTCAAGTTAAGCTAATGTTGTTTAAGCAGATACCGCTGTTTATTAAAAATGTTTGGTAGTCAGTACTTTTATTTATGCCACTGTCTACTCAAAACTTTTGGAACACAGTCAACATAAATTTTATATGTCCACTTTTTATTACTTTAAAGCTTTTCTTACTTTTAAATATCACATCTATCAATAAATTCATTAAATGTAATACAGAAGATCATTGTTAGAAACTAAATATTGAAAAACCTCACTCACCCGAACTAACGAGAATCAAAATCTATTCGGATAGTTTGAAATGCGTAGTCCTTTCTAACACTTCAGTCACGTATTTTGCGTTACAGGCAAATAGGTGAAAATATAATAGTTTTACCAATTTTTATTGCCATAGCGAATCGCATTGATTATCAGACATTTGTTTAATGTCACATTGTCTTAATATTGTGAATGATTTTGAGAAAACGAAGACAATAGAATCGTCATAATATTTTCATGTTGATAGTTTCTAAGACTTAGGGGAAAATTACTGATTTTCTTTCTGAAGTATATCATTTTCTTTTTCATCTCTATTGATTGATCTTGAATTCCATTTCACTTATTGATTGGATTCTTGGATTAAAATACCTGTATTATCAAGAATCTTGAATTTGTAAAGGATAGCATCTTTCAGTGCCATTGAACTTGTATAATACTAATATGACTTTCAGAGGCACATCTCAAACAATGATAACAATATGGAATGGTGAGAAATAAAGCGGATATAAAAACGTGATTGCGGAAAAAGTGCAGAATATGATTTTGATTTCTTTGATAAGAGTAATATGTATAGCATGTTCGAATATTTATCTATATTATATAAAACGCTTATGCAAAAAGAACCTTTATTTCTTTCTCCCTGTTGGTAACGATCAGTTTGTTTACCAGTCTCAACCCTGACACCGAGCATTCCGCTAACCGAGAGCAGAATACAAGGGAATTCCTGGATTCAGCGAAGAAATCTATCTTCTATATATATAAAACACTTATGTGGACGCAAAATCGGGCCGAAATTGATACGTGCAAGTTTGGAGAATTGTTTACGTTTGAATCGGCTGAACTCTTGAATTGGTTTTCAGTTAGATCGTTTGAATTCAATAAGTTTGAGTCGTACAATTTGGATTAGACAAATGAATGAATGGGTGCTTAATACTGAATGTCCTTTTTAGCTAAAAGTTCCTGAAAAATTGGTTTATTCATCTCTCGACAGCTCAAATTTCCTGAGTTCCATCTATCCAGGTAAAAATAGTGTATCTTCCTTCACTTAATAATAATTGGAGTGAGTGTGTTTACATGTGCGCAAGCAACATTTCGTTTAAAGAAGTGCATGTTAAGATTTTCTTGGAAAATACGATGTTTGAAAATTTTGAAAAAGGCTATCTAATCAATTTTAAAATGCTAAGGGTAAATAATTATTATGGGTTTTAATTTTGAATAGTTAATATGAACATGTTTCAATGGCTTGCAACTTGTTCTATTTTCTTTAAATTGTCTTTTTTATCTAAAAGGTTGTGAGATGGGTTATGTCATTCTACGACAACTCGAATTTTCTGAGATTTAAAGCACAAATGACTACACTGAGAAAAACACTATATCTTTTTTGACTAAATAATTATTGGAATAAGCATGTATACATGTGGGGAAGCTTTTCTGAAATACATTTCTTTGTATATAGGGCATATTTGAAATTTTGGTGGAAAAAGCAATGTTTTAAATTTTTTTTGAAGATTTGGAAAAAGGCTATCTTATCAGTTTTAAACTTAAAATTTTGTTCGAATGAAATTATGTTGAAATAAACTGTTGAAGAAATAGTCAAGTGCATGCCAAGAAGTTTTAAATGACTGGTTTCTGAGTGATGAAAATAATTTTGATTTTTAATCTTCTTTGAATTATAAATATTAAGATTCAATTTTCTTTTTAACATTTACATTATGGTTTTTGTCTATTTTTTTGCCATTGTGTCTTGGTTGTTTTTGAGTTTTTGTCTTATGTTTCTTGTTTGCTTTGATATATATATATATGTACTACCAGAAGCTACCAGATTTTAATTGTAGAAACTGATGAAAAATTAATTTTAGGAGTTCATGCAATTTCAAATAATTTAAATTTACTTTTAGTAATTAATGTACTTATAATTTCCTAATACTAGCAGAAACACATAACTGTATGGCGGGCGGCGAGCGAAGTGAGCTGTGATGACATGGTGATCCCGAAAGAATCACAACGTTATTCTTGGAGGCTGGCGAGCGGAGCGAGCAGGGGGTGTAATATATATAAAGATTTTACAACAACTGTGCTAGGACACGCAGTGTCTTCATTGTAGCGAGCGAAGCAAGCAGGGTTTGCGTAGCAAATCCCGGTGGATTGAAACGCAATCCTCCTGGGGTTGGCGAGCTTTAGAGAGCAGGGGGCAGAGACCCCTGTTAGTTAAGCCTAAGTTCCGTGTTGATTCATATTTGCATCACAGATATTTTTCCTTTTTTCAATTAGTTCATAATTTAACGCTACGGTGCACAATTTCTTTTTTTATAACAAAATTTATGTAAATTTATATAAATGAGTACAAGAATAGTTTAGAAAAAATTATTTTAAGAATTAATTTTTAAATTAAATTTTAATTTGATTATATTTTTAAGTGCATTAATTATTTAATTAAGATATTTTGACAAAAATAAATTTTATTTTTTTAGTCAAAAATTCAGAAACTAAATAATTTTATTAATGAATTATTAAATTATTCAAAATTAATGGAAATAAAACGAAAATTTTAGTAAAACAAATGAGAATCGCTTTGCAGTGTAATGTTAATAACTGATTATTTAACTAATTTAAATAATACATTCATGTCATTAAGAAGGATAGTTTTATAGTAAAGAAATTTCACTGAAAAAATAAGTTAAAAGTTAAATTTTTAAATTATATTTTCTTGATTTCTTTCTAGTATATATTTACATCTTTGGGAGAAAAATTTTAAAAAAATCTTGCAATGTATTGTTACAAATAAAATAAGCCTTTACTATCTTTATAAATAATGTTTTCAATTTTATGAAAGAAAAAAATAACATTTAAAAAATGAAAATGATTATATTCACTATCTTCGTCGGCACGATTTCCCTGAAAAACTATTAAGAAATTGATACACCTTTCTTATCGATATTTCATTCGCTTTTGCCGTTTTAGCTGCATCACCATGACAACAACATAAAAATGCCACTTGGCTGCATTGTTGATTTTTGCGCTTGTCCTTCTGAGAAAAGTTTTGAGTGAATTCTATATTGTACTTTCAAACAAGTCATCTCACTTACAAAAGCCTATCGTATGACAAATTAAAGGAAACAGCCCAAAAAATACAACACAATTAAACTACTTACCGCGAAAACTATCTCCACAAAAGACAGAGACTCAAATGACTGCGGATTTCTTGTGATGTTGATGCAATTAATAAAAACGATCTTATCTATTTAGAGAGGGGCCCTGTAAGGGGCATATCATCTGGTCTATCGGGAATTTGTTCATTGAAAGCTCTTAGATAACTTGGAGTAGTAACTTTATCTACAATGTTTCGTGATGTATTTACTTCCTCACCATAAACGCATCACATCAGATTTATGTTTTTACTAAAAGAATGTGCTATTAGTCATAAACAGCCATACTATAATTTTGTATTTTTATCTTCTTTTTAAGAAAGAAATGTGATGTGAGATGATAGAATTATTCACTTTTCTTTAGAAAGGTCGTAATTTCAACATTATTGCCAGTAGTTGATATTTGTGTAGCGTAATAGTTAATGTTTAAAGTTATCTCTACTCTCTCTATAAATTTCCCAAATATTCTTCTGAATCCATTTCGAATAGTTCTTAGCCCTTGAAAAAGTGAACTTGAATGGATTCCTTGTCTTGTTTTTTGCTTTTCGTTTCCTTCGAATTATTCTAGGATTGCTTTTATTACCTTCATTTTTTACTTTTGACTATATTTGTACAATTATTATCTGTCTATAGTTCTCTGTTTTTTGTTTAGCTGCTGCAATTGCGCGCTTCTTAAACATTGTCGTAATTTTTTCTAACTTTATTTCTTTCTACAAATACATTCTTTTGTTCTTTTTATTTTATTTTATGCTAATTAAAATATTTTTCTTGTTCAAGTTTTAAATTTTGCTTCTTTTTAAAAAACTTTTTAAAAACTTTTTTTTAAATATGCTATATTTTTTCTTGTTGATTGTTTCATGCTCTATACTCTCAGACGTATTCTTAGAATACATTCGCTCTTAGGATACATTTATAACTGTATAACTTTTGAGTGATATTTATCCCTATAGCCGTAATAAGTTTTCAAATAAAACCACCAAATCTCCCAAATTAGCAGGGACAGTGGCTATTTTTGAAAACTTGTTCTGTGTTTACTTTTCAATAATATTCAGCTCATATTTTAAAGAAAAATTTAAAAATCTATTAACGAGATTTAATTTTAAAATAAATTAGATTCTGATGATTTCTTCCCACTTACTACAGAGAATATGATCACTCTAATAGAACCAACGTGGAAGAATCTATGGAAAAAAATGAAATAAAATTACTGGAAAAAATACTGGCTCTTCATCTCTAACTAGATTTTTGCAATTATTTATTAGTTTAATTTTTTCATTGCTTTTGAAGCATGATATTTTTAAAATTTACTCCAATATCTATATCCGGATGTCCTGGATAGAAGTTTAGAAAATGTGGCATTTAAAATCATCCGTAAATTCATTCCGGCGGTCTATTAACCCCTTAACAGTGTAGTTTTTTGTACAGTCGTCAACGAAATGAATGGGACACTTCTGTAATTCTGGTATATATTATCGCATCTTCACAAAACTAGTGTCGATGTTAATGGCTCAAGAGGATAGGTTTATTCAGATAAAAAAACTGATTAACAGAGTTAATTAACATAGTCCGAGATAGCTGTTAATTAACAAAGTTGATTAACAGCTATCTCGGAATTTCCCCATTACGCCTTTCAATTTTTTTCGCTTAAACTACTCCCGTAAGGAAATTAGCCTCCCCATAAATTTTTTATTCAGTTGTGATGATAATTTCGAGAGTTATAGGGTTTTGAAAAATGGCGTTTCCCATGTTAAATAAATTTTAGGAACTTTTGACGATATCTCGGAAAGTATTATATATCTCTCAAAACTTTTTTCACTCACTAAAAGAGCACTAATTTTTTACATTAAGTTATGAAAAAAAAGCCATTAATAAAAAAAATCAAATATTTTTTTAAAGTTTTAATATGACTGTGAAAAAAAGTGAATGGTAACATAGTGAAATTTTTGCATGAGAGCAAAGCTGAGACGTTATAATGCCGGTATTCAAAAAATCAAGTGCATATATGTAATAGTTTCCGAAATATTTATAAAAAACTGCAAATTCCCACCGTTGACAGGCAACGCCCACTTTTTGAGGGACTGTATATTATACTTATTTGCATTTATCGGTCTACTTTTCATGAAACACGATATTTCTATTTAGACGATTCCCCTCTGTTTTGGGATACGTTGTCGTATTTATTCAGCTCCAAGTTCATAGAACACTTGAGATATTAATGGATTACCGTCCATTTTTGGATCGGGTTATAAAGTCTATGAATGAGTTAATTTTAACTTATAAGTTTAAAAATGACATAATTTGATGTTCGAGGGGAGCTCGGGAAAAACAGTTAAATACCTCATGATTGTGAATTACGTTTCTATATAGAATGAATAACTGATACTCTTGTTTAGTTCTTGGGAAACTTACGAAAGGTTTGAAAGTATCTTCAAAATCTAGTATTCCGACGTGATATCCGTGAGATTTAGAAAAATTTTAATCAAAAAAATTCGCTGTTTCGTTTCAAAAGATTTTCTTACAAAATTTATGAAAAAAGGATGGCTTACTCAGTAAAATAATAATATTTATTTAAATAAACATATGGAAATAAGCAGAACGATTCATTTGAGATCCATGGAAGCAATTTATAATTTCGATTTTAAGTCTTAATAAATTAGAAACAGATTCAAAAATAAATAACACAATTCTTTCAAGTCATGTAATGTAATGACAATTCTGGATAAAGATATTTTCATGTGTGGTAAAACATTCAAATCACGTGATGTCACTCCGCACATCAAAAGTAATTGTACACTGAGCAATCTCATGTCTAACGTTTTCTTATGCTGTATTGGGACATCGTTTTTTCGTCCATGTTTTATTACGTCCTTCTCCACCCCCACAATTTGTTCGAATCATGGGAGCACGAGTTGACTCCATTGAAGAAGGTCGGCTTACACCTGAATGCTTTTCTTGTCGAATAGTTTCTTCCCAAGGGTATGGAAATGTGAGGTCACTTTTGAATCTACTTGCATATGCCATTTGAAGCTTATTAAAGTCTGTGCACGTTAGTTATTGGAGTTTAAGATTAGATACATATGAGCACATTTTTTTGTGTTTTCATGGTATACTCATCCAATATCACACGCTACTCAAATATGAGTTAGTCTTCTTAATTTAACTACTCGGTTTATTTCCTTTGTAATGAAAATTATTTCTCAGGAATTCTCACTTCAGTACATGACTAACAGACTTAAACTAACAACAGAATTGAAAACATTCGAAAATATTTTTCAGACCCATATATTATACTCATCAACTGACACAAGCGTTGTTATACGGAGGAAAAAGGAACCTTCACACTTTCCGATTCATTCTGTTTCCGCAGAAAACTATTATTCTAAATTGGTGGGTTCAGAGTTCAAGTAAACCTAATCTACATGTTTTTTCCCTCATTTTGCACCAGCACTGAAATGGTAGAGTAGAAATGTTATGTTTCAATTTATTAATAATTTAAGTTCAGAGTCGAATTTGTATCCACCAAGCAGCAAACGCAATTAGAAATTCACAGTTATTTTAAATGCAGTTAATTAACTTTGAGATCCTTTCATGGACGTGTTTCACTTTAACTCTGAATCCTTCAATTATAAGACTTGAACTAACAACAGAACAATGCATTTGCTAATATTCTTCCTACCCATATGGAGTTATCATCATCTGATACTTGTGGCATTAAAAGATCGAAAGAACGATTTTTAAAAATTTCTCGTTTTTGCGAGAATTGAAATCTGCGTTTTTGAGTTATAGCGTTCATATAACCTCTAATAGACAGGCCAACATACAGTCCCTCATTTGGCGGATTTCATCCAAAATTTGACTCACATCTACAATTTCGGCTATAAAATGATGTTCCAATTTTCATCCATCTTCCTCGCTGCGTTTTCGAGTTATTATACTGACATCGCGAAAACGGTTAGACTAACAAACTTCCCCTTAAAGGATTTCGTCCAAAATTTGACAGAAATCTACAATTTGCACCTAAGACCATTCTTCTCTCTCTCCTTTTTGAGTATCGTGTTCATAGACAGACATAACATAACACCACCTCCTGTACCCGTGCCTAGATTCCTTGCGACTCTTTATGAACGTTTTCAATGGACAGGAAGTGAAATCATAGACAGACTGATAGGCAATACCAAAAATGGTTTTTTTCAACTCAGAGATGTCTGAAACGTTGAAATTGATCTAAATATCTAAATCCTGAAGTGGAATTTTTTGACATTTTCAGCACTTTCTATACTTCGTATACGTGAAAGTAAAAACCATGATACATCCCTATTCAATGTATTTTCTCTCTGGAAAATAACATCAATAATTATCATATTTAAACGGAAAACGCTGCATTCGATTCGACAATGCCCATGTAGTATACTCATCAACTGGTACTTGCGCTATTAATAAAATGAACATGACACTTCCCTTTTCATTCTGTTTTCACTGAAAAATATCCATGACGAACAGGCCTTTCTCGACGGATGGCTGGTTTTCTGGGTTTTGGCAAAGCGAGGCCATCTGCCATGGGCGGGATTTTGCCCATTTCTCTGATCAAGCACTGTCTCCAACCCCGCATATTTATTTTTCTTTGCTTTTCAGTTTTTTGTCGAAGTGACTGGATCCTCATTTATACACTACACCTCATATAAATTTCAGCCTTCTTCTCCCTCCCCTGGGCTGAAGGGGGCAGAGAATGAATCATCGTCAGAAAAATGAATGACGACCCTAAAATCCAGAGAGGGGAAAGAAAGGATTGGAACTTTGGGGTTGAAAAACGAAAAAAGTACATTTTAATTTTAAACGACAGAAGATTTAACGTTCCCTCCTCTATTTGTAAAATGTGGAAGAGGGATAGGGGTGAAGATAACGATATAATAAGTTTTTTTTTTTGTTCTCTTTCTTTCTTTTCTTCTTTTTTTAACCCCAGGAAAGATAGCGTAAGAGCACGCTCTAGGCTTTTCTCTGAATTTTTTTTTACGGCATTCTGTTTCATTTCCCCCGACCGAAATTTTTTCACGTAATTTATTATGCATTATTAAATATCCTTAATTACAGCGGACCTGGTCTTTTGATATCCGACGCTAAAAATAAAATGGTCGTTTTTTTTAAAATTTTTTTCACTCCCGTCTTTTTCCTAATCCGAAAAAAAATTGTTCCTATCACTACGGTCGCAAGAATTTCAGCGAGTGCATATCATTAGCTGAAAAATAAGCATAGAATTTATAAAATATACTTTTTTGAGAATCTATTAGAGAGCTCTGTTCGAATATCGGAAAACATATTCCTGAACAGCATAAAATGTGTTTTTGCAGGAAGTGAGCAAGTGTTTGGGAAGGACTCGATGCATTTGAAGAGATTTTGTCGTTTGTTTCGAATCTACTTTTATTGAAAACCTATTCCATTCGAGACGAAGTAAAGCGTTCAACGTCCCACTCGCATTGATTTCGATTGCTTTGAACGGTATAATTTATTATCCGGTTTAAAACTTTGCTCCATAACTCTCTATGGCGCATTTATTGATAGAATATAAATACATAAATTCAACTGGTAAAATTTCATTTACGTTGCATTTGCCATTCAATTGATTTCAATTGAAAAAAGTTCTAAAAATTGAAAGCTAGAGAAACTATACTACTGAAATACAGTAAACATTTCAATACTTAGTCGGATTTCATTTGAATCGGTTCAAAAAATATTAGGTTCCGAACTTACAACATATGCAGCAATAATCATTATACTGATGGCTCTGACATACCGAGAAGTTTTAGCAACGGCGTCTTAAAAAACATTTCTACAATGTTGTTAAAATATTTCTAAGTAACTCTGACGAAGTGACCAGTACAAAAAGTGACAAAATAATATATATGTGGCTAGTTAGTTACATATAGGGCAACAGTCAAATCTGCGTTGGAACACAATAAAAATTATCTTATTTATTGACCAAATGCATCCGCAAATACCTTAGCATAGCTTCAAAACATTAGTTAACGTTAACGTGATAGTCAAGTTACTCTTACAAACTTAACGTGATAGTCAAGTTACTCTTACAAACTTAACGTGATAGTCAAGTTACTCTTACAAACTTTTGAATTACTAGCTAAGCCAATCGTTTAAACTTACAATACGGGCTGCTCGTTTAAACGGGAAATACATGATTGCCAAGAAAAAATTAATGAGAAAGATTTCATCGTTTCTTCTTTCTTCAAATTTTTCCACTAACTGATTGCGAGAATTTTAAACAAAGTCGATTTGCCGCTCAGTAACAAGTACATGAAGACTTCCTATGTAAGACTTGATTCGAACGCTTAAACTTCCAGATATTAATGAAATTTTGACACCGAAGTACAGTGTTTCTGTTATCACCCTGCTATGAATCTCTGTAAAGGAAGTGAGTATAAACTATTGACTGAGCTAGTAGTGGAGTAGACTGGGCGTGATTTGTTAGATTGATGCCACGCCTCAAAGATACACAAGGGCTATTAGGATATTTGAAAGCTGAATGCATCTAAATCATCTTTTTCTTCAAATGCAAAACTGAAAAAGGAACGCCATTTTGATTTTAGGAACTTAAAAATTATTTAAAGTAAATATTAAAGTATGAGAATGAAATTTTAAAAGAGCCTTAGAAAACTCATAGTTAAAAGTTATTCAAAATTCTTAAAAGGCTTCCTTATCTTGTTCAACTAACAGTTTTTAACGGCAAAATTTATCAAAACACTTTTTATGATGTACATATTGCGTTATAGAAGCTATCAAAGTGTCATGAAAGAATTATTTTCTTTAACAAAATTCAATAAAATCCTTTATTTAACTTAAATAGTTATATATTATACAGGAGATGATTATTTTCACAAGTACAAGAATACTATGTCATGATATTTAAAGGTTGATAATCAAATCTGGAAGACAGATATCATGGTTAAAAATTTGATTCAATTGTTTCAGTTCAATGGAAGGCAAAAGAAATCGTTTAAAACGCAGCAGAAAAGGTGAAAACATGGTGATATGATGAGAAAGCTGTGGAGAAATTTTGATCATGCAGAGAACAGGTTCAAAATCAAAGAACGTAGCGACTCCAGATGTTGTATTTGTAAAACTTTCGCAACCGTAAGCAAGTTTAAAAGTTCATCAAGCCTTTTATTAACATATGCAATCTTATGTGTTTAATAATTCCTTCCAGAAATAAAATTCCTTTATAAAAAATATTAATTTTTCACACTGTCAATATTTATTTAATTTATTAGATTAATGATCTTTTTTAAAGTCCAGCAATGGATATAGGAAACGGACCTCGTAATGCTAGAACCGAGGTCAGATGATGCGAATGTCACTTAATTCGGTACCTTACTCTCCAAAATTTCCTACTAGACCCCAGTGACATATCTTTTGACTGAAAACAACAGGTTGGCGTGCAGCAGGTTCACATGAAAGCTGGCCTTTCGTCGAATATAGTCTTGAAACAGCTGCCCATCGACCAGAAGTTTATTCTCTGCCGTCCCTTACAATGGCACAATCTAAAAAGAATAATAGCATTAATCTTAAGAGCCTTACCAAAAAGCAACTTCCCGAAGGGTTTTTTTTCTGACCGTGTCATAAATCGCATAAATGCAGAGAAGTTTCTCTTTAAGTAATAGGTAGTATTATGTGGTTAAATACGTTTAAAAAGCAGCAATATTATTCTTTCTACTGAAAGTTAAATATTCAAAAGTATTTTCTAAGCGTATTGCGTATCTGCATTGAAACTCGGAACTTTCTATTAAGTTCGCCAACTATCCAGACACAGTTCTTTATATGAATTTAAGAAAAGTTTGTTAGTTTGTTTTAATTTTTCAGCAAATTGAATAAATGTATTCATAAGAAAAAAAATGTCCAATCAGAATACAACAAGGACAGGAGAGCACTTAAAATTGCGTCACAATATATCACATATTATTCTTATATTTGCTTCCAGTATTGTATACTGCTAAGAATGAATGATCATTAATACATAGTAACCGCCGATTTTTTGAAGTAGTGAATGAATGAATCACCATGAATTGAAGTCAGAATCCAAAAGGGTTAAAAATTTGAAAAAACGATAGGCATAAAAATGGCGTATATCGCTTTAAGAATCATAGCATGTTCCAAAATTTCCCAGCCATTAGGACGTATTTCAATTCTATCGGCAAGAAATGTAACAATAAAATGAAAAACAAAACCTGTAGTGGATGCAGTGTAGAATACGTATGAAAAATTAAACTGGAAAATGTTTCTAGAAACTATGTATTTTTAAATAATACCCACATCTATCAAAAGAAGCTGAATAAGTACTACATTCTAGAAGAAACTTTTATAATCCAGAAAGCAATTTGATAAGTTTTATCACCGCTTTTCTTCCTTGCGCAAACGTTTTCGGTGCTGTAATAAAACTCGACAGAATTCATTTAATTTAAAAACAGCCGTTTTCATCCATATAAAATAAAGGAATTGAACATTCTTTATATTGAAACCAATTGCAACTTTTCTCGATGAAGTTTCCATTTTCTGTAAAGGAATTGCTTTAGGACTCATCGTTTACATTATAGCGCACAGACTCCACATTCGATATCAGTTTTTCTTCAAATAATGTAACCACGGCGGCTGACTAGACTGTCATAGAAATTAGATTTTTCGAAAGAAATCTTTAGAGAACTTTCATCAGAGATATTTTTATTCTTTCGAGAAAACTTAGGAAACAGGGTTTTTGTGGAAAAAGTATAAGTTTTGCAGTAAGTTTAAGTAAAAGTATAATTTTGTTAATGAAAAAATGATAATTCTTATCAATATTTTTAAGTTTTACTCTGCTTTTCTTCAGAAATATCCAATAAAATTTTTTAAAGTTCTGAAAAAAGATATGCATAGATAGAAAGCACATCTATGTAATTAGAAAATCATTTTATTCCGGAATTAAGTTTTGAAAAGCCTTGTTTAGAAAACTTTTATAAAGTAAACAAAATTATAACAAATAAAGTTGATAAAAGATGCGAATAAAATATTGAAAAAATTATTTATACTCAATTAATTTATTAAAAAATTTTATATTTCATTTATCATATATAATTCATGGAATATTTCATATTTCGTGAAAAATTAAAATATATCCAAAAGACAAAACCATATACTATAAATTGTCTGTTACTAACATGACAAGTTCAATTAAAAAAATATCTCTTTTTTTCAAATCCGAATTTTTTTCCTGTCATTCCGAGACATTTTAAACTGCTTTTCAAAATATATTTATTTTTTTGTTCTGTAGTTGTCACTTTTTACATGCTGTCAGAACTAAAATATACATTTACAAACAAGACATCTGATAGACTCTAGATTAGTCACGATGCATTTTTGCAATTATTACTAGAAATAATGTATGTAATGCAATATCGTTGCGAAGTTTCACGGATAAATCTATTTTAACAGTTTTATCCATAACCATGTTTTACTTTAATTTTACCAGAAGCTGAGATAATTCTTAACAGAACTCCATATTAGTAATCTAAAAAAATGCTGAAAGATAATCCTTGATTATTGCTGGCTTGTTTAGTTTTCTAGAAGCAAGATATTTTTCTAGAAGCAAGATATTTTTCTATAAAAACACATCACAATCAGCTGTCCTTCGATCTCAAGGATTTCTTTTTTTAAAAAAAGTATATTTCTTTTAGAATGCTGGTAACTAAATTTTCAAATTTTACTTCTCCTATTTTTAATTTTATCCTCTAAATATTTTAGATGAAAGCTAGCACCAATAATCAAACATTTAATATGCCTTTTCGGAATGAAAATGGTGACTTTTAACTATGCAAAATTTATTAGCATTTTTCAATCAATGTTTTGAAAATTGACTGTTCTGTTAGAGTTTGTATTCAAGATATATGGAGCAAAACATAGTTTAGATTTCAAATAATTTTTACTTTCAGATAAGTGGTAACAGATATTCATCTATTCATCATCCATTCACCATTCAAAAGAAATTCATCAGACCAGTGATAAAAGAATATCAAAGAAAATCTGGTTTATCTAATGCTTGATTAAAATTTTTATTATTATTAAAACTTGTTTATACATTAAGCATTTTAAAGTCATTATATGACATTTTGCTTTGGAATTTATATGATAGTACTTCTGGAGTAAACATTTTCATATGTAATTAAAGTTTTATACTATATTTTAATCATACGATCTCGAACTGAACTGCAAAGAAACCTTTTCTTAAGTCCTTTACTGCTACAATGGTTTCTTTAACATTTCGCAGGAAGAAATGCTTTCGAAGTATTACTTTTCTGAAATATAAAGTTAGCAGTAGTTGTGAGCAAAAATTCAGCATTTTCAATAAATCTTCTAACACTTTTATATTAATTTTTTTTATAAATCAATATATATACAATTAGGTTGTTTAATCATTTGACGAAAAAAAAACTAAACTCACTGATATCATTTGTGTTGCCTTTCATTCTTATAATATTTGTTACTCATCGTATTCAGGATGGTTTAAGCATGCACAAAGGCAATAAATTTATGGTTTCTATATTATTTGTGGACGAAAATCTAAAATTTTAAATGAATTTACAACTTCAACACCCTTTAAATTAAATATTTTTTTAGTAAGTGCGATTAAGTCGTTTTGTCCTTTTGATAATTTTTGCTGCTAAAAATCAGATTTCGGATCACTGAGATCACTTGACCTGGCCTTCATTCCGTTCATCTTCATCACTCATCACTTTTAGGATTGTTTGTATATGCACAAAGGCAATAAATTTAGTGCTTCTCACTAATATATCAGATCATCTAATATGAATAAAATAAGAGGCGATAAGGACTGTTTAATTCATTATCCGTTGGGTTTATAGCCAAAAATTCTATTTAAGCGTGGGTGGCAGCTAATTAAAAATTATTATTTAAAATCCTTTGTTTACCATTGAATATCTAACAATACAAAAAAAGTAATTAAAACACAATTAAAACACAATTCATGTTTATATGCCTTTCTTTATTTAATAATAAATGGAGTAAAAAACGGATCAATTGCTTCAAAAATAATATATATTGTTCCTTGCTGCTCTTGAAAAAAAAAATTCGAAAAATAAGTTCTTATTCTATATGGCAACAATCTGGTTGACGTCATCGTCACATGATAAACGTCACTGCTATGTCGTCTGACATCTAACGGCACGATGTCCTAGGCTGTGCTGTGTCGTCATGCTCTTTTCTATCCTGCAAGTTGCACAAAGAAATTCAGTAATAATCTGGCGCCAGACATGCGTCGTGTTTCACGTGAACGCGAATCAAACTCATTAGCGTATTATGTAACTTGAAGAAACACGTCAGTAATTGCACATTTTAATAAGGAATAAGAAGAAATTATTTTATGCGACACATTGTTTATACAGCAATATTATGAAACATCATTAAAAATTCATTGAAATCTAAACCACTTGAATTGAATGTATCACAAGAATTATAACAGTATTTAAGAGACTTGCCATCCAGTAGCTGTTCTGGTCTAACAATTGGTTTATTACTCTATGCAACGTATTTTTTATGCGGGAACTAAATTTCTTTGCATCAAGTCTGTTAAACTGCCACTTTCAATTATTTTATTCTTCAAGTTTAACAAACTTTAAAATTATCATGCATCTTTGAATTGCACGAATCACTCCCATATAACTCATACGAATTTAACGTCAACGCCAATATCTATCACATTATCCTTGTCTTTCGAGATATTTTTGTCATTTATAATCCCATCTCGTATAATAGAATTCTAAATGTGACCAACCCGCTTTTCAGAAAAATATCCTTTACATATCAGTAATGATTTTTGCGTTGCTAGAATACTTGAGAACTTCTTTTTAAAACCCTAACCACGCACTACAAGGCTAGACACAGAGCGAAGGAAACAAAGAAAACTCATTCTTGCTTTTTCAGTAGGAATGAAATATTTTTCTCAAAAGCTGTCGCTGGAAAACTCGACGGGACCTCCCGTTGAGGTTCGCGGTTGTTAAATCAAAGTGATAAGTGTTATTGGGTGCTCAGCTTTATCTTTTCGACTCTTAATGTGCGTGAAAAAGTGCTCAAGACTCACGTCTTAATACGTCATTTCATTCAAGCAAGTTTCGCCGAGCTGGTCCAGCTGTTGGTTGTAATGCATCCGAATCAATGTTATTAGATTCATATGTTTCTTTGACAATGTACGCAATTTAATTTCGCCGGTGCGTTGCGTGAATAAAATTTGATCTGCATTTTAAGATATATTCCAGTCAATTTATGACTTCATATTTCTTAAGTTTTCAATTAAATTCAAATATGTTAAGAAAGTTTTCAAAATCTTTTATTTACAAGGACTCTAAATAACACTGCCTATTAACTTTTTCTTGGTCAGATTTTTTATTGCTTAAAATTAATATATGTTCAACCCTGAATTCGAAAATGTAAAATATTTTTGTCAGTAAGCAGTTTTTGCTTGATCTACTGGCGGCCATACATGTTCACTGATCTCCAGTTTTCCTTGCAATGCACCCAAGAGAGTATTTTGTTTAAATTTAAAACAAAATTTTCTTTAATAATCTATTTTTTCAAATCTATTGCTTTGAAGTATATAAGATAAATATTTGCATGAAAAGAATTATTAATGATGTGCAAAAAATGTTTTTTAAAATGGCCTGAACCTTACCACGAAAACTGCTTTACAATCTTTCTTGCCCATTAGAAACCACATTGAAATCATTTATTGCCTATTATTTTATTGCTTACATTGTCAAAATCGCGGAATATAACGAGACGCGTAAGTAGCCACGAATTCACTGCATAAGTCTTCACTGCATATTACTGCATAAGTCTTAATTACACGGTGTTTGATTCAAGGTGATTTTCATCAAGCTGCCCCAGCTTATCATCATTCATAGGAATTTAGATTTGATGCTACTTGCAGCATATTTCGGGTTTATTGCAACTGTTAATACGGTTAATGATTTTTAAATGCATAAGAAAGAGACATACAACTGCATAACAGTAAACGCATATAGCTGATAACATTTAAGCTGCTGATATATGCCATAATTACAATGCGAAAATATTGAAAAATTTGATTTAGGAAAGTTACCAATAACTAAGAGCTGATAATTCAAAAGAAAGTAAAAATGTGGCTATGGAAAAATGTAGTAGATATTCACCACAACCATAATCTATAACGATATTTAAATTTAATAAAATTTATAACGATGTCGAAATTAAACATAATAAGGATTGACTTTTTATTTAACATAATCTTTAGCGATATTTGAAACATAGTACAGCAATCGAATTAGTTACAAGTTTCCTATTAGTTTAAAATAGTCTTAACAATAAACATTTTTAAATTCCCCTCTTGAATTCACTTTATTACGATATACCCATCAGAGATTACTTGACTGACTTCTTAAGAGTTATTTGATCCTTTTGAGACATGAAAATTATTACTTTTTGGCGTTTGCTGTAAAATATTAACGATTAATGATAAAGGTAATAGTAATTTTTCAATTACTAAAGAAACTCTAATAGAATGTCTATACACAAAAATAATAATTTCAGATAACATTAACAACTATCTGAATTGAATAACTGAATTTCAGAAGAAACCAAAGAAACAATTATGTCGGGATTTTAATTAATGTCTTGAAATGCACAAAAGTTGAGACCAAATAAGATATGAAATTTCTTCTGCAGAAAGGGGGCTATACAGTTAGCTCAGGTATACAGTTATGAATTCACTTGTATATTAATCTCAAACTTTAGTTTAAATGCAAGAACAGTTTTAACAATCAGAGCAAAGAAATATACTCGTTTGAAAGCGATCTATACTATATAAACTAATTCAGGAAAAGAAAGAAGTATACAATGCAGAATGTTTTAAAAATAATTCATAACTTGAAGATAAATACATCTTACGCATATGCTCTTTGTACTCAATGATGGAACTTAGCATATTAAGTGAAGCAGAAACATTTAATAATAGATAAAACTTACACTGAAAATTTGCCTTACAAAAGTATTTTTCATAATAAAGAGCCGACGCTTTTGATTTTATTCGTTTGTATTAACCATAGCCAATGAAGTTTTTTCATACATTATGTAGAAAATGAAACAATTAAAATAGAATGCTGGAGTTGCAAGCTTTGAATATTTGAAATATGCAAGTATTTTGCTTTGGGCTTTAAATTATTATTCATCGCTTGAATTTCCATCTAAGTAAGAGGGAACTACGGTAAAATTTCCCAGAAGATCTTCAGCCAGAAATTTCGATATCGAATTTAGGTGATAGCGTAATTCTTTTATGTTTTTCTGAAGCGCTCAAAAACAATAAATGATATCAGCTAAAACGAAGAAAAACTTAATTTCCGAAGTTTTACACCGAACAAATTGAAATATTGTTAAAACGAAGTATTACTGTCCCAATAGGAATTTGAAGAAATCATCCTTTCTAACATGACTTCAATGTTTCTGGAAGTAAAATAAATTATGCATAAGCTTAAAATGTACAGTTTTAAATTACTTGGAAGAAGACTCTCTCAAGTTAAGCACTCTTCTTAAGAACAAAATAAAGTCTTTTTCCGTCGAACATATAAATGTATTTCACTTAGATCTCTAAGTAATTTAGTGGGAGAAAAAGTGTTAACAATTGGAATGAAGGCAACTCAAAATTTCAAATAAAAATGGATAGCGAAAGCCAGATCTTGAATAGTCGCCTAATTGGAGAACATAGGGCAAAATGTCAACTAAGAGAAAACGGGATCCGAAGAATTCGCACGCTCGCTGAATCACCGGGGAACATTTCAGTAAAGTAAAGATGTAAGTTGATATTCAACTGCCGAAATAAACTCAAGAAAGCTGAAATGGTTAAATTAAATTAATTTCGATAGCTAAATCTTTCCAACCTGTAGGCAGTGAGGATAGTTGGTTAAGACACAACAATGGATGAATCACAAGTTTCTTTTTCAAATGAAAGATCCTACTCTTCTGATGCACAGACCTAAATACAATTAGAGGTAATTCGATGAAACAGGATTGATATTAAATATTTCTTCTGAAGTCAAATTCCCAACTTGACCGACTACTAGATCGTTTTTATTGCTTTATACGAGAGAACAGAACGTGATTGGAGAACTAAGTAATTGGATTGTTTTGTGTTTTTACTAAAGTTACTAAAGTTTTTAGATTCCGTGGACCAGTTAAAGTCTGTTTGACTTTTTTTCTGTGCTTCCACTTTTGTTACCTGAAAAAGTGCATGTCGCTTTAGCAGGTACTAAAATTTTATTATGAATTTATTACCTCAGGTGAATCAGTCGTCAACAGTGGGTTCTCGTGTTTGTAGCAATTTCAGGCAATCCGAAAGAAATTCGCTTTCTCACTTTATCTCATTAAAATGAATGGATTTGAAAGAAACATTGCTTGATAAAATGCACCATTCATTTTTATCGACAAATTATTTTCCGAAAATTTTTTTCCAACGCCCCTTGGTAAAGAATTATAGCTTATACTTTATACTAAGTTTAACTATACTTATAATTTATTACGAACTGTCTCATCTATTTTAAAAAAATTTTTTAGTGATTTTGAGAATAAGTAATGTCTTCGGCAATCCATGACGTATAAGCGGATGACCAAAAACAACCTTAACGCAGATGTGATTACTTTATTACATTCTCAATCCCCGATAGAATTCTTAGAGATAGTTGCGATTGCAGTTTTATTTGATCTGAATAATCTGCATTTCTATTTTTATCTTTATTCCAATTGCTTTATTTTACAAAATACTGTATTTAGGCGAAGCACTTTAATTTAAAGGATACTATTTGACATATGTATATATGTTATATAACAAAGAAATATATTACACTCATCACAGCATTTGTCATAAACCCTTTCTAGAAGAACAACAATGGGTGCTAACCCCTAGTGGAGTCTCGTATTATTTTCAGATGTCAAACCCTTTGACACTGTTAATTATCAGATTTCTCAATATCAGTAAATAGAACTAACTGAGAACAAAATTTGATTCGGACCTACTTTGAAATCTTATCAAATATTCGTGTTAAATAAAGAAATATAATTTACCACCAATGCTTCATTTAAGTATCTTTCTTTCCAATGCAAGTGCATACTTGGGTCTTGGAAAAATATCCAAATATAGTTGAAGAACTCTTTTGGGCAGTGAAGAAATCGCAAATAGAAAAAAGTATAAGATCTTTTCTAGAACATAATAAAAGTTTAAAGAATCTAATTATTATCTTATAAAGAACTGCTCTTGGGTTGAAAAGTTTGGTTTATTTGGGAAACGAGAAGGATTTTTATAAAGAGAGGATGCGTTTTTTTAAATTTATTTTTTATTGGATGTTCAAGTTGGAATTAGAAGCAGATTAAAATTATTTTTTGAAAAACATGTATTCTAAAAATTACCTTTTCACCCATTGATGCTTTTCTGTCCAATATAAGTTCTTATCAGTGTGCTAAGTGAAACATCAGGGCCGTGACTGAAATACGTCCCAACTTGAGATACAATCTTCTGATTTTATCGGCGCAGACTTGGAATCGTGAAATCGCATGAAGACCAGCATCGCGTATTTGATAACACAATGCAATTGCGAAGAATATAGTGGAGACCAATATAGGTCAGTTCTTCTAAGATATTACGTCCGGCTAAGATGACAGCTTCTAAGTAACAAAAACTCATATGAAACACTGCCATTTCAATAGCATAATGAATCATCGGGAGTATTCCACATTTAAAATATGCCCCGTTTTGTGATGAGCTTCTCTGTGTAGAAAAGAGAATTGAGTATGTTGTTGAACTATTCCCATAGAGCTACAGGTTATAAAATTTGATACTATTTTGATGGCAGGTAAATTTTATTTATCTTTGCGCCTTTCCGTATAATACCATATTATACGGACAGAAAGTCTACTCTTGAACGGATTTGGTCATAAATTTGATATATATCGTTAATTTTGATGTAAATATACTGCGTACTGATATTTACTGTGTGTGTGTGCGTGTGTGTTATCTTTCCCAATCGCAAAAATTGACAAATCAGCCCTTCGACGGATTTAGCCCAAAATTTGATAAAGATACACAATTCTTTCCATACCATAAATTTCATCCAACTAGCTCAGTTCGTGTTTGAGTTATGTCTGTGTTTCCCTCTTAAAACAATATATTTTTCCTGAATAAGCTGAAATATTGTGGCAACTTTTTCATTTTACTCACTTTTATGTTCACAGCTTTTTCTACGTTCACTAATGAATTGACACGATAGTATAAATGGGCTGCCACTTTTATATTTCGATTCAGCTAGAAAAGCCTTTAGAATCATATTGGATCATGCTACAAAAAGAGGCCAACGTAAAAATCCACAACTCAAATTCAAGTGTATCTGTACAATAGTAAACATTTTGAATAGAAAGGCCGTTTATAATCAACTATGTAAAATACCCGGGTATTTATTTTTGAATTAACTTGATTCATATGAAATACTTGTACATGCACTGGTGTGTAATACAATATTGCTATATATATATATATATATATATACATATACATTATATATTGAGTGTAAGGTATAAGGTAAAAAAAGAAAAACTAGAAACATGAAACTTTTACAGCTTTTTAAATTTTATAAACAAAAAAATTGAATCAGAAAAAACAAGCGCAATACTATATCATGCATCCAATATAAAATACATAATTAATGTGAACATTTTTTTAATTATAATGAATAATTGAAAAATAATGTATTTGCTGATTTTTAAAAAGGGTTATTTTAAATAAATTAAAAAAGAAAAGATTATTTTGGTTTTAAAATGATTAAGAGCTCTTAATGGAAATTAAAATGAAATGTACATTTGTTTAAAATTCGTTTTGGATAAATTAATCAAAGAACCAGACATTTCTGATGACCCTAATGAAAAGTTACCAGATATTCCAGTTCTAACAGTTTTTTAAAGTGATAATGAACTTCTTGTTGCCGAAATTGTATTATTTCAAGATGTTTGTTTCCGTCCAAACTCATGGAGAGCAGTGGAGTGGAATTTGTATTTTAATGTCCGTCGAATAAGAAAGTGGAAACAGCCCTTGTTCACTATCGCAACATTTATTTTACGATCACACACACAGAACCAGGGTTGCCAGATCAAAATAACAAAATAAGGCCAAACATTCTTAAAAATAAGGCTAAAAAAGGCCAAATTTGAAAAACTGATTCAAGTACTTATTTTTCGCTAAATTTACGATTAGAAAATGCTTTATTTTATAAAAACGAAACACTTCAGAATGACGTATGATCAATACTCTATTAATGAAACAATATTGAAGAAAAAAATTTTAACCACTTCATAAACAGCTTTACAATGAAAAGTGATGGTTAAATGAAATATCTGAACATAGCATATTATCTCATGAGTGAACAAAAGTATGCAAGGTTATTTTTTAGTTTGGTCATAATGAATGAAAAGCGATTCCGTACTAAAAATAAATAATAAACAGTATAAAAGGTTTATTCCATTAATATAAATAAAATTGATTTCAGATTCGTAATAAGCGTTTCTAATAAACGATAAAATTTTCAAGAATGCTCTTTTATTAGTTTCTATATTATTCACCTAATATTCAGATCGAATACACTGAGCAGTTCGAAGTATTATTTTAGAATGTAAGAATTTTATGAAAAACAAGTAGAATAGCTATCAAAAGCAGTTCTAAAAATCACAAATGAAAATAAAGCCAAAAAAAGGCCAAAAATGAATTTAAGGCCAACTGAAAATTCGCAAGGCCAACCGCTTTGAAAAAAGGCCAAATTTCGAATATTTGGCCCTAAAAAGACCAATATGGCAACCCTGCACAGAACTATATACATGGTTTTTTAACAAGCGAGAGACAAGACTAGTGCGTAGTAAAAGTGCGCATTGGCGCGCTCACATATTATGGCAACCATTGATCGCCAAGATGCCAATTAACAGTTCAAAGGCGCCAACAATGTTCTAGATATTTTACTGGCTAGGCAGTGTTCATCAACATAATTTCGTAATATTCTTGAAACCCCAAGTTTGATGTAGAGGGTGGAATTAGTTTAAAACAAAAATCATTATTGCATCCTAATTCAAAAACTTTTTTAAAAAAACTAACAGGACTCTGAAATATTTTGTTATGTATTTCTGTATTTTGTTTACACTGGCATGTTTGTACTCGGCATTACAGTAGTCACATTGAACACTTTTATTCTTCTTAACATTAAAAGATTCCAAACAGGTTTTTTGCCCCCTCTACATCTTTTTGAATTTTTCAGCATAAAATTTATTGTAATATTAATACATATAAGGTGAGTGACTAACTCTTCGTTAAATCAAAACAGGAATGTGTAACTTGTAGCATGGCACTTTGAGAAAATTGGGAATCAGAAACTTCACTGGCGCTCTCTGTATAACATAAACGGTGTTCAAAATTATTATACCATTGTCGCATGGGGGTGTACTACGAGAACATGGATGAGAAGCCGCCGGAGAAGTAAGCGGTGTATCGCTTCCCTGGTGCGTATAGGCTGTATTGGTCATATTACCGATGATGGGGCGTACCTCTTACGGAAGGGGTTGGTGCACCGGTGATGGCCATTTTGTAACTGACCCGTAGGGCTTCGTGCTAGATCGGGGTGTATTTACTTCTAATCAGAAAACTATCGTTCGATCCCATTTAAGTTCTGGAAAATTTTATTCTGAATCCTAATGGCATTTTTTTTTCAAATTTGATCAAAACATTAATTTAAAAATATTAGAAATTATTTATTATATATAATACAATTTTATAAGTTTATTTTTGAATCACCATTTGCAAATACCTTTTTTATAAAGTATCCAGTTTTGAGGTATTTATAAATTTTATGTTTCATTTTAAATGACCATTTGTGCAAATAAGTTTTTTTTTTTGCAAAATACACAGTTTTTGGATATTTGTAAATTTTATATTTCATTTTAATTCACCATTTGCAAATACTTTTTTCGCAATACACCCAGTTTTTGGTATTCATAAATTTTATGTTTCATTTTAATTTTTCATTTACTAAGACGTTTTTTTTTTCCTTTCTTTTCTTTTGTTTTTGCAAAATACACAGTTTTTGAGTATTTATAATCTTTACGTTTCATTTTAAATCACCATTTGCAAAGACCTTTTTTACAAAATGCTCTGTTTCAATCCATTTACAAATATTATGTATCCTTTTAAATCACCAATAGCAGTCTTATTTTTGCAAAATACCCAGTTTTTGGGTATTTACCCAGGCTTTGGATAAATACCCAGGCTTTGGATAAATACCCAAAAAATATTTACCTACCCAGTGGGTATTTACCCACCCCACATCACTCTTTATAATTATTCTAGTTTAGATATGAATACCAATTACAGTTATCTTTTCTTGTTAGTTGCTTGTTATCTCTAAGAAAAAGTTCACACTGCTTGGAAGGAATTTACAATTCTTTTGATTGCAAATATAATCACAAACAATTAAATTTTTTAAAAAATATACTTGTACTAAATGAGATTTTACCAGGTTTTACATTTTAATTCTTTTTTCGCTCTACTTAAATTCTCAGATAAAAACCACTGCCACTTTAACTTAACAGGTTTTAAATCTTTTCAGGGGAACTCCCTTCTCCAGTAGTATTTAAATTGCATGCGCTCTGCCATCTTCCTTTTTTCTGTTTTAGACGCTGCGCTAAAAGCGCGTCTCGTAGCGTCCTGGCTATGGTGAGACTCTACAATTCAAAATAATCTTGAAGATGGAGTTTTCTACTTAAAATAAAGAATATGGTTCCAGAAAAAATATGTCGCCTTCTTTACCTAAAAACTTCTATATATATAATTTTCATTCATATGAACTAAATTTTTTATCATTTTCTTGAATTCATTGAATATTTATAAAATAGCCAATCTTTCTGATTTTATCTAAAATGTACTTTTATTTAAAAAAATAACTGAGGCAAAAATACTTGACAATTTTTAAGACCTATATACAAAGTTTATGAGAAAGATCTTAATTATAAAGATTAATAACAAAAATACGAAAAGGTGAAAGAAAAGAATAAAGAAATTTTGCAGTTTTTTTTCCAGTATTAAAAAAATGAGGTAGATGGCGCTAAATACTTGGCAGCAGTATTAAGAAACGAAAATGGTGACCACACAGGAGAAAGTGCAATGTGTATTGTTGTTAGAGGAAACAAAATGACCAAAATTCGTGCAAAAAGAGTCTGATGTACCACAGAAGTTCACCAAGTGCGTTTTCAATTTATGCATGGACACAGAAGTTTAAATACAAAGAAAATGTTAAAAAACTCTCGAGTATAGATTGGGAATTCTTTATGATATTAAAGAAGCTCACGTAGAGCTACACTGAATGTATTGTAAAAAAAAAAATGTTAGATTTGTTCATTCTTTCCACAAACTACATTTCATTTCACTTTTTTATACTTTTCTTTTTAATGTTTAGAATAATAAATATCTTTCTCGGACATCCTATATAATATAACCATAGTTTATTCATATTAGTCGTAGTTTCTTAATTCGAAACTGCGAGTAATGTTTATCATTTCTAAGAGTTTTGACTGAAAACCTTTTTTCACAAATGTTGCTTTTGTGTCATTGATAAATGCATCATAAGCAAAGGGTGCATACAAGAGTGGGCCGAAAAAACACCTTTCCTTCCCTATTGTTTTCCTTGTTTCTTAAAATCTTTCGATAAAACACAGTAATTGCAAACATTGCTATTGAAGGATTTTCAAGAATATTGCAGCGAGAATTTTATAAGGATGTGACTCAATTGTCATCATAGTTTAAGAAACTGTATTCTGAAATTACATTGTTATGCTCCTCATTTTTGCAAGCAGTTTTTACGGATATTATAGTCACCTCCTCGTTGTGCGTTCCGGATTATATTTATTCAATTTAGAAGGCCAATATAAGCGATTTTTTTAGTTACGAAGAGATATCTAAGATGCTAGACATTGTATGCCATTGCTGTTGCAAACCATTATCGTCATTGGGACCTTAATCTCTTATTAGCAACAAAATACTCTTTAAACTCGACATGATGTCTATTAACATACGCACCACATATTTGACACGTTTTTGTACATTAGACTCATTTATTAGTGGATGGTACGAAGATGGATCTAAAAAAGTTTACAAGGGTAATAAAAATTATTTATTAACATTAGACAGAAAATACAACATGGAATTCAGAGGCATACTTGCTAATCACTTTTCGACATAATCACCAGATCTATTTAGGCATTTATCTGAACGCAGGACCAACTTGTTTAACCTAGCATGGTAGAAATCACGTCCCTGCCCATTGAGCCATTTCTTGGCAGCTGTTTTCACATCACCGTCTGAAGTGTTCCTTCAGATAAGTGTTCCTAAATAATTTTTTATTACCCTTGTTCCAGATAAGTGTTCCTAAATAATTTTTTATTACACTTGTTCCAGTTCTCTTCAAACAATGATGTGAAAACAGTTGCCGAAAACTGGCTCAAAGGGCAGACACGCGATTTCTACCAAGTCGGGTTAAACAAGTTGGTCCTGCGTTCAGATAAATGTCGAAATAGATTTGGTGATTATGTGGAAAAGTGATCGTCAAGTATGCCTCTTAATTCCCTTTTTGTATTTTCTGTCTATTGTTAATAAATGATTTTTTATTACCCTTGTAACCCTTTTTTTGGATCCATCCTCGTATTTGCCTTAATTTCTCTTTAAATCGAAATTAAACCTTGGAGTCAAAAAGTAAATTACATTCTCAGAGATCTCAATCCATTTAAAGGACATGTACAAAAATAAATATCTTGCCTTCAACTATATCTTAATCCTAAAGTTTGAAAGTAAACTTCTTCTGGAAACTTCACTCAAGAGGTCCAGCATGAAATGATTTCATTTTAGAACAAACTCAACTACCCAATTGAAAAAATAAATAACAAAGGTATAAATAAAAGGCCGAAGTCATATAAGATTTCAGTGAAGAGTTAAACGAGAGGAGGACAGGTTTAATAGGCTCAAAAAACGAACTGCTTCAGGCTATTTTTGTCAGATGACATTTACTGACGGTTTATTCAATTCCGTTATCAGATAGTGGTCGGTAGATATACCTAAAAGAGCTAGCGTCACTTTTTATTCGCTTTCAAGAAACTCCTTCAGCCTAAAAAGGGAGCTGGATAGGTAAGTTTGACAGCGGCGGCTACAAAAAAAGAAGGCCAACAGAGTCCCTGTGATGAAGATGGGATTCGTTTCTCATCGGGTTTTTCTACCTCCATAGAAGAATCATGTTGCATTGCATCAAGAGTACTTAAACTGGTAGAAAGCTCATTAAAACTTCGATTCCAACAAGTAGTGTGTGGAATAAGTAATGAGACTGAAAACTTACTAAGTTAAGATAAGGGCTGCATCTAGTTTCATTCTGGAGAATCCCGCGGCATCAATAACATTTGTAAGGGAAGTAAACAACCTATCGCATGGCCGAGAGGATTTATTTCCTTCCCAATTCGAACCAAGAATGTTCTCTGTATTCGCGGGTCAGATTTGACTTCAGGTCAATTTCGTCTTGGAAAAAATGTTTGGGAAAAATAGGTTAATTTAAGATTCCTGTTTCCAGCTGAGATGGAGGCTTTGATAAGACTATATTCAGTGCTAATAATTTTATTTATAAAGAGCATTATGGGTATTTAGAGTACTTTTATGGACAATAAATTATATGTAATATAAAATGAAGATATATTATATAAAAAATTTATCATGTATCATCTCTCAGAAGAAATGTTTGTAAAGAATCCTTTTATATAGGATTCAAGGTTCCGAATGGCAGTGAAGCAATGCTACGACCATATTCTATTTCATTAATAAATTTTCACATGGAGAAAATTTTCTGCGTTTCTACTAATTATACTGACAATAAATAATGTTTGATATAAAATGAGAATGTTATATAATAATTTTATATATATTTTTACTGTTATAATTAGAAGAATCTACAACTTTGTTGGTGTTTAACGAATATTGCTATGTGATTGTAAAATGAATTATAAATTTGTTTATCATCCTCATTAATAACTGACAAACGTGCTCCAATTTTTATATTCAACCTTTTATTAATCCGTTCTTTCAGCTCATATTCAGATTCATCGATTTTTTTATATTCAAACTGTATTTTCATCGAAACTTTCCAATTCATAACGACGGTTTAACATAGGCTATACGTGAATTAAACAACAATATGCATTTTGGAATATACTTAAAAATCTTATTAATAAAAAAACTAATGATCTGAAAAAACTTTTATGCATTCAAATAAAAAGCGAAATTTGGCTACACTCTTACCTCATAGACTGAGTAATACACCATATAGAAGCGACTTCACTGACATTCTTACTTTGAAACTCTTGCTCTCTAAATCAAGTAATCGAATTTCGAACTCAAAAATTCTATTAATTCAAACTTCTTTCGAACCTTAAATAGACTTTTTGAATGAACTCTTCGAATCATTTGAGAGCAAATTCGATATATTTCCAACAAAAAGAACTCGAGATATTAACATTAAAAAAAATTCTATTGATCTCCGAATGGTACTTGATTTTAAATCACTTTTTATTATAAAATTACTGTATGTTTATTATTAGAGTTTTAAATAAAAATTGCATAGTTAATGGCAGAATGCGAGACTGTATATTTTTTCGTAAGCCTTCTGATGTTTCTTCGAAATATATAGTCTGATGTTTTGTTCCGATATTGCGACTTTTAAAATTTAGTTCTGTGTGCAAAAAATTTTACTTATTAATTGCCTTTTTGGTACTATTAATTGAAGGTAAAAAATTCTTTGAGAAATATAACCTATAAAACAAGTTCATTTGGAGTTTATCAGTTTTGATAGTATTTAGCAAACAACATGCTTCACAGAAGGCATAGTTTGTAAATGAGAAGAAATTTGCCAATTTATCTTTCTTAACATTTTCAAGATTAAAAATATCGAAATATTTCTTGATGAATTAAGCAGACGAGGATATTGAGAGTGTTTTATCATTTCTTAAATGATGTCATTATAACTCCCTTACAGCTTTAGCTGTAAAATGGAAACATTCACATGTATTTCTAAACTATATTCAAATAATTACTTCCAAAATTTCATTTGGAGAAATTCATATGACTATTATTATTATTCATATGACTATGTTATCAGAACTCAATTCCAAAACCACTAAACTGAGTTTTTGCTTTAAAATCTTAAGAACATTTATCTAAAGTGATCACATTTTCTGACCAGATCAAGAATACGAGTGTATAATCCGGTAAGAGGAAGGAACTCTTGGGCAAATTTAAAAAAGGAAATAGTTCACTATAACAATTAAAAAAGTATTTAAAAAGCAGCAATGAAATATTTTGTTTTTACTTGACTATTAATCCTTCGAGCTCATTCATATGCATTTGCCATATTAAGTAGACCCTTTAAATTAACTAACTTTTTTAATTAAATCAAATTAAGCAATCTGTTTTGGATAGGAGCTATTTATTTATGTGTAAAATCCGTGACATTTAATTCTAACAACACTCCGTGACATTTAATTCTAACGATAATCCGTGACATTTAATTCTAACTAATTGGGATAATACTGGACACTGTTTTGCCTAATCTTATACGAATAGAAAATATTGCAATCTTTTACAAAAATAACCTCGAGATTTTGATGAATCTACACATTTCAGTCCTCCCTAAATTCCAACAATCCAGTTTTTGAATTACGTCTGAATGTCTGTAGGTTAGTCTGTGAACAGAATTACTCAAAAACGCAAAGAGCTAAACAGAGGAAATTTCATTTATGGTCGTCATACTAAAATTGTAGATTTCTATCAAAACTTGTATTACATTTGTATAATGGAAATTTGTGTTTATGTCGAGCCGTGTGCATGTGAACATTAGAGATACCAGACGGCGCCAATGCATCCGCTCACTCGAGCGCTGCCGAGATATTTGCAAAGCCACGCGCTGTAGGAACGAATTAAACCGACCACAGTCCACAAGTACGAACCTCGAGCTACTCGAGGTTTGGCCAAGCCACACGTCGTTGGAGCAAGGCTTTACGCAGTGGAGAAAAAAAATAAGCTAAACGTTATACCACGAGTTTCCGAAGGTTAGACGGAAAAAGTAGAATTAGAAGCCGGCGTGATTACGGGCTACGTGAGTTATGGAAAAACAAATTTCCAATTTGAACGCCTTTTTTAAACTGATTGACACAAAATTGGACACAAATCTACAATTAAGGTTAGAAGGTCACATACAAAATTTCATTTATCTAAGTAATTTTGTTAAGACGTTATTGAGTTCAAAATTATGCGATTATACAGACCAACAGACAGTCAACCCTTTGACGGATTTTGCCCAAAACTTTATACAACCTACATTCATGCTGATAAAACTGTGTACTAAATTTTATCCATCTAGCTATTCAAATTTTTGAGTTATAGTGTTCACATGAACGCGGTCAGACAGACTTCCCTTAGACGGATTTCGTCCAAAATTTGATAGAAACCTACAAATTATGTGTACAGATCACATACAAAATTCCATCCCTGTAACTGCAATAGTTTTCGAATTATCGTGTTCGCAGACAGACAGACATAATTCTAAAATTGTGTTTTTCGGACTCAGGGAGGTCTAAAACGTGGCGATTCGTCAAAATTTCGAATTTTTTAACGATTACAATACTTTCTTTTTGTAAACTTTGTGTAGGAGAAAGTAAAAACGCAAAGTGCGAGATGGCTGAAATGTAGTATATGGTTTCATCTTCAAAACTGTAGATGTGTATCAAATTTTGGATTAAAACTGGTAACAGGTTAACAGTCTGTCGGTCTGGATATTCGAGTGTATGTGAATTCGAGAACTAAAAACCGTAACGACTTACATGAATGAAACTTGGTACGTGGTCTTGTGTCCAAAAGTGTAAATCTGTATCAATTTTTTGACCCAATCAGTCGAAAGGAAGACTTCCAAAGTGAATACTTGGTTTTCTGTATTAAAACACGAAGCACAAAAAGCGCCAAATTGTGTTAGTATATGTGGAAGTCGGGAGGGGGATGGAAGAGGAGTCCTTCTGTTAATATCGGTTTCTACGAGTCTGTTGCGTTTCTCCGGCACTTGACTTACTTGAGGACTTCGGGTCTTCCTCCGTGATACGTCCCGGAGATGCAAAATCTTGTGAAGATAAATGAACTGTCATATTGTGTGAGTATACGAGAAAAGCGAGGGTAGAAGACTCCCACTGGTTCAATCTGGAACAAAATGTCGAAATTCGGAACTGTTTCGGCTAATACGGGACGTCTGGCCGCCGTAAATGGTTAAGAAACATAGCAAGTGTTGCAGTCGCAAAATAAGAAATGCCGGAACGCTCTGACCTGGATGACAAAAATTATTCTGTTTTATGGACATTTTTACAGTTTTTTCTTATTTATTTCGGAAAGAAAAGCAGTGCCGGAAAGGCGTTTCGACTCCATCACATCCCTGCAAATGCAAAACAATACGATCTCTAAATATCATATTTATTTCTCTTGTTCAAAAAGCATGTTGCATGCTCAACGTCTGAAGTCAATTAATTCATAGATTGAAAAGAACTGAAAGCTCTCAAACGAAATGTTCGTTTCACGTAAAACATCTATTACCGATTAACATTTCCATAAGCAGTTCTAATTTAAACATGTTTGTAATCGCATAATTCTTCTTCTGTATAAAACTATATATTTTTTTCCATCTTACGAAATTATTTATTATCTTTATTTTCCGAAACTATTAAAAATTTGAAGACATTGTGAAAGAATTTGATTTTAAGCAGACTCTATTAATTTAAAATTTCATTGCTCTTAAAATACACGCGTTTTTAAACCCCACTATTTTTATGAAAAAAATTATAAACCAATATTATATTTAAAGGAAACATATACATATATTATTTATAGAGTTTTTGCTATAACAGCTTTTCAGTCAATGCGGGATTATATTAATTTATCGCCCACAGCTCAAAAATAATTCCTTTTTTATGTTTTCTCTTCACATTTTTCCCTCACTGAAGTAATCATTTTATTTTAAATCACTTTTATTAATAAAATACTATGAGTTACAAGATTTTAATCACCGAATTTCTTGAAATAAAACTTAACAAATATTTTTCACTTCAATAAATCTTAATCAAAAATTGAAAGAATCCTTTCCGTGTTGGATCTTTATATCTCCCCCCCCCATTTAAGAATAGTCCCTTAATTTTAATCACTTTCTTATTATTGCAATTACGTTTAGTAAAAAACTTTTATCATTGAATTTGTATAACGATAAATTGATAAACATTTTTTCTAAAAATAATTCGACTGAAATTCATCTAATTAATATACTGTAAAACCATTTAAAGAACTAATTTCAATCTGATTACAGACAACGACTTTTTCAATAATAATAATAAACATCTAACTGCTAGTACCTACATTCGTTCGTCTTTTTCTTCAACAGAAGAAAAATATATTCTTAGAAAAATAATGTTTCTTCCTGTAAATCATGCCGTTTCCACGCATGAGGAAAAACGCGTGTCACAATTCATCTTCATACTTGAGGATCCCAAATCAACTTGATGCTACTGTGAGTACCTCACATCTCTCAATTTCCTTCTTTGTTTTTTGTTACCCTCTTAAGAGCACCTGCCAAAGCTTTTAAACTCAAGGAATCGGATCACCCATTAACCCTCTCTGCACTGCAGAAGACGCCGAAAAATGTCTGACGTGACGTAATCATTATTTACTTACTATAATGTGTCAAATTCTCTTTTGTGTTGAGAGAAAGAAAGTCTCATATTTATTGCCAAAAAGGTTATGCGTATGGAAAATTGAAAGCAAAAAGTTTTCATGAAATTCTGAAGTATCTGCGAAATCCTACGGTTGCTCTCATTCCCTTGTAAGTGGCAATGATTTCAAAGCGGCAACACGGATGTTATATGAATAAGATTGTATAATACGTGAGAAAAGAAAGTGCATAGAAATAATGCACGTTCTATTTCTGTCTATTAAAAATGTATTTGTTCCCAAACTAACACTGTTCTTTAAAGAATCTAAAGGGGGATAATTTGATGAATAATAACAATAATTTGTAAATTATTTGATCTAGTTTTTAAATATTACTTTCGTTCTTTAGAGTCGACTTTAAAATATGAAGAAAAAATGGCTATTTATGAAAATTGCTTTGTATGAAAAAATAGTAGAAGTATCTAGAAAGCTTTTATAACTTAAAAGCGAAATGATTGAATTTTATCCACTGAAAATGGGTATAGGTTACATGACAGATAGGAAGTTTTTAAAAAATGGGTGAATTTGTTAGAGTTTGTAGAGCTCGCCAAATCAAAAATTTTCCTCGTTGAATATTGGATTGTTAAGAAAGCGTCGAGGACCAACATAGTAATACGAACAATGGATAAAATATTTTATCTTCGATCCTTACAGTAATTACTGAAATGGTGCAGGGAATCACTGCAGAGGCTGATGAGTTAAGGAATAAACCTAATAACTACTATTTTGTATGTTCGGACAACGAACAAATGCTCGGATAAGGAACACAATTTCGAATAAAGAACATCATAGAAAACAAACACTAGAATAAGAGAAGTTGTATGTCAGATCGTTTGAACTCGATGAGAGTTGAAGAGTGCTTGCCGAAAGTTATGTCCGCCCTTCATTCAGGGAGATGGAGGTAATGTCCTTAAAATTATGGATGAAATTGTGACAACAGCAAGAGAGTTAGAAGTGTAGGTGAATGAAGAAGACATTGATGAACATGAAAATGATCTGAATGCTGAAGAATTCTAATTTGAATCAATCATTGAATGACAATCAAAATTGAATCTTTGAATGAAGATCCTAAACCAAGAAACACAGTGAGATGAATTCTCTTCCGAAAAATAACAATTGACGACATCTGGTGTTAAAAAGATTCTGAGGAAGTGGGTGAATGTTAAAAACAACAGTTTGGGAATGACACTCCAATCAGTTTGAGGTAAACTGGGTTTGGGATCTCTACAATACAATACTTCTAATTGCTTCTGAAAAATAACGCAGAAGAGATAAAAACTATGAACATAGGACAGATTCCTCAACGCTCTAAAAACGGAAACTCTGGACTATTGAAGCAATACATTGTATATTTGCAAACCTATCAGCCTTTGTAATTTTAATGTGGGTACTTTGTAGATTGTATATAGTCACATATAATTCGGAGGCTACTAGGGTGCACAACGGTGACACTTAATATAGATACGCTATTCAGTGGAATAGGCGATGTTTTTAAGGTATCTGCACAGAAAGAAATCACTGATCAAAAGGTAACAGATACCAAGACAATTCCCCACCACCATCAATCTCTCGATGAGGAAAGACATTAAAGCAGTTCAGCTTTTCTGTTCGAAAATAGGCTGGTGCTCAATCTTGCTGAAACAACATGTAACCTCAGATTCGCTCGTGACAGTCGAGGCAAAATTTCTTATAAAAAAGTGAAATATCCATTTGCAATTAGATGATCTGGTATAAAATAAGCACCAGTTCATCAGCCATTGTCAGGTAAGTCGCCATCCACACCCTTCTGTGGTCCGATTACTCACATGACGTAAAGCCTTTGATTTGACATGTTCTATCAGTTCTGAAAACTTATCCCATCTTTTGAAAGCACTCTGTATTATATATATACTCCGAATAGGGTATATGTTGCTGAAAAGCGTTTCACTTGCAGTGAACATAGCGTTTAAATTTAATAGTCATTATATTATAAATTAAGTAAAGATTTTAGATCTAATTGATTAAACGGAAATATAAAAAATGCACTATTTGCAATCTGGAAATTGGATATCGAGAATTTTAATCTTAATAAATCATATTCGCTAAAACGTATGTATTAATGTTGTGTAGATCTCATACGTTGACCTTAGTTTTCCCACACAAGGCTGTTAAAACTGGCTGAGCGAATTTAATATACGCAATGTATTCTGTGAATTCTGTCTGATAATTGAATTGACCTCGCTGAAATTCAGAAATCATTTTCAAAGACATAAAATAATTAGTTTAGTTGTATTAACGTCCCATTTTAATGCAACATATGAACTTTTTTGGGACGGGCTGCGTAATTATGAACCGTGGTCGGATATCAACGACAACACCTGAACCGATACCCCTCGCTCCGGGTTCCCACACCACAGCAGCAGGACGATTCTTGACTCTGGACGTCAGTTTTGAGGCCCAAAAAAACGGCAGATCCTTAATGGAAATGAGTTCGGAGCTTGAATGCCTCTAACCCCGAGGTCCTAGACCTTAACACCAAAGAACAGCGCTTAACAACAGTAAATTTTTTTAAGCTTTCATGGAAATTTGAGAAGTTATTCTAAATATTTAACAAGTCTTCATGGGAAAGAAAGCAATATTTCAGATTTTGTAATAATGCAGTCGTAAATAGCCAGCTGATTCACACACAAAAAAACAGTTAATATATAGCAAGTTATCATGAGAAAAAGAAGAATCTCAAACATTTTATAACAATAAAATCGCAAATAACATATCGATTCACACAAAACACAGGCAAATTACGAAATATATTTTGGATGCATAATTATTTATTAACGCTACATGCAGCATTAGAACATTTTTTTTTATTATTATTATTCTATTATAAATCTGCGTATAATATTTTAAGGTCTCATCATATTCGTTTTCAGTTACTCATAATGAAACAAAAAGCAATAAACAACAGAAAATTTCCCATTCTCAGATTATTCTAAATTTCTATTTTCCTTCATTGAAAAATAAAAAAAAAATAATAATGGGAATGTAATCGATAAATAATTAAATGAATCGAGTCTCGGAGAAGAAGACAGGATATTATATCATGTAGAAAGAGGAATAATAATCTTTTCACAAATTGAATGCGTGGGAATTGATCGTAAATATATGTAATTGGATAAAGAAGCAGCAAAATGAGGGGACTAATTTAAATAAGAAAAATCTTCATATAGCTTTGTGTCTTATTTTATCTATGCAAAAATAGATATTAACTGATTGAAAAGATTAAATGATTACATAAAATAAAAGCTCTAAAAATCCGAAAATTCAGTTTTTATTTATTTTTTGCATCATTAATAAGCAAATATAAGAAAGTAAAGGTAAAATATGAAAATGAAAACTGAGAAAATGGATGCTTTTCTTTCATTAAAAAAAGTAGTTCTAGATTGTTTTATTTCTGCTGTTTGCTAGTATTCTTTTGAAAAGGAAATCGGGACTTATACAAATTATTCTACAGAACGTCTTTTTTTCAAATATATGCATAGCATATTAGTTTGTCTACTGCTACTGTTTCTAAAAGCCTTGCCCCATAATAATTTTATTACAATAACGTATACAGAATTAGTGTGTTTAGTTTAGTTATATTAACATCCCGTTTTGAAGAAATACAAATGCTATTTTGGAACGGACTTCGTAATTTTGAACCGCGATCAGATGACGAGAATGATACCTGAACCGGCACTCCCCTCTCCAAACTTTCGCACCACAGCAGCGCCTCCAGGTCTTTAATGTCTCAAACCCAGTAGGATGGGCTGGGTGGGGTTGGGTTGTATAGCACCACAACAGCAGGAGGCCCCCTACTTTTAATTTAGCGTGCCCACATTCTTGGCGAATCTTCAGTGGAATCAGGTTTCGGAGCTCTCCGGATCTGAAGGCGAAACCTTACCACTAGGCCACCGTGACCAGAATTAGTTTGTTACAGGATTCATTTCGTCTTTAAGTAGCATCCCGTTTTGAAGCAACACGAGCTCTATTCTGAAACGGTTCTAGTAATTTTGAGACGTGCTGAGATAACAACACCCGACCCTCCCAATTTCCATGCCGTACCAATGGGAGAACGCTTTAAGGTAGCGGTGGCAGATTCATGCCTTCGTGACCGGAGAGTCGCTGATTCGAGACACGAAATATCCGCCATGTATGCGGGTCTGGTGCTCGTTAACTACTTTACTGGTCAAATGTCTTCCAGCTGGTGTGGCGTGGAAGTATGGAGAGGGGATTGCTGGCTCAGGTGTCGACCTCGTCATCTAACCAAAGTTCAAACTTGCGGGTTCCGTCCTAAAATAAGCCTCATATAGCTTCAAACTGGGGTTTTAATACATTATTGAAAGTGACAAGTTTCAGTTAGCTATAAAGTGCATCAGTACCACATTGATGGAGGAGTTTCGGAGGATGGGTCTCGTACCCGCTAACTTCCAATTCTCCAGGCTACCATAGCAACGTCTGATCTTGAATATACATAAGAACTTTTTTGGGTGGACTTCGCAAGCGGGTTATAAAGGTCCACACACCAATTTCTAGATGAACGTGGTGGCCTGGAAACACAGTATCGGTTATGAGGTGGGTAAGATCATGACCTCCAGCTAAATCTGTCGTTGTGGGATTAACGGTCTCATTTTGATGTGTTGCTAAAATTTGAACTTGTTATCTAACAACGGTGAGCCGCAGTGGCCTATTGGTAAGGTCCCGGCTTCGAGGCTGGAGGGTTCCAGGCTCGAAACCCGGTTCTACTGAAGATCCGCTGTGTATGGGAACTCAATGCCTTAAACCCAATAGGACGGAGTAGGAGTGGGTTGAGTGCTTGGGGACCTGGTGCGCGTTAAATCTGGCGGCGTCGGTCAAATGATCTTCCGCTTTGGTGGTGCGGAAGATTGGAGAGGGGATGACAGGTTAGGTGTCGTCCTCGTCATCTGACCACGGTTCAAAATTACGAGGTCCGTGCCAAAATATATCTCATGTTGCTTCAGAGCGAGACGCTAATGTAGCTAAACTAAACTAATATGACCACAGCGTCGAAATGGCAAGGTCACTCTACAGGAACCCAGTTGCCTAAGTTTTTTTAATGATCATTGTTTTTTGTTGGATGATTTCTATTCATGTAATTTATATGGGACGGAACAACCCAAGAAAACTCAACTTATTCTTTTCTTTCTGCTATACGAAGTACAGAAAGATAAATTCACGTAATAGTCAAAATATTCGACCTACGTTTCACACCTCTCTGAGTCTGAAAAATCTAGTTTTGGATTATGTCTGCCTCTCGGTCGGTCTTTCTATCTGTGAAAAAACTCAAAAACAAAAAAGCTAGAAGGATGAAATTTGGTACGTGGTGTTAGCATCGAAATTGTAGATTTGTTCCAAATTTTGGAACGTCAACGAGAATGCTGTCTGTCTGCCAGTTCACGTGCATGTGAAAACGATAAATCAAAAAAGCAATAAGAAATGCAGAGCACACAGTTTATTCTCAAGCATTGCGAAACCGTTTTCTGGTTGAATATCTCCCGGTCTATCTTCGCGAGGGACAACTTAAAGATGCAACAAGCTAGATAAATGAAATTTAGTACGTAGTTTTGACATCAAAATTATACAATTGTGTCAAATTTTGGACACAAGTGGCCAAACATAAGATGTCTTAAGGCAAATTTAATTCTCTTTATTGCAATACAAAGCCCTACACAAAACGAGCCATGTTGTGTACGTATACACCAATAACACGTCCCCGGGACTAGAGTCATTGTAATTCTTGATGAGCGATTACACGATTTTTGTTGCTGCCGTTTTGAGCTAGTGTTCTTGGCGTGACAAGAAGCGACTTTGAAATAGTTGGTGAAAAAGCAGAATTTTTTACTGAAGATCAGTTCATGATCAGCTTCAATCAACTTTATTCAATTTTTTTTAATTCGCTGTTCGCCGTCTTGATTTAAAGAGTTACCTTCCATTCCACTGGCAGACCGTGGTTCTGAAGTAGCCCAGGACAAAGGATTGGCGGTTTGCTCAACAGATCAGCAGCTTGTCATCTTTGCAAAAACATTTTTAAAAGTCGACTTTGCTGGTCATCTTTTGCAGTTTACTACATCATCCACAGAGTCTTTTTATGCCCGTCTGAACGCCTGAGAGGACGAGAACCGAATGAAAAAAAATCATCGGAACTCGGAACCTCCAGACGTGCGACCGTTATGTTCAGTAATCAAAAAGCAATTTGCACTAGACAAAAGAAACTTTCCCAGCCAGGCGACGCGCAGACAGTTTACACACAAAAGCTTCCGCCGTTAAAATGGCGAGCATATAGTTCCGTGAGATAAAAGTGATTTACAATTTAATAAACATCGAAACATTAAAAGAAATTACATAAAAAGTTAAAGCAATTAATAATTAAGTTGATTACTACAAAAAGAAAAATGATAAATTAAGATATTTAATAAAACTATAAAATAATCCATTGAGAATTTAAAAGTTGCCACAAGATCAGAAAGAAACTTCGGTGGCGAAAATATAAATTATTTAAAAGTACTGGCAAAGCCGAAAAATGATGTAGTTGCATTTTTGCAATCTCTCACTTTGGTAGAATTAAAAGCGACTGACAGTTTTAAAAACTGACTGGATAAAATTTATTAACAATTTATATATAAATATTAAACATAATTTTTTTTCAAAAACTGTGACAGCTTTTATGAAATGAATAAAATTCAAACATTGCAAGTTATATTTATTTGTGTAATATCTATGTATATCGCGTCGAAAAAGTTACAAAGAAGAGAGCTTTAGTTCTTCGGAATTTCCGACGTGCATGCGATCCTGATGCACGTGAAATTTGTGGAAGGGGAAACTTTCACCCGCTACTGTGGTGTGAAAGTTTGGAGAGGAGGTTTACCAACTCAGGTGTCATCCTCGTCATCTTACCCAGGTTTAAAATTTCGACGTCTGTCTCAAAACAGCCCTCATGTAGCTTCAAAACGGGGCAATAATATAACTAGTCGCTTTTCAATTCTTTCGTATTCTTTAAAGAGTATGATTTTTTTAATTACAGTTCGTATTTATTCTCGTCGAACAACGAATAAAAATGCACTCAAAATATGTGGCACAGCCGAAACACTACACCGTTATGTCTTTACAAAAAGGGCTTTCATTGCATGAAAATTAACTCGGGGGTGATACAGGAAAGTAAGTTTAAAAACTTCAAATCAAAATATATGTTTTATTATCCTAAATGTTTCCTGCTGGTTCTAAAAACCTTTTTAGAGATCTAGTAGGTACATTTGCATTCAATGAAGTTTATATTTTGGGCTTTTAGTTCTATCTAAATTTTCCCGATTGCGGCCCTGAAGAATTTCCTAAGAACAGTTTAGGAAAGATAGGATGCGGTATTAAAAGGAAAGTGAGGGAACGTTTGAGTTCGCATACCTAACAGTGATGCCAAACAAACGTACTCTTGCGTTACAGTTTGCCAGGTAGCACCAAATACATCATCTATTCCCTGGGCTATAATATCCTGTCGACTCGGGAAAATATTTTCATGGCGATTATTTGTAGTTCAATGAAACAATGAGCACTAAATAATTTTGAGCGAAATCCAAGTATACAAGGAACTCATTTATAACACAGCACTTCCAATTTTCAAATACACTGGTGTGTAAAAGTAAGGGCCATTTTGTAAAATGCGAGAAATTTGCAATTAATAGGAACACTATGGTTCGAAATCAGTTCTGGAGAATCGTGTGACATTCAATCGAGTATCATACACATTTTACAGTTGAGATTCGGCCACGAGGGCAATTAGGGGGGGGGGCACCAGAAAAGGATGGAGGCGGAAATGGAGTTTGACCCATATTGTTTCACAGAAAGCTGATGATGAGATGTAACATTCATCAATGGTTATATTTGAAGTGCATAATATTTGCGTGTATTTTCGTCATCGCAGCACAAATATACGGGAAGATATAAAGGTTTCTTTAAAAAATCTGAAATTTTTCAGCATGTTTTTTGCTTGTAACATGCAGAGTTTTCATTCAAATTATACGAAATTTTCAGGACTATCGACAATATGTTGCAGAAGTATTGTTTTAAAGTTTGAAGTAAATAAGTTGAATATTACAGGAAATATGAGTGTTTGTACTAAATAATTTTTTACTGCGCATGTGCGAGACGCAGCGGAATTTTTCTTTCATAACTTCAAAGCCATATATATAGAGTAACTTTTAAAAAAATTCCAGTTGAATCCCATTAAAATTCAGAAAGCTGTCGGCATTTCAGTGAGGTGAATTTCAATTTCTCTTTAAGAGAAGCTAAATGACGAGGGTTCTTGCACAAATTGATATTTTCGAAGCTTGAATCCTCGAACAATAACATTAAATTTTAGGAAGGTTGAATATCCTGAATACCCATGGACACTTATAAATTAAATAAATTATTTAAATTTCATTTCTTCGAATACCATTCGAAAATTCAAAGTTAAAAAATATGCAAGAACCCTCAATGCTGATATCCGCTTGAATTTTATGGAATTCGTCTTGAATGTTTTCATTAGTTGCTCTATATATCTGGCTTTGAAGTTATAAAAGAAAAATTCCGCTGCTTTTCGCACATGCGCAGTAAAAATTATTTAGTACAGACACTCGTATTTCCTCTAATATTCAACGTTTTTACTTCAAATTTTAATACAATACTTCTGCAACATATTGTCGAGAGTTCTGAAAATTTCGTATAATTTGAATAAAAACTCTGCATGTTACAAGCAAAAAACATGCTGAAAAATTTCAGATTTTTTAAAGAAACCTTTATATCTTCCCGAATATTAGTGATGTGTTTACGAAATTGCATATGGATATTATGCACATCAATTATAACCATTGATGAAAGTTACATCTCGTGATCATCTTTCTGTAAAAAAATATGGGTCAAACTCCATTTCCGCTTTCATCCTTTTCTGGAGCCCCCCCCCCCTCCCTAATGCCCTCGTGACTGAATCTTCACTATAAAATGTGTATTATACTCGATTGAATGTCACGCGATTCTCCTGAACTGATTTCGAACCATAGTTTTTGCCATGTTGAAATGACAAAGTTCTTTTTGTACTTGTTCACTAAGGGGTCTATTCTGGTACCCCCCGTTGGGTTGGGTGCGGTGTGTTAGCGGGGGGCCCCATCCCGCACGTTCGCACCGGACCCAACCCAACCGGGGGTACCAGAATAGACCCCTAAGATACAAAATTTTGTGAACAGATTCAAATTTCAACGATTTCTACTTTTTATGTTTAATAATTTTCTGTGTTTGATTTAAAATATTTAATCCACATTTATTTTAATCCTAAATGTTAATAATTTTCTGTGTTTGATTTGAAATATTTAATCCACATTTATTTTAATCCTAAATGTTAATAATTTTTTGTGTTTAATTTTAAAACTTCCATTCCATGTGTAACTATATTAGAAACATTGTTTGATATTTTGCAAACCATAGTTGAGAGCGAAAACAGATTCACAGCTGCGATTCCTCCCCTTTTCATGCACGTGTTTGAACCCAGTTATTGAATCCACTTCTCAGTTTGAAGGCACACCGACTCCTTGCGGAAGTTACCAAAAGAATCCGAAGGGGTCTATTCGGGAACCCCCGGTTGGGTTGGGAGACGTCACTTTTCCCGTTGTTAACGTGCGGAAAAAGTAACATCTCCCAACCCAACCGGGGGTAGCAGAATAGACCCGTATGTCTCTGGTTGCCTTTCCAGAGCGGAAATAGAGGCGTGTCATGTCAGGTGGTCAAGGGATACAGGACAAGCGTTTCTGGTAAGACTAAGTGAAACCGAGATTCGAATTAAAAAAAAAAAACAGGTCAGGGGTCAGCGAAGAATGCACCTATTTCCGCTCTGGAAAGGCAACCAGAGACTTCGGGTACTTTTGGTAACTTTCTGAAAGGAGTCGGTGTGCCTTCAAACCGAGAAGTGTGGATTCAATAATTGGGTTCAAACACGTGCATGAAAAGGGGAGGAATCGCAGCTGTGAATCTGTTTTTACTTTCAACTATGGTTTGCAAAATATCAAACAATGTTTCTAATATAGTTACACATGGAATGGAAGTTTTTTAATTAAACACAGAAAGTTATTAACATTTATGATTGAAATAAATATGGATTAAATATTTCTAGTCAAACACAGAAAATTATTAACATTTAGGATTAAAATAAATGTGGATTAAATATTTTAAATTAAACACAGAAAATTATTAAACATAAAAAGTAGAAATTGTTGAAATTTGAATCTGTTCACAAAATTTTGTATCTTAGTGAACAAGTACAAAAAGAATTTTGTCATTTCAACATGACAATTGCTTGTCTACTATTTTCTTGACCACCTGACATGACACGCCCCTATTTCTGCTCTACGTTGACAGCTTGATGCAATAACTTCTTAAAGTTGAGCCCTTTTCCCAATTAAAGGAAAATTCTTGGGCTGGCTGTAGTGACGCAGAGCCTCACTCCAGTTGGTCAAATTGTCCGCAATTAACTGCGTGAGCTAGCCACTCGTGGAATGTTTGGCAAGATTGGCTTCTCTTGGCACGTAAAATTTAATTCTCCCTGTGCCTTTCTCTAGATAAAAATTTGGCATTGTTGGCGAGGGCTTGGTGAACTCTCCAAGCTATTAAAAAGGGCAGTGGTTGTGACGGTAGAGGGGACTTTCTGGTGGTGAAGAAAAAGTTGCGATTTTGAATTTTTTTTTTTTTTTTGACTTTTTGGAGAGAAAAAAATTAGCAGCAAGGAGAGACGTTCTCTTGGAGATGGCTAATCACCAGTGAGACATTGCTGCCAAAGAACTCTGCTAATAGCCGTGACACAGGCGGTGCTGGCCGGTGCGTCGGTTTTGTAATGGCAGGCGTGTTAGGTCTAGAAAACCTTTGAAATAATTTTGTTTGGTTTCGAATCGGAGCCTGTTAGACAACATGTTTCCGGGCACTGAGGATTCCATCCGGAACGGAAAATAGTCTTCCAGATATTCCCTGAGCCATCCAAACTACAAGTACTCGCTTGTTACTCGAGCGCAGCCCACCTAGAAGATGTCCAGAGAACCACCTGAAGATGCTTAGAACGCCTGTTTGATTGCTAGCCCACCTGCAGATGTCCAGATACCAGAGACTCCCTGATACTTCCAGGCCCGCATTGTGAAAGAATAAATTGGGAAATCACAGATGACCAATGCCAAATGAATTCCTGTCGGGGGTCGTGATGCCAATAACAACAAATATAATTTTTTTCCATTTCTTTAAAATTAATTTATAATATAAAGAAACTAATTTCATAAGAATAAACTTAAATTAGGTAAAATCGATTGCAGCTGAAATTGGCTTTCGTTCAAATATTTCCAGGACTGATTAGCTATTATCTTATTTAAATCTGTATTATTTAAAAACTTATCAGTGCTTGTTCAAATTTATATATATTTCTAAACTAAGTGACATCTCCATTTAAATGAAGTTTCATTTATATATTGAAAATAGCAATTCTAGATGTTTCCGAGAGTTTACATTATATGAACTGTCATTCGTATTTAAGTTTTGAGAGCAACTGATGTTGATCTTTGAGTGTTTTTGTTATTACTGATTGATCTGCCCATCTCAAATACTAGATTAACTCAGAAATCGATTTAATGATATGTGTAACTGCTAACATTGTCTTGAAAAAATTTATAGAAATAGGTTAACATGATTTAGGTAGGGTAATATCTTTTGCAAATCTGACCTGAAGCATGTTCTTTGTTTTGAATGATTATATACATTTATGTAGAAGGGCCCTCTCCTGATTTGAAAAGTATTTTGTATATATTTATTTAACCAAGAGTAAATTTAGATCTTCAATAAATTATGTTTAGTCAAATATGCTTCCGTCATCATTTATCTCACACACACACTGACTTCTATAGAATTATCCCAATCTGACCTTCTTTCAAATTTGTATTTTAGAACCAGAATGTTTTGTTAAAACCAACCCAACGCATATCTCTTTTGGCCATTGCCTTAAAACATTTAAATTAATCAGATGTGGTGTACTGTTACTCTTAAAATCTAACCTTTTGATTCTTGTGTATTTACTATTATGGTATCTAAATTTTAAATTTATTGTAGGCATATCGTGCTTTAAATCAAAATTCCGAGTAACAGACAACAAACCACCACCACATAATTTTAAACTTCAACATTGCATTTTCGTATTAATTGCAAATTTCTCGCAATTTATGAAATGGTCCTTAATTTTTGCACACCATTGTATAATTGTTTTAATCTTTTTCTGCCTTTTTAACTTTCTTATACACGAAATACACAAAGAGAAAGTACAGGGTGGTCATTAATTATTGGACCCATTACAAAAATTAATAAAAAAACTAATAATGTTACAACTACGTGTTTTCTTAAATGAGAGCGCATTTTAAAAAGTTTTTTTAGATAGGTAACGCGCCATTACGGCGGTCTAGTTGGTCGTAAATTATTGGACATCTCCCATTTTTGAGAGCCATTATCTGCGAAACTATTAAAGCTAGAAGAAAACTAAAAGCAATTATTTGTAGAGAATTTTACGCTCTTTAATTTGTTAAATCAATTGTAATTCGAAAACTGAATAGTTTTTGAAATATTCAAGAAAAACTAAAAAAGGAAACCAGAAAATGTACATCGGCTTCTGCTGATCGGTAGCCATTACGTATGGAAATCTCTCACTGTAGCAAATTTGAAATTCGAAATGGTACGCCACCTATCTAAAAAAAAACCTTTTTTTTATTTGCTCTCTCATTTATAAATAACGTAGTTTTAACATTACTAGTTTTTTTTAATCAATTTTTGAAATGGATTCAATAATTTATGACCACCTTGTATTGTAATCGTCAAGAATTTTGTCCTAGAGATTTTAACGAATTTCCGCATGTCCCTAGTCCGAAGAAAAAAAAAAGCGTTTTTGAATCATGTCTGCCTGCTGTGAATACGTTAACTCAAAAACGCAGCGACCTAGACTAGTGAAATTTGTTATGCAGTCTTTACACCAAAATTTTAGATTTCATTGAAAGTTTGGACGAAATCTGTCTATGAAAAGTCGATCTGTCCGTTTGCATGTGAACACGACAGCTCAAAGAGCTAGATAGATGAAATTTAGCGTATTGCTTTATCATCTGAATTGCAGATCTGTATCAATCTATGGAACAAATCTTTAAACAGGTTGATCAGGTCATCTGTCGCTCTCCATACTACCTTTGTATGTGAACGCGATCAAATTTTTGACGCAATAGATCAAAGGAGAGACATCCAAAATTCATACACGGTTTTCGTCAATATATTACGGTGCACAAAACGCGCTTGTTGAGATAGTATACGAGAAAGTATAGAGCAGTTTAGTTATATTACCATCTCGTTTAGACGCTATTTTGGGAGGGACCTTGTCATTTTCATCCGCGGTCACAGGACGAGAACCTCCTCTCCAAACTTCCGCACCATACCAGGGGGAGGGCAAGTCCCACTGGTTCAACCGAATTCCTTTCACTTTGTTGATATGTATTTCTGGGCTTAATTATACGAAACTTGATATCTTATTTGAAAGAGGGAAATTCCTAAGATTTTCGTAGAAAACAAAAAAATAATAATAATAATAATAAAAATTGCTGCAAGAGAACAGCTTTTTATGCTTAGGAAAAATAGTTTGAATTTTGTAGGCACAAGAAAATAATTTGCAGAAATGTAAGATGCTTTTTAAAACAGTGTGCAGTTTGTCATTTAGAGGATAGATACTGATGTTTGTAACTAGAAATCGATATAAGTAAAGAGTGTTAAATGTGATAAAAAATTCAACCCATCAGAAAAAAATGATTAAATTCATCGAACTGACTTTCACTGCAACTTTGAAAAAATTCAGTGCTTTAGGTGCTTCGATGAAAAAAATAAGTGAAATGCTCCAGGTGTTATAAAATGACTAAGATGTATCATTTTAATTGATGTTACCTTCCTATCTTCACAAGTCCTTTTTTCTCAGAATCAATTTTTATTTAAATTATGAACTTTAACCTTGAAATAAATATAATTTCTAGCCTACGTATAGAAAATGAATGAATAAATATTTCACTCTGAATTATGAAATCTGCATGTTCAGGGTAAAAAAAACTAAAGATTTAAAAAAACAACTTTTCATTGCTCCTTGTATCCCCGATTGAAAACGTTTAGGCAGCGCCATCTCTCGGACGCACCGAAAAGTTGTAAACACAATCAAATTTATAGTCTTTCTTTCACACACACTCCACGCTGCCAATGAATATTTTGCTAGACTTACGCTATGCTAATAATTATAAAATGAGTAACATAATTAACGCAATGAATATAATTAACGTTTAGTTTTAATTTAAAAAAATGAAAATTAGCTGAATTGTATGTTTTATTATCTGATTGGAAAGGTGACAAAGAATAAAGTATTTGTTTATTGGTCAGCTGATACATGTTTAAAACTAAAACAAATACTACATATTCTTATTGAGTCATATTACCGAAATTGTTATACTGGATGAAATCAACTTTCCTTTGCTTTTTATTCTTAAGCGAGATACCGCAGTGTGGTAATGTATGTAAACATAAGGAATGTCTCATTTGGCTATGTGATACTTACAAACAGTGCAGTTCGTACTGAAAATGAAATTTTATCTCAATAAAATAACTTTTGAAAAATAAAATAACTTTATATGATAAAAAAAGCTAGTTTTACATTCCTCCCAATAATAAGAAAAATATAAAATTCGTGATGGTGCAATAAAAATAAATATGAGAGCATTATAAAAAAATGCAATGCGGACATATATATTTTTATCCGCATAAGTACTAAAATCTTTGCAAAGGCAGTTAGAAACCATTAAATGAATTTCTCAGATCTTTAAAAGATAATTGAAAAGTTTATTTAAACACACTTTTTTCTTGATTTTTCATCAAAAGTTTTAAAGAATAAAGATGAAATATCAAACTGCATCATGTAGCTTCAACACTTCCTGCTTTTAAAACAATCTGCTACACATAAGTTTCATTTACTTTCATAGGCATAGTCATTTCGAATTAAACAATATGAAAATGACAAAAAACTAATTTCGATATTTAAATACTTCAACACTCTAAATCAAACTCAACACTCTATATCAAATTTTTTATATAATTTTACACTTTCAGAATTTCTTATTATTTCTATGCTAGATAACGAATTTTGATTCAAACAATTTATACGAATATAATTTTCTCTTTTATTCGTGTATTTATGATTGCATCCTCGTTTTATATCAGACATAGAAACCAAAGAAACTCAAAGAAGAAAAAAATCTAACTTTGGATAATGAATACTTATTCCTTTTATTTTATGTTTATAATGGAGAAGTGTTATTGAATATACAAAAAAAATTGCTTCGAGACACTTCCCAAGTTACTTTGGAATGACTTTTGTAAAAACAAGTATTCTTAAGAAAATAACTATTTTCCGCGCATTTCCAGTCCATCTTTGAAAGTTACAAAAGCATTCCAAATAGAAAGCTTAATGATTATCAAGTTCCAATGGAAAATCTACTTCAGAAAGCTTTAAGATCCTTTCGAGACGTATTTAATGATTCATAAAAAAAATGTCATTGAGTAAACTGTTGAACAAAATCAAAACGGGGGATTTTCAACAGTTTAAGTAAGAATGACAATGATAACAAGTCAAGTATATTCAGGTATTGACTCTTTCGCAACTGAAAATATCTTTCAGTAAATTTTGAAACTTAAAAATATAGTACAGACTATTTGGATCGTCATATTAATCATTTTTTTCCGGTTCTGTCATTTCAATATCATAGAGAGCACATGAATTCGAAACCAGACTTTTATAATAGAGGCGGGCGATTTTAATATATGTTGCTATAGCGACAATGATAAGTTGTTTAAAGTTTAAATAATCGTTTGTCATCGTTTTATGCTTCACATGTTCATTTATTTATTTGGTAGCTCGGTGAGTGAGCACAAGTTAGTGCAGTTGCACAACGAATAATTCATCAATTTTTAACGAATCAACATGTCAAACTTGCTGAAATTTGGCACAGGTTGAATGCCCAGTTCCGTAATGACATACTATCGAGGTCTCAAATATGGGAATGGCGCAAGATGTTTAAAAATAGCTGGGGAGAAGTTAAAAATTTGGCTCATAATCGTCACTCGAGAACAAGTGTAACTGAAGTCGACAAATTCCTGACCTTATTCTTCATGACCGACGAATAAAAGTTCTGGAAACTAGTGACAAAATGAATATAAGTTATGGAAGAGTGCAATTTATCATTCTGAATAAGTTGCAATTTCGCAAAATCAGAGAAATCTCCAGGGCAATGTAAGACCCAACACATCTGGTGCAACGCAAGAAAAATTAAAGAAACTTCATTAGAAAACACTCAAACCTCCTCCCTATATTCCAGACTTAGCACCTTCGGGTTACTATTTGTTTCAACTCTTTAAACAAACGTTATGAAGAGAAAGATTTGCATCGGATGAAGAAGTAGAAAATGTGTCCGAATTTTGTTACAGATCTATCAGATCAGTTTGTATCAGATCTACAGACTGTGGTGTCAGGACCACAAACGAAATTTCATATTCCTGGATTGTGTGTTTGCGTTATCGCATTCAAATGTACAAGAATTGATAGATCGACAGTCAGTCAACCTTTTAGCGAATACGGTTCAAAATCTGAAACAGATCTACAATTTTCTATAATCTAGCTGGTTAGCTTTTTTGAGTTATCGTGTTCGCATGCAGGTGAACGGATAGGCAGACAGATTTCGTCCAAAATTTGATAAAAATCTGCCATTTTGGTACATAAGCCGCAAACCAAATTTTTGTCTGTCTCCCTGTTTGCATTTCTGAGTCATCTTGTTCACAGACAGACCGAAAGATAGACTGGGAATTTTTTTTTAATTTAAGGAAATCCAAAAGGGGAAAAATTTCGTGGTCGAATTTTTCGACGATTGCAGTACTGTCTCCTAGTATACTTCATACACTAGAAAATGAAAAAAAAATGGCCATGGTTTAACTGACTTCCACACCACACTAAGGTAAAGATTAGTAATTTGTGACATATTTAGCGTGTAACGTGAGTAAATATCGGATATATTGCAAAATAGTGTTAGCGGTTCTCTGATCCTGATTCCCAGAATCTTCAAACAGACTACTGTAACACGAAGTAAGGAAATAAAATACAGCCGGACCTCTATTTAACGAATCTCTATTTTGCGAACTTTTCCTCAGAACCAAGAACATTTTGCGAATTTCTTCGCAAAATAAACTCCAAATAGCGAAGTGCATTCTCTATTTAGCGAACTTTTTCTTGTGATCCAATATTTTTTTTTCCTATTTCTCAAAATATTTCTGAACATTTCAAACTCTTTCTTTCTTTTAACACATTTTATGGTGATCAATGATCTTCAACTGGTTTTACCAGTCACCTAACTCGCCGAGAGCAGTAAAATCGCTGTCATTCTTCGCATTTCATCCAGGAAGTGCAACCTTTATCAACTCCCACTGTCCACTTCACTAGAAAAACTTTCAATTTTACCCCCTTTCACTCTCAATTTACCTGTCTCGTGTCCTTGAACTAGTCTCCCGTTTTCTAGATTGTTGATCAGATTCGTGCTGGTAATTTCGGTTCTTGTAGCTGGAAAATGTCAAAGCAAAAGTGCTTGAGCATCAAAGAAAAAAATTTAATTCTTCATGAGGTGGATAAAGTCGTGGAAAAATAATATTGCTTTAGAAAAAGAATATTGCTTTAAAATTTGGTATTCCTCCAAACAGCTTATCAACCGTAATAAAAAATCGTGATAAGATATAAAATTATAATTAATCGAATTCTTGTTCAAAACGTTTAAAAACATGTGTCTATGAAGATGTGGATGAGGCAGTTTTGAAGTGGATACACACAATGCGAGATAAAAATGTTCCGATCTCTGGGCCTTTCATAATTGAGAAAGCTCTTCAATTTGCGAAGGCATTGGGATACGACCTATTTCGAGGAAGCAATGGATGGCTTGAAAAATTTAAGAGAAGACACGGAATAATGGCAAAAGTAATATCTGGTGAAAGTAAAGACGTTGATGATAATGATAGTGAAAATTGGATAACGGAGACACTGAGTAAAATTTTAAAAGACTATAAGCCAGAAAACATCTCTAATTCGAATGAGACTGCTTTATTTTTTCAATGTTTGCCTCAAAAGACATTAGCATTTAAAAAGGAAAAATGCTTTGGAGGAAAACAAAGCAAAGCAAGATTAACTGTCATGTTAGGTTCAAATATGACTGGACATCAGAAATTGAAATCATTAGTTATCGGAAGAAGCAAAAATCCAAGATGTTTCAAAGGCGCAAAATCTTTGGAGATTGACTATGACTTTAACAAAAAAAATCTTGAAGGACGTCAGAAATTTGTGAAAAATGGGTTCAAAAGTTGGATAAACGTATGATTGCAGAGTGTCGCAAAATTCTCTCGTTTTTGACAATTGTCCCGCCTGTCCGAAGGAAATCAAACAAAAACTGAAAAATGTTACAGTTTTTTTACTTGCCGCCAAATACTACATCAAAACTGCAGCCAATGGATCAAGGGGTGATAAAAAATTTCAAAATACACTATCGCAAGAGAATAGTGCGAAAAATTATCACTGAGCTTGAGAACAATCAAACCATGCCAAAGATAAACTTACGGGAAAGCATATCAGAAATTTCCAAAACATGGAACTATAATATCACAGATTATACTATTCGCAACAGTTTTGCCAAAGCTGGATTCTTTGTCAGCAATGGGAATTCGGCAAGTACGGCGGCCGAAGATGATATTCCCTTAGAGGAACGTAAAAAAATGTGTATACAGCTAAGGGAAAAAGAAGAAATTAACGATGATGTGCTGATTGATAATTTTCTTTCACTTGATTCTGAAGCTGAAACCTCGGAAACACAAACTGAATTGCATATTTTGGACAGTATGAAAAATAAAAACAATACAGCAATGATGAAGACGAAGATGGAAATGATCATGATGCAGAAATCAATAAACCTTCGTATGATCAAATGCTAAAATCATTTGAAACAATCCGACGCGGATTACAGTTTGAAGAAAATACGCCTGAAGGGGTTTTTGGTGCATTGCAAAGATGCGAGGAGTATTATGAGAGAAAACACTTTTCCAAACAAAAAACTCAGACAAAATTAACAGACTTTATTAGTGATTAAATTTAAGGATACATGTAGTAATGTATGCTTAAAATTACTTGTTATAATAAATGCGATAATGTCATTAAAATTCATTAATTTTAATATAAAATTATTTTTTAAAATTGAAAATACAGTGTATTCCCGGAAAATGTGTTGTTTTTTATTCTTGTTTTCCTTGCAGATTTCTTTTTGATGGGTAAAATATATAAAACAAATAGATATTAATTTACAAAATAAAGGTGGGATTAATTACTTTTTTTAATAATACTTAGTGTTTATGAATTTAAAATCTGTTTTGTGTAGTTTAAAGTATTTTAAAAGGTGAATCTCTATTAACGAATTTTCCACATAACGAACTTTTTTCGGGATTTAGCGACTTCGTTAAATAGAGGTCCGACTGTACTAATAAATGATAAATTATACTGTTTAGAAAAATGACTTCCTTACTTTTGCAATAGATTGTTTTTTATTCAAACAGCGATAAAACATTTATTTGTATTTGTTTCTTTCTTTGCAAGAAATCAAAACCTTGATTGAATATTGTAAGAAGAATCTTTAAAATTGGTTGATATTTAGATTTCAGAAGCTTCATATGAGAAGTACCTTTAAGATCAAAAAACGGACAGATAGTAGATTTTATAAAGTATCTGTGTGTTCGAGTTTCATGTTAATGATTATAACCAATAGTATTCTGAAAGAGCTAAAAACGCCCAACAACTGATTAATTTTTATCTCATATTGTGAGCAACAAAAATCATTGCCATCATGAACAATGTTAATTTCTCTTATTGTGGTGCAAAATAGGTTTTACTTCCATCATCGCCGATTTGCTTGGTGACAGTGCTCCGTAGCTAATTAACACCGTTGTACTGTAGACTACCAAAGTAAATTCTATGAGAATCCATGTTAAAACATTTTTCTTTCTTTAAATGTTAACATAATTAAAGGTTGCCAGTTGTCAAAGTTACGTTTTGGGAAAATAAAAAAATGCTTTAAAGAAACGATTTTACAGGGGAAAACGTATAGGAGAGAGCGAAGGAATTATAAAATATACCAACGCAAATTGGAAAATTATTGTAATGAAAAAATATCGTGTTTGTTCGATATCACATTTTGTAAGTGCACAAAATTCGATACATGTAAATGCCAAAAAGACATGAAAATTCCACTTGCTGATAGATTGTTTAAAAAAGATCAAAGATTTGAAAGGAAAATGGTTATTGGAGGAGTGGACGTAATTGCGACTAAAAGAAGAGAAAAGGGGGGAAAGAAAACAGATGGAAGACGAAAGAATAAAACGTAAAATGGTTAAAACTGTGATGCTAGTGCTGCTTTTGCTCAATCAATGGAGCTACTTGAGCTCAACTCTATGTCTTCGTCCTCGCATACAGATAAGAATGTAATTACCTTGGAATATCAATCACAAAATCGTTTAGATTTCCCTACCTTACCAAGCGAATGACATTGATAAGGAATTTAATATAGAGCATCTGCTTCAATTGCCAGTGCTGTTTTACAAAACATTGGAATTGTATACGAAGAAGAGATTTCACATGCGGTAGATCGCAATAAAATTCGTAGACAGCGTAAAAAGCTTTAAAATGCAGTTGCAGAGTCTACTAAGTTAACTCTGTCTCGGTCTCTTTTAACACCCGTCCATCCTTGCAGACTCTAAATCCAATGGATGAGTCGGTGGACGTGGGTGATGGTCATGGTCTCTTTTAACCGGATTATATTTCGATGGGAGAAAAGACAACACAAAAGTGCTAATTAAGAAGGACACAAAGTACTACCCAAAGACCACGAAGGAGGAGCATTATACTCTTGTAAACGAACCTAACTCTGTATATATCGGACATGTAACTACTGCAACAGGAGGAGCTAAAGCCATAAAAGAAGCAATACTCAATTTTTTTGTATCAAATAATATGCAATTAAATGGGCTAAAAGTAATTGGATGCGATGGAACAAATGTTAATACTGGGCACAAGGGAGGTATTATTAGCTTGATGGAACTAGACCTCAATACAACATTACAGTGGTGCATTTCTTTGCTTCATACAAATGACTTATCTCTCTATCATCTAAATTCTTTGGATGGTGCAACAACTGGCCCTACAGAATTTTGTGAACCAATTGGTAAAGCAATCAAAACCTGCGAGGAGCTACCTGAAGCTTTTTTTTCTTCAATAAGTTAGGAGAATATGCCAAATAATACAGATACAATGGTTCTCAGCAATGATCAGCAATATCTATATGATATTTGCTTAGAGATATCACGTGGTGAATGTTATTTTGACTTGGCGTTAAGAAAGCCTGGTCCAGTTGTTCACTCAAGGTGGCTAACAACTGCAGGTAGAATTTTAAAGTTGTATGTAGCTACAGAAAAACCATCTGACAATCTTATTATTCTTGCAACATATATTATGAAGGTATATGCACCTGTATGGTTCCATGTCAATACAAAGCCCTCCATAACAGAAGGAGAGCGGCATATTTGGAGATATGTGCTCATTTTCAAGATATTTGGAACATTTAAGAAATATAGTAGACACTGATATTCAACGAAATAGCTTTTTCTGTCATCCTGAAAATTTGCTATTGTCAATGCTCACGGATAATAGAGAGAATATAAGGTCTTTAGAACTACGAAAACTAATTTGTGCTAGAAATGAAAACAGAGGATCATCAGAGGAAAGGATTTTTCAAGTGTCAAAAATAGACTTTAAAGCAAAGGATTATTTTGCACTTATTAACTGGAAACGAGGTGGACGTTTGGAACCACTTCTTTTGATGAATGTCCCATTTAAAGAAATTGAGGCCCTGGTAAAAGTTGGAAAAACGGAGGAATGGTCAAAATATCCATGCCATACCCAAGCTGTAGAAAGATGTATTTGCTTGGTGTCTGAAGCGTCGGAAAGTGTATATGGAGAAGAGACACAGCTTTATATTGAATAGGATACTATCGAGAAGTCTTATCAAGCATTATAATACCAAAAAGGATTACAACCTTTAGAAATATGTAAATCTTCAAACTAACAGAATTAAAAAATCTAGGATGTAAGTAACTTTTTGTAAGTTTTGTGATTTCTTGCTTTGACTATTAAATTGAAACTTCATGTATTATTATAAAATTATAATTATTTATAAGTTTATACTTTAATACTTGAATAATCTGCCAATTTTTCAAATATTTTTCATTAATTCACAATTTTTACTTTATGGGGGGGGCGCTTAGGCCACTAGAAGATATGAATGAATTTTAATAATAATGAAAAAAACGTAAACTAATATACCCAAGACAAAACTTTTTTACCCGGCGCTAAAGGAAATTTTGAAAATATTTTTTTATAAATTTCCCCCCAAAATGTAATTTTTAACTATTTTTGGGGCACTTGGGGCACTGGAAGATATGAATGGATTTCAATAAAAAATATATGTAAACTAATATACCTAAGACACAACTTTCCCACTCCGCGCCAAAATTAATTTCAAAAAAAAAATAATATTTTCATAAAAAAATCAATTTTTAACTATTTTTGAGGCGCTTGGGGCACCGGAAGATATAAATGAATTTCAATAAAAAAAATTATATAAACTAATAAACTTAAGACACAACTTTCCCGCCCCATGCCAAAAATAATTTCAAAAGAATATTTTTTCCTATACTTTTCGATCCACCCTAATGCCCTGGCGACAGTTTTATGGGGGAGTCAAAACATTGCCGCTTTTATTCCAATTTTAAAAGGAAAAATGAGGAAACTAAATAATAATACCATGCCCGCTTTTCAAGCCATTGATGACGATGGAGGTAAAAAATAATCATATTATTCCACGGGTGCCACTTTTCCTCACTACGTCATTGGCCACGGTGACAAAATGTTAATGCGTTTACGTCACTTTTTAAAGTCAAATACGATAAAGAAAACCATGCCCCGGGCGCTGCTTGCACAATGTTAAGCCATCGATGATAGAGGGGGCGAAAAAATCATATGACCCGGGCGCCACCTACCCTTGCTCATTAATATTAAATTTAATATAGTAAAGACATAACAAGGAAACAAAAGCTTTGAGAAATAAGTGTTGCCACCCTGCCTGCAGATGTACGTTGGGGTAAATGGATCTCGGTGGAGTGGCTTATCGTTTAATCGTGGCTCAAAATTGGGCCGCCCCATAGTTGGCCTTTGTGGGAGACGGAGATGATTATCGAATTGATCTGAAAATCAATAAATTAATTCCTGCTCAGTAGATTGATAAAATAACTTTTCTCCGCCTGCAGCGACTCAGTTTATTATTTCTTAACTAAAAAGATGAAAAAACATATTTACTAAATGAAAATTATAGAAATAATGCGATCATAACTAGTTGCGTGCTTGTGTGAATGCAGTTCGATTTTTAGAAACTGTGGAAATGCAGTTGTTCGAGATTACTAAACAAGAAGTCTGTCACAATAACTTTTTTAAATAACTGTATGTACTTTGAAACAATTGAAAATACTTTTTTCAAACTCAATAGATGAACAATTCTTTAGTATATTACCATAGAAAATGGAATTTCTATAATGATCCATATTGGTTTTTCCTACCCAAAATAGCTGAAATTACACATTAATTTTTTGCATAAAGGAAAAGTGAATATGGATAAAAATGTATTCCCATCATTGAATATCATTTTTCTTAATGCAAAATAAAATATGCATTTAGTTTTGTAAATAAAATGGGGATCGTCTCAAAGCGAAGAACATTACAAAGAGCTTTTGTTTTATTCCATACAACAGCTTTTTCGGAACACAATTATACAGGAAAACTAATCTTACTCTGAAACACTCAAGAAAAAATATTTTAGGTGTGTAAGGAATTTATAAGATTTTGGGTGGGTATCAAATGTTGGTTTTCCAATATATGATACTGAACACATTAAGCTCTATTCTGTGTGTGATTCTTTGCCATTAGCGGTTGAACCTTCCATCTTTTCTTTCAAAATAGAAATTCACATTCTACGATTTTTAATTAAATAATAACATTAACAGCAAAAACTGCTAGAATACGTGCTGGTGGGTCAGGGCATAGATCTTCATCAGTGAATTTCTTTGCAACATTTATTTGGTTCTTGCAGAGAATAGTTAAGGATATTCAGAAAATTCTTGTGTTCCAATATTGTTCTCTCAACAACTAGATAATATTTAAAACAACACTGAGAGATTTTAGTGATCATTGTCTGCTTCTTCTTTAGAAAAGGCAAGAAATTTCTGCCTTTTAAATGCTCCTCTTGTCGGCTTTGTTGGGATGATTTAGAAAAGAAAAAAAAGAAAATTATTTATATTATAATTTTTAATTATGTTAGAGATAATATTAAATTTCAGAAAAGGAATTTAGCTGACAACAGATTTAACATTACGGTTTTCATTCTTGTTGTGTGCATAGTGTTGAAGTGTATATTTTTGTGATATTTATAATATTAGTCTGTAATGTATAAAAATTGGGGGAACGTAGTTCTTTTTTAATAAGTGGAAAGAATAAAATGTTTATTTTTACAGAAAAGAGCGAGGATTTAGGTAGTTTCCATTAACTTAAAAGTGAATAAAAGGCAGCTATTTATGATTTGCAAGATAAAAAACATCAAATTAGCATTGGCGTAACATGGGTAGATGCCTCCCGGGACATAATATCATTTTGTCGCCCAAATCGTCTTCTAGTAACAGTAATCGTCATCTTAGCAATTGTAAATCGCGCCAAGAGTATAATATTGTTTTCACTCCCTCATCATATTTGACTTTAAAAAGAGGCATAAGCGTAATAATGTTTTGCCTCAGTAGCGCCCATGATATTTACACTTTGCCCCCCTTTCTCTTCGCCACTGCAAATTAGACCATTAGACATCAAGTTTGGGACATATTCTCTTTTGGTGGTGGTTCTACTCTTACTTTGTCTAGCATATGTAGTTAGTCAATCAGTCTAGGATTCATGATAGTAGGCAAGTGTGGCTTCTTCTGTGGATCAAAGCAATCTTCGAGCACCTAGGTAGCACCTGACGTAGAAGTCTGACTTAACTTCAGTATATGGGGGTTGGTCGCCTTCTTGGAAGTCTTTCAGGGGCAACTGGACCATATTTGTGTTTCGCTTGGAAGGAAACCTCCAGCAGCCAGCCATACCGCAGTGGGAAATTCGATGCTAAAGCGAACATCGGTCTACCAGCATTTGATTAATGTTGGTAGGGTTAGTTAGTTAATTAGTTATATTAAAACATCCCGTTTTGAAGCAACACGAGGTCTATTTTGGGGCGAACCTCGTAATTTTGCACCGCGATCGGATGACGAGGACGGCACATGAGCTGGCACCTCCTTTCCAAGTTTCCGCACCACGCCCACGTGCACAATGAGTCTACGATGCAATTGGCTCTCGGATCAGTCATGCGTGCCACAGTCAATCATCATAACGAAAGTAAAAGGATTTGTGTGACAGTTGTAAGTGGCTTTTTAGGTTTCACTCTCAATTTTTTCGAACTCACCAAAAACCCACTGTGCACTGTCGAGGTTCAAACGCTGGTGTGGAAGGTAAACAAGGGGGATTCCAGCTCAAGTGTCTTCCTCGTCATATGATCTCTGTTCAAAATTACGACTTTGTTTATATTAACGTCCCGTTTGGAAGCAACACGAAGGATATTTTGGGACGGAAGTCGTCATTTTCAATCGCGGTCAGATGACGAGGACAACACCTGAGCTGGAAACCCCCTTTCCAAACTTCCGCACCACACTCGCGGGAGGACGTTTGCCCCCCAAATATGATTTAACGTGCAAGAGGTCAAAGACACGGCGGATCTTCAGTGGAATCGGATTTCGAAACTGGAACCCTAATATGAAAATGAGAGAAAAATGCTAAAAATAAAAATTTTACTAATTTACAAGATACTTGTAAATTAAGTAAACCCTCCGGCCCCGAAACCGAGATCTTACCATTAGGCCACAACGGCTAATGCTGGTTAAGAGCAGAGACCGACGATAGCACCGATAACCTTCGATTCACATACCTCAGTCCTGCCATGCCACATCTTACCCCATTAGACCTCTGGTGGGCATATTTTCTTTTTAAATTAAACACATGTCATATCAAATGAAAATCTTCGGAGTTACAAAACGTGTAAGAAAGAGAAAAATAATTTTTTCACTTTTACTAATCTTAATGACCTAGTTCAATACTTTACATCCAGCAAGAAATTTGTTATTTACAGCTGGATACAAAGATTTTATTTCAAGTAAAAGAAAATACGAACAGAAGGATTCATATAACTTGTCCGAAAATAAAATTTAACGTTCATCGACTTAAACATTTTTTTCCAAAAAATCTTTGTAGTATGTGTTTCAGAATTACTCTTGAAATAAAATAATGCAAGACTGCCCCTTTTTAACTAAGCGCTTCGATTTCGTAAACCCACAAAATGTCCTCCAAGACTTCAGTGCACGATAACTCCCAAAATAATAGAAGTAGCAATTTACATTTAAGCAGGAGGAGCGAAAAAAATTACGCCATTAAGTGTTAAAAAAAATTGGACGTTATTGTCGCTTTGGCTCATCTTCCGAGGTTATTGGTAAATCTTTTACTAGAGCACCCTCAACTTAACACAGCAGCCGGGGAAGACCCTGTTACAGGTATTGATTTATCGAATTTTTAAATAAAATGACCCCCTTCCGAAAATGTGGCCTTTTCGTGGATAACTCTGGCTCAACGATCGGTGTCGAATGTTTTTGCAGCATTAAGGATTTTTTATCTTCTTTTTTTGGCTTTTCTTACTCATGTAATATAGCTTTTTATTCTGCCTTCTGGTTATAATAAAAATAAATCAACGATACAAAAAAATGTCAAAAATAATATTTTAAGAAGTCGAGGGAATATTCAAAAATTGAAAGCTTACTTATTTTTTATATACTTTTTTGAAGAGTCTGGGGTTTAATCTGTTTAAGTTTAATTAAAACGCATTGAAGAAAAAAATATTGGTGAATAAAGCAAAGAATAAAAGAAAAAAGTAAAGAATATTTGGTATTTCAAGCAATATTTAATCTCATTATATATACGAGACAAATGCAGCTTAGATTGCTATATCCTGATCATGCTGTTTTGAATTTTGATTCATAGAATATCATGATTTCTGAAATGTAAGAAGATATTTCTTGAAAATGGAATGAGTTTTTTCCCCTAAATTTCTACTCGAACAATAATTTATGCTATTTGAACGAGTTGGCTACCGAGGAGAAATCTCATTTTGACTGGCTGACTGGTAAAATGCCGAATAACGTTCATTCGGTTTTCCAATCAACCCAGATTAAGTTGATATCTATGTGTATATAAAATGAAGGAAATAGAGTCCAAGCAGTAATTTCATTAAAAATAATTATTTATGCGTCAAAGAAATATAATACACTCTATGAAGACCACCAGCGGCCTAACGGACTACGACATGACATGACATGCATAAGGGACATTACTCGAAGGAAGAAAGTTAAGGAATTTATACTCTGGCTGTGCTCTTAACCAGAATTATTCAACAACTTATAAACCGACCTGCACTTTAGCAAAAAATTGAAGATTAAAAGTGGTAAATGAGGTAAATGTCAAACAAAATAAATTAAAACACCATTTTTCAAGTTAAACTGTCAAATAAGCAATGCTTTATAATGTAGTAAACGTGGAAAGTATATGGTAGTACGGCACCACGAAGTAGTTCAAAAGACAGTGTAAAGAAGTCGCTAGCGTGAAAAGTTTTTTTTTTCATTTCCCAATATTTTCGGTTTTGGTACTTTTTACAACGTGTACGACTTATCCCCAATGTGGATGGGATGGAAGTTTTCCTGGTTTTCTCCAAGCGAAAACAAATATGAAACAATTTCTCCTCAAAGTCCTTCAGAAATTCAACCTAACTCCATTTATGAGCTAGGTCAGAATCCTACCAAAGGTACTTCCCAGAAGCTTCCGGTCGTTTTGTTCATCAGAAGGTACCATATTTCACCCTTTATCTTGAGTTCTTGACTTATAGACTTGGTAAGATACGCTAAATAAAGTGGCGTTAGAACCACGCTTCACGAAGCTCGCAACTGACATGTTGAAATGACAAAGTTCTTTTGTTTTCCACTAAGATAGAAATTTTTTAACAAATTCAAATTTCAACAATTCCTACTTTATATTTAATAATTTTCCTGTGTTTGATTCAGAATGTTTAATCCACATTTATTTTAATCCTAAATGTTAGTTATATTAACGTCCCGTTTTGAAGCAACACGAGGGCTATTTTGGGACGAACCTGGTCAGATGACGGGGACGGCGCCTGGGATGGCACCCCTTCTCCAAACTTTCGCGCCACACCAAAGGGAGGATGTTTGGCCACTACGTATGATTTAGCGTGCAACAGGCCGCATGCACGGCGGATCTTCGGTGGAATCGGGTCTCGAACCTGGAGCGCTCCGGTCCCAAAGTCGAGACCTTACCACTAGGCCACCGCGGCCCTAAATGTTAATAATCTTCTGTGTTTGATTCAAAATATTTAATCCACATTTATTTTAATCCTAATTGTTAATAATTTTAAGTGTTTAATTAAAAAATTTCCATTCCATGTGTTTGATGTTTGATGTTTTGCAAACCATTGTCGGAGAGCGAAAAATAGATACACAGCTGTATTCCTCCCCTTTTCATGAACGTGTTTGAACCCAATTATTGAATTCACACTTCTCAGTTGAACGAAAACCTACTCCTTTCGGAAGGTTACCAAAAGAATCCAAAGTCTCTGTTTGTCATTCCGGAGCTGAAATGGGTGCATTCTTTGCTGACCTTTGACCTGTTTTTTGAAATTCGAATCTCAGTTTCACTTAGTCTTCGCAGAAACGCTTGTCCAGTATTCCTTGACCACCTGACATGATACGCCCCTATTTCCTTTCCACGATGACAGCCAGAAGCAATAACTTCTTAAAGTTAAGCCCTTTTCTCAATTAAAGGAAAATTCTTGCATTGGCTGGAGATAAGGTATAGCCTCACTCCAGTTGGTCAAATTGTCAGCTATAAAGTCTGGCTCTAGCCACTGAAAACAAAACCCGTGTGGTTTGGCGATTTTTGCTCCGCTTGGCGCATAATAATTAATTCTCCCTGTGCCTTTCACCTTGTTCAAATTTGGCAATGGTTGGCATGATCTTGGCGATTCCCCGGGCTAATCAAAATGGCAGTGTTTGCGAGCGAACAAGGACAGATTTTTTTCTGGTGATAAAGGAGGAAAATGGTTATTTGAAAAAAGAAAGTTATTTTTGGCTTTCTTCTTGGAGAAAATAAGACAGCAAGGAATGACATTGCTGCCAAAGGACTAGGCAAAAACGAATTTAAGCCGTGACACAGGCGGTTCTGGCCGTTGCATCAGTATTTTACGTACGGCAGGCTTGATAGGCTTAGAGGACTTTTGAAACGACTTGGTTTGGTTCCGAGTTGGCGCCCTGCTAGTCAACATGTTGCGGGGTACTGAGGATTCCATCCGGAGTGAAAACTAGCATTCCAGAAATTCCCTGAGCCCTCCAATTGCTGGTACTCGCTTGTTAATCGAGCGTAGCGCACCTGAAAATGTCCAGTGACCCATCTGAAGATGTTCAGATGCTTAGAACGCCTGACGCCTGTTGGAGAGCCAGTTACCCCTCCCCCTGAAGATATCTAGATGCCAGAGACTTCCTGATGTTTCCAGCCGCACATTGAATAATCTCAATTAAAGTCGACCTAGGCCAAATGAATCCCGTGGAAGTTGCCATGCTAGTGTCAACCCAGATAAGTTCTAGATCTTTTACATTACATTAAAATTAATTTATTAAAGACACAATAGAAATAGAATAAAGTTAAATAAATTAGGTACAACTACAGCAGCTGAAAATGGCTTTCGCGCAAATATTTCCTGGTCTGGACTGTTTAGCTGTTATCTTTTTTTATTTTGAAAAGTATCAGTGCTTTTTCAAATTTATATATAATTCTAAACTAAGTGACATCTCCATTTAAATGAGGTTTCATTTATTTATTGAAAATTAGAAATTCTAGATGTTTTTGGGTGTTTACATTATATGAACTGTCATTCATATTCAAATTTTGAGAGCAACAGATGTTGATTTTAGAGTGTTTTTTGTTATTTCTGATTGAACTGCCCATCTCAAATATTAGATCAATTCAGATGCAAGTAATTTAATGATATGAGTACCTACTGACATTATATTTCGGAAATTTCATATAATGGGTTGTCATATTTTAAGTGAAGTAATATGTCGTGAACATATGACATGAAAGCACGTGTTTTGTTTTGACAAGTAAATACACACATGTGGAAGGGCCCTCTCCAAATCTGAATGTGAGACTTTGATCTGTGTTTTGAAATGATGTATATAGCCAAGACAATATAATTAGATCACAAATAAATTGTTTTTATTTAACTAAAAATGCTTCTGTCATCATTTGTCTCACAACACACTGACTTCAGGAGAGTTATCCCGATCTGACTTTTTCTTAAATTTGTAATTTAGAACCTGGATGTTTAATTAAAACCAACGCAAACTTCTATTTTGGTCATTGGCTTAAAACGTTTAAATTAATTATGGTGTGATGATCTGTTACTCCCAAATTCTAACCTTTTGCCTTTTGATTCAAATGTATTTACTATTGTGGTAACTAAATTTTAAATTTATTGTAGGCATATTGCATTATATTATGTTTTAAATCTAAAACTCTGAGTAACAGACATCAACCAACATCACCATATTTCATTCCTTTCACCACCACATAACCTGGTAATTTCACTACCACATATTTTGGCATTTTCAACATTACACAACAGAAAAAAGCAGTGCGAGCTAGATTACATATTTTTATGCTCAGATACGTTTCGGGTAAAGTTCGTGGCACGGCACCAGAAAACGTTAACCCTTTTAGACGACTGTCACGCCGGCGTGCTGGCTCCTCGTAGCGTTACGAATGATGCCGTTCTCAAAGGATTAAGTCGGTCATTCACGAGCGCTCCGCTGCACGCCATTCCATTTTTAGCCCATCCTTTTAGACAGGCCACGCAATACATACATAACCGACCCATCCGTTACGGGTCACTCCGATCCTCTACTGCACCTTCTTCCCCCGCCTGCTCCGATGTCCTCTAGAGTGATAGTTCCCCCACGTATCTACACCGGTCACATATCAGCATTTATGATCAGTCCAAATGGAGTGGTTGGCATCTAGACTGGTTGGATATCCAAACTTCGTTCCACAAAGCTCCAATTGTCAGTAGTTTTTCTCATTGGCGACCGGTTTCGGCTTGGAGCTTCCAAATTTGCGTGGAGTGGAGCGCTCGCGTATGTGGAGCCTAAGAGCAATATATGTTGTGGCCGGCTTCTCGATAATTTCTTAAAAGTCAAACCACATAGATCGATTAATCTAACTAATTCAAGTATGAAAGAGCTGCATTTAACAACAGATTTTATCATATTTTTATGTCATTTTTGTGCAAGTAAAATCAGTTAATATGTGTTACATTAATACTGCATTTCAATGCAAGAGAGCAATTTCCTTTGGAATATTTTTAATGCTAAAGTCGAAATTTTATAATCTTTTCTCTGCAATAATCAGTTCGCTGAGCTTTTCGGCGTAAAAGAAACAGACCCTCGGAACATATTTTTTCCTGAGAGATGTTTTTTTTTACTTTCAGGATGACGTCTATATAGCAAAATCATATTTGAGCATTAATTTAGACAAATTTATTTTTTATCTTAGAATAGTTCATAAATAATCTAATTAAAAAACAAAAGAATCTGACATCCCCGAGCCTGAAGTTAAATCTTCTTATTTTCATTATGTGTCTCAAAAGTTCATTGATTACAATTTATTAAATAACAAAATTTGAAATTTGGGTTGCATGGTGGCTTCAGTATTATACTCCATCCACACATTTTCGAAATACTGCCAAATTTAAAAGAAATGTGCAGAAAACTGGAGTACATTTTCAGGTACTGAAGATATGTTTGATAAGAGTTGTAATACAGTAATGACTCCAACAATGTGGAGATCTTTCCAAGAGCTGCACTTGAAAAAGCAGCAAGTGACAATCAGGAATGCATCAGAAATTTAAAGCAGACATTAATGTTAATGATTAATGGATTGGATACTTAATAATATCTTACCATAAATTAATAATTTGTCTTTCTTTCTTGAATTCGTAGAATATAAAGAAAAAAATATTGTTATTATCAAAATGTTCAACCTCGAGAGTTTGAGGAATCTCCACATTTTAGAGTTCCAGGAATTAACAAACTGTAACAATCAGAAATTCGCGAGTTCTTCGTAGCAAATATATATTAAAGTTCGTGAAGATATAGTAACATTAATAGAAGAAGAAATCTGATTTTATTTTTTCGATGTTCCCTTTCACAAACATAATTATGGTCGTTAGGAGTTTGTGGAAAAACGAGGCCACTATATCAATGAAACCAAAAAGGACAAACTATCAATATGTAATGTATGCCATCAGTATGTACAAAATATAGAAAAGTATAACAACATGCCTATATAAGTATATGGAGTGAAACGTACTCTCAATTTGATTTGATTTGCTAGCTATGCAATTCGTTTAAAAGCTGCAAATTATTTATACTCCGTCACAGTTCGTACTGCCCACCCGAAATACACTGGAATACACCGAAAATTCACATATTTGGTCACTGTTTTGAGTTCACTGAAGTAATTTTTATTTAAGAATTTATCATAATCTTCACCCTTATTTAAATATCTGTTGAAATAATTACTTTTAAAGTTGAAAATATCACAGTTGACGTAGATATTATCTCAGTAGACTTACACGAAATTTCATGTTGCTGTTGTTCATTGTTTCGGTGGAGTTTTTGTGACGGACAAATTTAGTTTCTGTTCTATGTTATAGAATTTTTATTTATAATTTTTTTAAGATGATTACTCATTCTTCAGACTGCGAATCAGGAATTGATTCTAAATTGTCAAAATTTATTCGGAGAGATTTATCGAGCGAAACTTCCTGGAAACTTCTCTCGTTTTCTTTCAGGGAGAAAAATAAACAAATAAATTTACTCTCTTAATCGGTTATTATTATTTTCTTCCTTATTTTTTTGAGCATCTGTTCATCTTTCATTCGTCCTCATAAAATCGGTGATGAGTCTCAAGTATCCCATGAGTAGAAGGGTTGACTGCTTATTCAATTTCTGAACCAGGCCAGAGCGCATGCGCAAAGTGCACCTGGTGTAATGTGAGCGTCGGTTTCATTTCTATTTTTACTTCAACCTAATCATTTACTGAGATTGGAGTCAGCAGAAGTTGAATTGCATTGAGATAGAGATTGTAAAAATTTATGATAAACAGTAAATTCAGAAGCGTAAAGTTCTAGGTGAAGCTAATTTTATCCGAGAAGAACAAAGAACAGGAAATGTTAATTACAAATAAGGGCGGGGATTTTTTCTTCGCTGGAGAACTATTAAATTTGATAACTCAGACGTCTTGTGCAAATCATAATTCTTTTTCTAAAAATAAGTTTCCGGTTAACGAAATTTGGAGATCTGTCTAATGAAAGAAAGTCCTTGCAGATGATGATGAAATAGTTATGATTCATTTGTTTTGAAAGCGGAAATTGAATCATTCTTGTTTTAGAGAAATGTCAATCGTCTGTGAAAACATCAAGTCCTCTACTAGAATAGACGACGTTACGAAACTTAGGAGAAGTAATTATTTCTTTTAGAATTGTCTTAAAACTTTTCAAAATTTTCCTATTACATATATTCCTACAAAAATAGATGCTAAAATGAGATCCGCGGTTAATTAAATTGAATAATTTTAACGTGAGAAGTAGGAGTATATGCATTTAAAAAGAAAAAAACCATCTCGCAGACAGTGCAGCCAACCACAAAAAGTATTCATTGTGATTATTTCTTTTCAAGTTCCACTCCCGATCCACTAAAATAAATCAATTAATGGAGTGAACCTCGGAAATCCGAACTCATTTGTGCTGTTCAGATTCCGGGAAATTCGAATTATCCGGAAAATACTTTTGATATACCAAATGCAGTCGAGTATTAACTTCGGGTGCTCTATGTGCGGTTCGCATCGTCGAGCAGGTTTAGTTCCAAAAGAAGAGCACCGATTTTGTTTCTACTAATTCAAGAGCTGTTATTCATTCTGAAATATCAATTCAAATGTTTCTTTTAAGTTAGGAATGAACATTAACTTTGTTTCGGATTCGTGATTTTTATTTTCTCTTCATTTTTGAATAAAAGTTTCTCAGAAAATTAAAATGATTGTTCGGATTCCCGAGGCTCCACTATACTATAATGTCACAGTAGCATGGCAAACACAACTGCGCGTGTCATCTAACTACTTTGAACTGAGCGAAAACAGCGAAGAGAAATTAGCGGACAAGATACTTTTCTAGCTACCTATACAGAAGGTTTGAAGCATTAATAATTAAATACCTGACACAGAGAGGCACGTCCATTCGATAATGGATTCAATTCTTCTGATGTCACAGTCGCATGTAACTAACTATACATGTCATCTAACTCTACGTTGTAATGCGTGAAAACAGCGAAGAAAGAGAAATGTGGCTTTTTAGTTGAGAAATAGCGGACAAGATACTTTTCCCGTTACACGTAAAGAAAATTTAAAGTGTGAATGATTAAACATGCGAAACAGTTTCATTCTATAATGGATTCAATTCTCGTGATGGCACAGTCACATGGCAAACATAACTGCGCATGTCAACTAACATTCAACTCGTGTTGTCTTACGTTATACCGAGACGCTACATATCTTTTCCTCCTGGAAGATTCGCACTGGATTTCAAAATAAATTTGACACAATGATTAGATATACATCGCTTGAGATTTAATTTATACCTTTGTAAATATTATATCATCCGTATTATTTAAAAAATTATTATATTATACAATATTTATTATTCGTATATCGTTCAATATTGTATATTGAATAATATCGTATACCATCTTGTGTTTTAGAGCATTAAATAACTCAAATTCATTCAGTACAAACCTCTTCAAGCCTCAAAATATATTGCTTCATTCAAATATCATTTCGGCGGATTGGCGATGAAAGTAGAAAAAAATCAAAATCGATTTCCGAGGTCCGAAAACAACTGGGTCAAATATAAATTTTATCTCACGTGAGGTTTATATTTAAAAAATTAAGTAGCAACTGAAATGATGTTGGACTGTAATATTATTTTCCATGATTTTTCACGAATTTGGAATAAACTTCATTTAAATCTATTTTCTGTTTTCTGATGTTGTAAACTGAGATTTTTTACTTTTGATATGGCAGAATGGATAATATGGTTAAATAAATTAATCATCTTTCTGTCGCCATCGGCGGCTGGAAAGGTTTGGGAAGGGTTTGCTACCTCAGGTGTCGTCCCCGTTATCTGAATATGAGGAGTCCGATGTCGTGTCACACTCTCAAAATTTATGTGCCTTAAGAATTAATTCACATGAAGTTTTAATTTATTTCAACGTAACTCTGACATTGCAAAATTTAACTGCCACAAAAAGCCGTGTACTATTTTATTTTTTTTATTAAAAATCCTAGGTTTAAGAAAACAATTTAGAAATTCTCCCTCGTGTTGTGAGATTTTTCATCGCCCCCTTTTTTCTCCAGCTGCCTTTACATTTTTGCACGTGCAAATTTCAAATGTTAGGCATCCACGTTTGACCATTAAAAATATCTGGATTCGAAAATCTCCTTTTTCCCACGAAAAGGTTTCCTTGCTAACGTCCAGTCCCCCGCTCACTCTTATGATAGGGTCTGCGCTTTCTTTTTTTGTACAGGTTTTTATAGCTCCCATGTCATTTCCTGTCAAGGAGAATGTCTTTTTGCCTCATCCTTGCTCCTCAGCTGTTCATTATGGGATACATCCTGTGGTCTTTTGACCATTTCTTGACCTAAATCAGTTACATAATTGAAAGTTTTATAGACCGTTAAATCAAGTTCGGACCCTGGTTCTCCAATTAAAATGAAAACTTCCATTGGCCCCGTTTGATTTGGGAGGATACAGTAAACCTAGGCTTGACCAGTCAAAAACCAAGTTTTGCTTCGTGTTAACAAAAGGGGTTATCTTTGCGAGTCTGGATTGCCATTCTGTCGATTCAATTGCACCCATTGGCGATAGATTTAAAATTAGCCTGTAGCTCTAGGGGGCGCTTTTGCTGACTAGGGGCATGGGACTTGGCGATTTTTCTGGTGTCATGGAAAGGTGGGATCTTCGAGTGTAAAAGGAGAAGACTAATGGAAAGGAATAAAAGGAGAGGAATTAGAAAATGTGGTTTTTGGAGACATGGAGTTTTTGAGAAAGAAAAAGGCTGCTGCGAATGAAGGTGCTCTTTGTGATGATGTTTTAAATCATGTGATGATGAATGTACCTTATGCATGTGACGTCACATCCTCCGACACGTGACCTGCCGGCGGCAGCCATTGGTCAGTCTTAAACAGCTGACTCAGAACTGCTTTTATTTCTGAGTCACTTATAGGCCGATCGTTTTGTTTATTCCTCCACAGCTGTTTTTTTATACTCTCGAACCCAAACGGTGCATAAGGTCCATTGGTTAAATAATATGAAAGGGTGGTGTCTGTTACTCAGTAGTTTAGAATTTTGAACATAAAAATATTGCAATACAATAAGACAACATGCCTACAATAAATTTTAACTTTAAAAATAACCAATGAGAGAACTTTGAATCATAAGGCAATTGATTAGACTTTAGAAGTAAACAGATCACCACACCGTGATTAATTTTAAGTGTTTTAAGCCAAAGGCCAAAAGAAAAGCATCGCGTTGTGTATGGTTTTAAATTTATACATCCAGGTTCAACCTGTAAATCTATGGAAAGGTCAGATCGGTTAAAATTCTTCTGAAGTCAGTGTGCTGAGAGATAAATGACTGACAGAAACATATTTAGAAAAATAAAACAATTTATTTAAGATCTAGTGATGTTTCTTGACTATATACTATTCATCATTACAAACACACAAATCAAAATTTTACATTTAAATTTGGATAGGGCCCTTCCACTACAAATTTACGAATACATTGAAATGCCATTGATTGAATTTACTTGTTAAAACATAGCACATGTTTTCAAATCAGATGTGCATCAAACATTACTTCACATAAAATATGTCAACTCATTATATCAAATTTTTAAAATATATCAGTGGGAACACATGACATTATTTTACTTCCATTTGAATATTTTAATTTAAAAAATAAAACAAAACGGTTAACCTGGAGTTTACGGTACCCACTTACCTCGTTCCTCTTAGGATCGCCAACTCTTTGCCGCCAAGAACGGAGATGAGAGAACAATTGTTTTGGTTGCGCAATGATGTTTTTAATGCGCGAGGTTTGCGCATGCGCGGAAATTGATCTTTTCATCGGTGTTTTGCGCATGGCGCGATATTAAAATTCGTTTTGATTGGTTTGTTCAGTTCATGTGATTGGTTAATCCAATCGAATTTGATTAAAAAATCGTTTGGAATTCTTTGGTTTCATTTTTTTGAAAAATCGTTTGGAATTATTCCGTTTGATTTTTTCTGATTTTATCACTTCGTTACGTGCGGTTCGCTACAACTATTGTTGCTTATGGCTCCCAAGTGTCGGAAAAAGAATAGCGAGAAGAAATTTTTCAATTGAAATAGGTATGTGAAGTTTTATCTACACTTTTCTCGTTTCTGAACATTTTCATTCACTTTAGGTTCAGAACTGTGTATGTTATTCTGTGTTTTCGCTTCTCAATGAATAAACTAAGCTACTAGTGTCCCGCTTTGCAGAAAGAGAAGCCGCTGATGTTTTTTTAAGTTAAAAAAATTGCCCGGAACACGCTTGAAATGCAGAAGGCATTGCGTGCTCAATATCTCCTTTTCAAATGAAGCATGCGCAGTAGAGCACTGAAAAGCACACTGCGCATCCAAAACAGTATTTGGCGACGGCACATAAAATTGCGCCAAGAAGAATTGGCGAGAAACAGGCCGCCACCGTAAACTCCAGGTTTACCAACAAAACTTCATTTAACTCGTAGATGTCAAGCAAAACTTCATTTAACTGGAGATATCAAGCAAAACTTCATATATTCTTAAATTTTAATATGCACTGATATCTTGCAAAAATGACAATGGTTACTATATGACAACAGCTAACAGTCCAGTTCAAGAATTATTTGTGTGAGATTCAGCAGCCTTTACCCCATATATTAAATCTTAATACTCAATTTTAATTATGACTTTGGTATATCAATTTTAAAGTAAATCTAAAGTTTAGAACTTATCTTTTTGTGATGCATGGCGACTCCCCGCTGGATTCATTTGGCTTTTCCTCAGGCACAATGGTTTCACAAAGCAACTGGATGATAGTATCAGGTAATGCAGTGGATGTCAGTGGGTGTCGGCACTTTCTGTGGCTTTTATGGAAGTCTCCGGCATCTTAATATTGCCAGCCAGGCACTCAGTAAGTGTGGGTCGATAGATATCTTTATGTGGCTATTCGACATACTCCGGTGGGCTACCTCGAGTCACCAGTCGCAGGGCGTCAACTCCGAACCACTTCAAAGGCTCTTTAAGCCCAAAAGGCCCTCCAGTAATCCATACGAAAAGCCGATGCAACGGCCAGCATCGCCTGTGTCACCGCTACTCCATAGTTGAAGCGGTCTTCCTTCTCAGCAAAGTCTCTCAGCAATTGGTGGTGACTTCTCCTCTATCATTACTTCAAATCCTCTCTCTTTCTTTTCCTCCCAAAATAGCTTTTTCAAAAACTAATCTTTCTCTCCTTTTCACCAGAAAAAATCTCTCTCTCTTCACACGCAAACACTGCCATTTTGAATCCCGCGGCGAGTCCCTAAGCTTATGCCAAGCCGCCGATATTTTAAAAAGGTGAAAGGCACGGGGAGAACTAAATTGTATCCGCCAAGGGAAGCCAAAATACGCCAAACCACATGGGTCTTACTTTTAGTGGCTACAGCAAGACTTCACCGTTGACAATTCAATCAACTGGAGTGAAGCCATCCTTATCTCTAGCTAATCCAGAATTTTTTCTTTAATTGGGAAAGCGGGGAGATTTTAAGCAGAATTATTTCTCCTTAGCTGTCAAAGCAAGTGGAAATGGAGTGTGTCATGCCATGTGGTCAATGCATAGTGGACAAGTGTTTCCGCTCCGGAATGACATCCAGAGACCTCGGGTTCAGCGCTGGTCATTCTCCGACAAAGGAGTGTAGGATTCTCCACTGCGTTTTAAACTGAGAATCTCTGGGTTTCGATAATTGGCTCCAAACACGTGCTCTATTAGGGGGATGGAAAGAAAGCAGCTGGGAATTTGTTTTCGCTGTTAGAGAAGTGGTTTGCAAAACATCAAATACACATGAAATGGAAGCTTTTTAAATTTAACTCAGAAAATTATTAGTATTTAGAATTAAAAATAAATGTAGATTAAGTATTTTAAATCAAACACAGTGAATTATTAACATTTAGAATTAAATGTTTTAAATTCAATACAGAAAATTATTCACATCTAGAATTATTGAAAATATTAAAATTTGAATCTGTTAAAAAGAATTGTATCTTAGTGAGAAAACAAAAGAATATTGTCATTTCAACATGACAACTTTTAGGAAAGAAGATGGCTGTGAAAGAATTTTAACTTTCGAGATGCGACACTAACGGGTCTATTCTGGTACCCCCGGTTGGGGGGGGGGGCGGCCCTTTTTCCCCCCGTTAACCACGGGAAAAAGTGAGGCCCCCCAACCCAATCGGAGGTACCAGAATAGACCCCCTAAGAGTGTTTGGAGAGAGACATTCTTTAGTTTTGAAGGCGGATTGATGGGAAAGATGTTACGCAGTGCGTTGAGCTGAAAGAAATGGAATGCAGCAAAGTTGAGGTATCCTGACGCACATGCAGAAAGCTGTTATAAGAACGCTGCAGGAGGATGACATTTCTCTTTTGGGTTGTCTACAGTGGAGGACTGGGTCTGAAAATAGCGGTTGCCAGCAGTCAATGGGGGCCCACTCATATCAAGAATATTTTTTCTCTATATAATTTTTAAAATTTTATTTATTATAAATATAATCAATTAAAACAATAAATGGATATGATATACTATATAACTTATTACATATTGTTATTATCTAAAATACTGTTATATATACTAGTAGTTCTGTGAACAGTAGACCACGCCCCTCCCCCCCCCAAAAAAAAAACTGCTCTTCATTTCAGTCTTTAAAAGTTTAGCCATTTATTTTCCAAATTCAAATTATTTGCGCAAGTCTGCTTTTATCATTATTAATTAAAGTACAATTAAATGTCTGATTTTATCAATATTAACAAAATCGCAATTAAATGTAATTTGTTATTATTAGAGGTATCTTTGGATGCATCATGAACGGAGTTTCGTTTGGCTTCAATCGTTGGAAAAACACAACATTAGATGAAACGCAACCATTTAAGCGTCCACCATCTTGAAACGGAATAAAAAAATAAAAATTACATGCGGTCGTTTTCGCCGACATCAAAGAGCATTCATGTCAAATTCAAAGAAAATCGAACAACGCGTTTGATCGTGACAAAACAAATTACAGACAAACAGACTATATTAGACAAGTCAGTAAATTACTGACAAACAAACTGTTTTCTCTCGAACGGTCCACTGGAAAAAGGACCTCGCTTTGCTAGTCAAATTACTAATTAAAGTATACATGTATTATTACATATTATTGAAAGTAAGAATTACCGAATACAAAAACAAATTTATGATTGAATTTTAAATAATTTTTGGTGGGTGTATTGCTTACTGTAATTTTGGAACTGTACTGTTATTTTTAGAATTTTTAAACCAAACCGAAATTATAGAGCTAACCATGTACCAAGTTCAACAAATTTAAGGCATACTTCTTACTTTAAAAGATTAACAACTCAAAAGTACAGAACTCAGTAAACGTTTGAGTTTACTAGATGGTATGTCAATAATTACTTCTGCATCCAAATCATCTAACAATTCCTTTGCAATAGATAGCAATATACAGAGAATTCCAAGTTCTCTTCAGAAAATGAACTTCTAAATCTGTTCTTTATCTTTAGCTTTGAAGAACAGAATTCACTAATATCATTAGATCATTCATTACGAATACTAATATTATTACAAATATGCTTTGATATCTCAAAAATGGATTTCACTCCTTACAGATAAAGTTCTTTTGATATATTTTCAATCGATGCAGGGCTATTAAGAACAGGAAAGGTAAAAACAAGCATAATGGTCGGCACAATATAGAAACCCAACTTAACCATAATCGGACTCTCAGCTAAACTAAATCTAAATAATGAAATTATTCCAACTAAATTCTAATGAAGAGAAAGACTCATGGATAATTAGTATTTATTAGTTATTAAGCGGTTATTCTTAGCATTGGGATTTTAATCCCTCACACACGTTGTTTACAAATCCCTTTGATAAAAGAATAAGTGTATGGATTATATACTGATTATATTTAATCATATTCGGTGGCGATCTTAGCAAAACGGTTTGCAAGCTCCACAGAGAAGTAGCACTTTTTCTCTGCGACGAGATCATTGTCTGGTTTTCCAATATATTTTGACCCAGATGAGACTGACAAGACTTTGAATTCAGAAATTTAATTTTGGACATCCTACAAATTTGTATTTGATTTTAGTACCTTTTAATGTAGGAATGGAAGACAAACTCCCAGTGATGATTTTGACTTCGTTCTTCAAGGTCCACCCTACACTAAAATTAAATTCTAATAGTTCGCTCTACAAAGCTGGATTAAATGAGTTCAAACTAAAGCAAGGAATTGATAACAGCATAGCATATTATTTTTAGATACACATCAAGAATTCAAAGTTGCCACCAAGTCTAATACCAGTAAACTTCTCACCTACAGGGTTAAAATCAATTTCCCGAGTAAAATAACGAAAATATTATGAAAAATATTTGATTTTAATTTCTTTAGGTTAAATTTTTCTTATACGGTTTTAGCGACAAAGCGTGAAGGAGAAATGTTGTCCATTAGTAGAGTACTTTTTTGTAAGAGTGAAGGAAGGAAATTCTTTTAATGATTATTAGTTTAGTGATTTGTAGTAATAATATTTTCGCAATTTGTCATTAAATTTATATCATTACAAAAATAATTTTTTTGAATTTCTAAAATAATCAAAAAATCATTCTTCTGAAATGAGTTTTGAAAGATTTCACGGGGAAAACAACAAAATCTTGCTCAATTTTTAATAACTGAAATTTTAATTAACTACAGGAAAAGTTGACAGTGATTCAGTGGCGGCTCCTCTATTTGTGCACATGAGCACGTGAACCCCCAGAGAAAAACGAAGAAATAAATTTATTAACAAATTAAATAAAATAATATTAAATATACTTCCACATTTTTGTCAATTTCCAGGATTTGTTTCCCCCATTTTAAATACGCTAATACGTGGCTAACGTACTGTAAAATTGTAGCTTATCACAGCACAGCGCACTTGGTCTTTCCTCGATCGCACGTGCGATCGAAGAAATGCCCTTGAAAACCAACTTATAGAGACAGAAGCGGACCAAGGAGCGGGAGGGGCGATATCATTCCATTCGCACATCTTCAGTGTGCGGGAGGTCGCCGGAGTTCGCATTTGTTGCAGTTTTCTCGTTCGAATTCTCCCTCGGTTTGTGCTATATTCGGTTATTTAATTCGTTTTTTATTATTGTTATTATTTTTCGATATATATTTTTTACGAACTAGTGTAAACAGTTAAAATGGCACTTTGTAAAATCAGTGTTTCGGAACTAAAGCAATTGCATTTTTCAACATTGTGTTTGGAACAAAAAATTGAATTGAAATTACTCAGGCCAACACCTTTGCTAAACCTTATCCAGGTGACGAAATGTAAGACTAGAGATTTCAAAAGGAAATTCAAATCCGATTTATGTGAGAAATGTTCATGGATTTGTGGATGCGAATCAACTAACAGACTGTTTTGTTTTCCATGCCTCCTGCTTGCAAAACAGAATGGTGATTCAAGTTGGGTGAGTTACGGTGTTGCTGATTTATCACATCTAACTCAGAAAATAAAAAAGCATGAATGCTCACAATCACATTTAAACTCGATCTTAGAATTTAATTTGCTAGGAAAGGTGGATGTTCGCCAACAACTCGACATTGCATTTCGTTCAAATGTTAAAAGACATAATGAGAAAGTTACCAAAAATCGTTATGTTCTAACAATAATCATTGATTGCATTCTGTTTTGCGGTGCATTTGAGCTTGCACTTCGAGGACATGATGAACGCGAGGATTTATTAAATACGCGAGTTTTCAGAGGTCCTATCTCTTCTCAGCAGAACTTGATTCCTCTCTTAAAGACCATCTCACTAGTGCCACTGTTTTCAAAGGAACGTCAAAAGAAATTCAACATGATTTATTAGACTGCATGCTCACTGTTTTTCAGAACCACATAAAAGGTGAGATCTCAGAAACAAGTTTTGTTTCAGTAATAGCAGATGAAACTACTGATGTATCATCAATTTGCCAATTGGCTGTCGTTTTTCGATACGTTTTAAGTAACGGGCAACCGGTTGAGAGATTCTGGGGATTCACGAATCCAACTGGGAATGATGCAAAATATCTGAATAGCTCTATAGCTGAATGTATCCAAGCAAGTTTGGAAAAAGTAGTAGCCAAACCAGAGAAATTAATATCGCAGAGCTACGACGGTACAAACGTGATGAGTGGTCAACACGCTGGTGTTAAGCTTTTATTCAATGAGCCTACAAGAATGCACGATATGTGCATTGCTACGCACATCAGTTCAATTTATTTGTTGGGCAAGCAACCAATCAGAATCAGCAAGTTCGAGTATTTTTTTCCAACCTGAGTGATATTACTAACTTTTTCCAATAAATCTCTACAGAGAGTTGCTATTCTAGATGAAACTGTTAGAAAAAGGATACCTCATGGTTCAGATACTAGATGGAATTTTAAGAGTCGAACCATCAATACAGTGTATGAATATAGGGAACAGTTGATTGAATGCATGGGAAAAATAGAGTCAACGTCTAAACAAGCTGTAGCAATAAATCAAGCAGGAGCTATTCGCCGTATGCTAGAAGACTCGAAATTTGTGTTTTGGCTTACAGTGTTTCACAATATTATGCCACATGTCGATGTGTTATACAACCAGCTTCAGAAAACACGAACTGATGCAGCACTCATTAGATAGCAAGTAAACGTTTTCGAGCAGTCATTAGAGAGAGAAAGGAAGAGAACGGACACAGTGACAAAGGAGATATCGGCATCATATGAAACTTCAAGAAAAAGAAAGAGAGAAAATATTCATATGAATAGAACTGTAGCAGCTAGAGAGATATGTGATGTTATCTCGAATCAAGTAAAAGAAAGATTTTGTTTTATTTCTCACTACTTTGCTGTTTCTCTCCTCGAAGCTCCAAAATTCCAGGAGTACGAGAAAAAGTTTCCAACTCAGATTCTTGACCAAACAACTGATGTTTATTCTATGTTACAGAAGGATCGTCTGAAAACTGAACTAAGAGTAATTTACAGAAGATCAGATTTCAGAAATATGACTGGTGCTATTAGTCTCCTACAGTTTATTATAGAAAACAATTTGCAGACTACGTTTTCTGAGACCTACAAACTATTGCTAATTATTGTTACCATTCCAATGACCACTGCTGAAGCTGAGAGATGCTTCTCAACTCTAAAACGAGTTAAGACATTTTTAAGAAGCACTATGAGCGAGGACAGACTAAGCGCTCTAGCTATGCTCTCAATTGAAAAAAGAATGATCAATGACATACCTAAATTCAATGGAAACGTTATTAATTTGTTTGCCTCAAAAAAAGACAGACGAGTTGATTTAATTTACAAAAATTGCACTTGACTATTTTTTTAATAAAAGTTCAAAGATATATTATAATATTATGGTTTTATTACATTCCATTGTAAGAAATAAAATGTTACATTTTTTTTACCTATGAGAACTTATTATTTTTTTAGTTGCATTGTTTTCCTTTAACTTGTGAAAACGCAAATGTATTTTAATTTGTAAGTAGCGTCCTATCTACAGATTTAATTTTCGCAATTTGTTTTGTGAACCTCCATTTAATTAATCCACGAGCCGCCACTGCAGTGATTCTCCTTTTCTTTTAAAGAGCACATGCGAAAAATTTCATCAAGTTTGGACAAAAACTGTAGATTTTTATAAAAGATGAACAATTCCTCTTTACATGTAAAGAACTGAACTTTTGTACTAAATCAATTTCCAACAAAACAGTTGAAAACAAGAAAATTGTAAGTTATAGATGCATTTTATTTTTTAAGCAATAAAATCTAACACGGAGTACCATAGTCTTATTTCTATGTTTTGCTTCTGATCATGCTTTTGTATGCAAATTGTCAATAAATAATAAAAGAGAATGTATGTGTAGGTTGTTGTCTGTCTGTTGATGTTCTACAGTCCGTTGAATCTAAAGCCACCAAATTTGGTACAAACATACTATAAGAGCGTAGGAATATGCATCTCAGAAAGTTTTGAAATTTTAATTAATTAAAAATTAAGCAAGAATTGGGAATTTTTTCAACTATAACTCAAAAATATTATCACATAAAAATAATTTTTACACATTATTAAATTTCAAAATTTTTATCTTTCAATATGATGCCAGTTTAGTTGCTGTGAGATTTTCTCCTTAATTTTGCAATTTTTTAAAAATATTTTTAAGCATAATTATTTAACAATACTTTGGAATGTTGTAATGAAAGTCAATCAACTTTCATTGCTTCAAATCAATAAACTTATATTTTTCTCCTGATAAAGAAGAAGCATGATATATAATTATATTTTCATCTTGCGATATAAAAACTTTTTTAGAGCAAAAATTGCATTCCATTTCATCAGTTTTTTAGTCCAATTTTTTCTTTCCTCATTACTTCAAATAAATTTACTTTTTAGACATATTTACAATATTATTATGATAGATTTAATTTCTAGCAATGATCTTAAAACTCATCTTTCCTGTTACATAAAGAAAGTTTTTCCTGGAGATTGTGTTTAATTAGGTTAAATATTCACTCTATAATTAGCTTAATAAAGTGAAATAATTGTAATTTAAATTAGAATTATGCTTGACCAATAAAAAAATAGCTTCATTGACTCTCAAGATTTTTAGCCTTTTTTATTTGTTAAATGTAAAAACCTAAGTCATTAATTTCATCAGATGTGAAACATACTACATCAAAATTTAGTTCAAATAATAATACATTTCCTGTGCCCTGTTTTTCAGTTTTTTAGCTAATTTATTTCTTGGTTTTTTTTGTAACAATTAATGGCTTCAGCTTACCAAAAATTAAATAAGTTGGTGACTTTAAAGTTGTCTGGCATAATTTAATCCATACAATTAATAAGATGAATTGTTCAGCTGTTCACCGCTGTCAGTATTTAATATTAGAAAAGCAATGTAAAGAGAGGAAAAATTTGAGTTCACCTCTCTAAGTCTTTTTTTCTCCTTCTCTAAGATATGCTATGCATTTTCTACTCTTTCTTTGCTGACTGAAACAGGAATACCACTCCTCACACCCACGAAAGAAAGAGCCTTTTACTGCTTTTTCAACCTTGTTAACATAACCAAAGAACCACCCCCCCCCCCCCCCCCCCCCACCTCCAAGGAAAAGGCGAGTGTCCGAGGGCCAGAGAAATACATCTATCCCGTGGTCCTGCGAGTGTCCCACGGATGCCATTTTGTCAAATGACATGATTTCCCCACCCCTTGTAAGTTTCAGAGGGTCCGAAGTAGACTATTTTCTTTGTTCGCTATTCCGTCAGTTTTACTACTGTAAAAAGCACTAACAACAAAAAAGAATGTTATTTAGACATTTCCAAGGACCGCAGCTTCCTGCTCAGAGGGGTCACTCTTCCGTCTTGCCGGGGGTGATATGAGTGGTCATTGCGTCCCGACCTTACACAGAAAGAAAAGGTTGTGTGAAGGACATAAAACTACTTGCTATTTTGTTTGCTTTAGAAAAGGCGCAGGAATTTCTCTAGGAAAAAAAATTCTTCCCTTTCTCTCTCTTTCGCATACACAGATCCTGGGGGCCCATATCAGCTTATGTTTAAGGGGCCCACTTGCCATCGGGCAAGCTGGCAACCTGGCCAGTCCGCCACTGGTTGTCTAAGGGGTCTATTCTGGTAAGGGGTCTATTCTGAAGGTTCGAGATCCTAAATGTTCCTGAGTCATCAACGGTATGGTTTACTGTGGAGCAAAAGGGCTTCACATTTAGCTGTACAGTGTCATATTGACGGCACTGCAACATCGACTCCGCGGCCCCAGAATTATTTGCCATTAATTGGAATAATGGACAATACAGCCTACGCCAGCGATGTTCCAATTTCTAAGTAGCTTAATTTAATAGTAAGAATTGTTGGTTAGCTTAAATGTAGGATATAAAATTTACACGGATTCTAAATTTAATTTTGAATGTTGATAATTAAAGTTTATGACTTTTACAGTAATAAATCAGCGGGAGTAATTAGAACCAATTTGTAATGCATTAAAATTTTAGGCGTATTATTGAGAAGCAAATTCTTATAGTCTGATGAAATTTTAGCAATTAGGTTTTGATTAATTGGTTATATTTCGCAAAAGTGTGTGGGTCAAATTTAATTTATGTATGTTGTTAACTAGAAAGCTTAATTCGTATCAAAAGTGTTAAAATGCTTGCTAATAATGTATCATTGCCACACTGAATTACACGAGTTGACAATATTTGCTATTGATTTGATCTCGTAGCATCTATCTGTTTACATTTATTTTACACATTACAAATTGTTGATAAGTTTGATAAATTTATGTCATTGATTTCATTGCGTAACATCTATTTATTTATGTTTATTTACACATTTCAAATTATTGACAAGTTAAGAGGCAAGGATGAGATGATTGCTTTACTTGTTATTTGTCTATTGAGGTGGGGCCCCCTCTTGAATTAGAAATTTGATATTGCAATTTTCATTACTCGTTAATCAAAAGTCTTTAGTATATGGTTTTCCAGTGTCAAATGATTAATAAACGTTTAGACTTTGAAAACCTAATATGTGTATGTCGTTTTTTAATGCATGCTGAGTTTTGAAGTGTGTGTCCATGAATCTGATGTTTATTTATGCTCTAAAATTGAACCTGGGTATTTTAAAAAACAACGCAAATGTACTAAAAATCCTAACAGGATTTAAATTCTAATTTGAAGAAATGATTAATTGTTTGATACTAACTGCTTTTATTAAAAAATGGTTATTGTTGGTAACAGTATTTAAATTTGAACTATTGCTCTTGTGTATTAATTTCTAGTATCATAGTAATTATTTAAAATAATCAACACCACACAAACTTATGAGGAAGAAAGATTCGTAGTTGTTGATATGCATGCCTTGAATAACATTTAGACTTATCAAATCGTAAAAAAGTGTCAATTATCGCGTAGAATAATACACTGAAGTACTATCTTCAATATATGTATATTAATACGTGAAGAAAAAACTTTGTACCCCTTTTTAAGCACATTGCGCGCACGGAGGAATGTGAGATTTGGCATAGTTAAAGTTCATATGGAGAAGGAGGGGTAGAAGGTAAAATTTATGCATAATATGTGTTACAAATACATTAAATAAAATAAAACATTCATTGTTTACGTTCATACACTGTAAAAAATTAGCGGAGTAAATGCGGGGGGGATTTGGAGTGGAAGATTTGTAATTGATTTAATCGCCCCGCAGTAAAATCCACTCCAAGAGGGAGTTTATTTAGATTACTTATAAAAAAAACTCTTCGGAGTGAAATACAAAATGCGGATGATTTAAATCTGTCAATGTCAAACACACATTAGTCTGTGGTCAAACAGTCGCAGAGAGTAGAGATTGTCTCTAAGGAATTTATATGTAGTAAGTATTACTAATACATTAAATTAAATAAAATGAAACATTCATTGTTTACGTCCATACTGATCTGTGGTCAACAGTCGGACAACATTTATTTTTTTAACCGCCCGGTTTTTTTTTTTTTTGTTTCAATAAAAAATAAGAAATATAAAAAAATACGAAGCACGTATTCTTTATTTCATTTTTTGTATTAATTTTTTATTTAAATTTTATATAATTTGAAAAAGATAGGCAAATTAAGTGTGTAGCCTTGGCGAAACCTGGCCAGTATAGCAGTAAAAAAACCCAAGAAAATGTCAAAAACGCGTTATTGTTTTTTAAACATGGCTTAGCCAAGCTATACCTCATTTTTCCTATCTTTCGTATTTTTCAAATAATTCGAAAATTAATGCATAATGACGTACTTGTACACGCTCGCAGCTGACGTAATGAAACAAAATTCAAAAAAATTATATGCAATGATTATAGAGGATATAGATACTCTTTGACAAAAGAACCTCAATAACGTTCGAACTTAAAAATATAATGAATTACGGTCGAATTTAGACCGCTGGGCGACCTCCAGTTTTAATTATTTTACTTATATGTGTTTGTTTATATTGCAAGAGGTAAATGTATAATGCGTTGATAATTATCGGTTCTTATTTAACTTCATTCCTCTCCGAAGTGTTTGAAAATTTGGCAATAAATTTTATTGTCAACATCAATATTGGTTTTATTGCACGTTTCTGTATTCTTTAATAAGAAAATTTCGGATTAAATAAAACGATTCAAATGCAAAGTCAACTCAAAAATGGATTAGTTGATGTATTCGATAAGCGTTATAAAGCGGTTTTTATTGTAATCTTGCTATAAGTCATAAACTTTAATGACGATTATTTCATTAATTTATATTAATGCACGTGATAGATATTTCAACATTTAAAAAATATATTTATTCTATAAGTACATATAATAATTTAAAGAAACTTTTGAAAATTTATGTATTTCGCATAAAAATGGACATAACAGGGAACTCACTTTACTTTTCTGCTATTTTCTGAAATAATAAAACCATACTAATTTATTCCTTCATTTTAAAGATTAAGAACTACTGTTTTTAAGAACATTCCTCTCCTAACTAAATTACAGCATTTCCTTCAGAGTTTAAAAAACAAGATTTTTCGAAAATCTTACGTGTGATTGATTACTCCTGACTAATAATCTATCCATGATATCCATTAATTTTCATTTGGACGGTAGTCAATCAAAAATTGAATTAGAACAATAAAATTTCAATTTCTTCTGAAAATTTTCAAATTGCAACGAAAAGATAAAATTAAAAGAGGATAGAGAAATTTACTGTAATCATTAAAACCAAAAAAGTTTTCAGAATAAATTTATTTCAAAATTTTTGAGCACAATTTCTGAAGCACTCATTATTGCAACGATTTCAACAGCAAATATCACAGTTGCAACTTTCGTAAAATGATTAAAATAATGTAGGATTTATGAATTTATGGTCGTCATTAAAACCTAAATAATTTTAGAGCAAATCTGCTGTTTAAAAAACTTTGCTGACTGTTAATAAGTGTTTTCTACTCTAGATACTTCAGACTAAGACATTTATATTACAAATAATACAAAGTCTTTAGGAATGGTTGAAATCCACGGAAATAACCAGTAAAAAAACTCTGCTTAAAACTCATAAAGCGTTTCCTATTGTAAAGATTTCAAGCGCTGAAATTCCAATTACATCTTATTTCGAAATTATTCAGAAGGGTTAAAATCAACGGGCCGAAGGAGAGAATTCACTATATATACTCTAGAAAACGTAAACACTTTAATAAATAAACGATTATTTCAAAAACTTTAGCTACAACTTGTAAAGTGTTTTTTCACCATAAAGATTTCAAACAGAGAAATTTAGATTACAGGTGTTTTAATTAAATGTGACACAATCCTTCTAAATGTTGTCTCGTAACATTAAACTTAGGCTACATTTTTAAAAAATCAAGATTTAACGTTCTTTCCGCTTTTGTTAAATACTACAAAATAAAACGAGAATTCAAATCAACTAGAAATAGGAATTAACGATAATTAGTGAAATCAAAATAATTATTAGAATAATTTTGAAAAAGTTTTCTCATAACTTGTCAACCGCTTGTCATTCAGAAATTTCGATGATAGCTTAAACAAAATCATTTAAAATAACGGATCCAAAAGTTAGCATTATAGGACATTTTTTTACTACCAAGATTTTATGAATGATATCCTTTTCACTTCTGACAGATACTACATAATAACACAAGAATTTAAATCAATAAAGAATGAACGGTTAGTTATTTAAACCCAAATAATTAATAGAATAAATCAAAACTTTCAAAAACTTTGTTCACATCTTAACTGCAACTAGTAAAGCAATTTTATTTCAATTATCACTTTTACAAAATCATTCACAATGAAAACAAAAAAGTGCTTCTGTCGTGTCACACTCTCAAAATTATTTAATTTTTATGAACTTTTAAGGTTAAATTACAAAGAAGTTTAAATTGTTTTCAACTTAAACTCTATTTTACTAAATTTATATTTAAAAAAACGCGTGTACTAATTTATTTCTATATTGAGATTCTCTTGCGCTTTCAAATTTTCCTTGCATTAAGAAAACTTGTTTTACTAGACTCGGTGTTTATTTTGTAACTAACAAGAATTTCCTGCCCTCGGTTTGATCAGTCGAAGATTGTATAGTTTCCCTCTTATACACAGATGTCTTCGACCACCCAAGTCTAATACTATCGTTCGAACCCAGGATTCTTGTGTGAAAATGTTTCATTTTAAAAAGGTTGTTTTGTCCTAGTGTCGTTTAGTGGGGAAGATCATAGCAATAAACGGACATCTGGAATGACCCATGCGGTGCGTTTCCTGGCGCTTGACAAATAATTTCTTTTCTTTCGAGTGTCGCTTTTGCCAGCAATAAATTACACAAAATTGGCTCTGTTTGAGAAGGGGAGTTTTTGACCATTTGAGTTCGAGTAGATAAGAGTCGGATCCGTCATTGGTCAGACTTGCCTGGGTAGGTAAAATTTTAGCCAGTGACTGACCAAAATTTCTGATTTTTGACGGTCTGGAGCGAGGATCTGGCTGTTCTATTTTTTTTTTTTGGCGATGGAAATTAACTGGTAAATAGGCTGACCTTTGGCGATTTCCTTTAATGTGATACTGTTGATGTGGTGAATGTGGTATTTTAGAGAGGCTTGCAACATAGGCGGATTTTGGCGAAATGAAGAAGCCAATTGGTTGATTAAAAGGGGAGGTTTTTTCGTTTTTTAAGACAGAGAGAGTGAGAGAGGGGCAACCGGATTTTGGGCCAAGAAGCAGGGCTGTACCGAGGGGGTGGCGAGATTGGCCCCCGCCAATGGCGCAGGCAGAACGGGGGCGCAAAAATGACCGTTTCAAAAGCTTAGTTTAAGAGTTAGATTGGTACGATCTACTGTGCAAATAAAAAGCAATTTGAGAATAAGTCTTCAGTGGCTCATAAAACATTACAGGAGTGGCTAGTTGTTTTGTCCAGTGGTCAAGTTGCCAGGTTGTCTGGTTGTGACCCCTTACAGAGAGAGAGAAAGTGCCTGCATCTTTTCTTTTAACTTTTAAGTTTCTTGCTGTCGCAGGAAAAAAGGGTCTTTCCAGCAAGGCGAAAAGGGTCCTCATCCTTATTGGACGAGTGCTCCTTTGGTGTTTCTTCAGTGGCAAGTAATACGAAGGAAATGTTGCATTTCTGTTTCTGTTTCATCAGAGAGTGGGCGTATAAAGAAATACTTGGACATTTTCATTCTTTTATAATGAGATAAATTAGTTTTAAAGAGGTGAGCTCAAATTATTTCTGTATTTTTAAATTGCTTTTGTTGTATTTAATACTAGCCGCCTTCCACTGCCAGCTGATTCGCCCATTTTATTAATTATATACTATTGATGCCAACCAATTTTAAAAACATCAACTTATTTAATTTTTCGCAAGCTAATTTGAACTAAATTTTAAGGCAATATGTTTTGCATTTAATAAAATTAATGACTTGGATTTTTACATTCAATTGTTAAAAGAGTCTTAGGCAGAATGGTTCTTTAATATCATTAAATTCAATGAAAATTAATTTTTATTTAGATTATGCATAATTCAGATTTGAATTACATTTATTACACTTTATTTATCTGACTATAACTTGAATGTTTTACCTAATTATTACAAATAAATAGATGGTACGGTTTCCATTGAAGATTATCTGCCCTAAGTGAAAAAATGAATTTTAGATCATAGCTAAAAGGTAAATCTATCAAAATAATACAGTAAATCTATTTAAAAAGTAAATTTATTTCAAGTAGCAAAGAATTAACAAAATATTAGACTAAAGAAACTGGAAAAGCAACAAAAATGGCAGCATGTCACTACAACAAAAGAAGGTTTTATATTGTAATAATCAAAATAAATTTTTATATCATGTTTTTTAACATAATAGAAACATTAAATTAAACATTAAGAGAAATATTAAATTAAACATTAAGAGAAATATTAAATTAAAGATTTGATGAATCAGTGAAATTGGTTTGACTGTCAATCTAGCATTGTTGTAAATTATACATAAAAATATTTTTTGGAAAAAATTGTCAAATTTAAGAAAAAATTACGACAACTAGACTGTTATCAATTGAAAGATATATTTTTTTTTTGAAATATAAGACGGTGTAGAAATTATTTTTAAATGATAATATTTCCGGTTATTATCGCTGAACCCCCAACAAATTCTTTCTTAAGTTTTAATTAATTAAAGTTTTTAAAAACTCACTAAGGTTACTTTGCCACCTTTCGTAGTAGGTTTGTACCAAATTTGGCAACTCTAGGCTCAACGGTCTGTCTTGTTAAGAGATCAAGTTTAAGGAAACCATATGGGTATCCGTTATCCTTTAAGTTATTATTTAAATTATCTAAGGTTTTAACTAAAGTAGAGTGGTTATTACAAATGTGTTTAATCCTATTAATTTGAGAAAAAATAGAGTTCTTTATGATTTTAAAATGAAGACTTGTCTGAAAGTTGCAAAGTGAAATAGCCTTGAAATTAAATTCTTTCCTCTTGTCAAATATTCCAACTGAAATATCTGAATTCAAAATTTCAATTTCCAGATCCAAAAAATTACATTTGTTCAATTCATTATTAGTTTTATTTAATTTGAGTTCTTTTGGATAGCAGCTAAAAATGGAGTTAACATTATTATGGTTAAAGACCAAAAGGTCATCAATGAAACGAAAACAGTAAACAATTTCATTATTAATTAAATCTCTCTCAAATGAGTGGAGAGATAAATTGGCCAGTGCACTTGAAAAACAACAACCCAAAGGAATACCAAGAACCTGCTTATAGCAGTTAACTCCATTAAAGAGATAAAAACATATTTTGCATTAAATCTAATTATTTTATTTTAATTTATTTAAATTTAATTAATTAATTTTGCTAAATTTTATGAATTGTAACTACTATGATTTACAACAATACTTTTCAATTTTAAAATGCCAAATTAATTTCCTTATTTAATCACATTATTACTAATTTCCTTATTTTTATATAATCGCATATGTAATCAACCACATGATCCCAGCATGGCAAAGTTCACGGATGAGAATCTGCCGCATAAGTAAGCAGCTTCTCGCTCCAATGGTGATGTGGCTCTTAAGGCCCATCTCCGATGACGGGCCGTACCCCGGTAAAATGGGGGAGTCGTCACATGTGCCTCTCGTAATTGGGGCTAGTATGCGGGGTGAAGTCGTGGCGGCCGGTCATGACGAAAACTAATAATTACTCAATTACTAGATATTAATCTATTTTCTCCTTTTTCTTATTCCGTAAATAGGCTTTTGAACTCGTAAGATTTTCATTTTTCAAACGAACCTGATGAAACGAAATTCTAGAATATTCTTATATTTGTGTTTTACGCCATTACCAAAATCACTTTTGAGTACCCCTAACTTATCCCCCGCGTACCCCCAGGTGTACGCGTACTACAGGTTGGGAACCTCTGATCTAGAAAAAGTCATTTGATATTAATAAAATTTCAATTCAGCTCATATATACTCAACTCTTAATTTCTTTTATTTCTAATTAGTAATTTATGTACTATACACTATATACATAATGCAAAGCAAATAAATTCTCTTCTTTATTATGCATCACACAAAAGCCAATGTTCAATAGCTGCAATAAGCAATTAGATATAGATTTTGTTTTATTTTCTGTCTTTTAGAAAATATGAGCAATTTGTACTTTATTTGATGATACATTTATTTTGTTGTGTACAGTATTTTTCAGGAATATAGTTCATTAAAGTATTTTTAAGAATACGTAATTTTTATTAAACCTATTTAATAAATCATAAAATATGATAAATTTGTGTATAAAAATATGTGCCGGAATGTAGTTTTTTCTGGGTAGGGGTTTAATAGAAGGGATGAAAAATTAATGAAAATGTGTCACGTAGGGGGGAGGCGCAACTTTGCCAGTTCCGCCAAGGGCGCAGGATCACCTTGGTACGGCCCTGCCAAGAAGAAGTTTGTACGGCAGGTGACAATTCTTGGAGTTTGGTGTTTGTGTGGCATCGAGGATGAGAAACGCGACGCACTCCGACAAGTAGGTAAACTTCAGAATTCGCCACAATAAAGCTATATTTATTAACTGCTAGGCAAATTACGTCTGCCTGAGCGAAATGCAGCGGACCTCCTGGGAGATTGATCCTGCACTAGGAGAGAGAAATGATTGATATCTGGTTTTGGGCGGTGTGAAGGAAAACGAGGCGACGCGTCGATTTGGTTTGAGGTCCATGACTAGAGAATAATGGTGCTCAATCGCAAGCAAATGCCATTTCATGGGTTCAGCACCGTTTGGTAATATTCCTGCTCTTTGAGCTGGAGCTCGAACTTCGAGCATATGAACGTTGGTGATGGGTCGGGTTATAAACTTATACGTGAGTTATCCTGGTCTGCTTGACTGATGCGGTGAACATCAAGTGACAGACTGTGCCACAACATTATTTACCGAACATCAATGTCAACCGCCCTTGCAAGATGAGACTCTTCTCCCTTGTGACAGTGGCGGTTTTTCGCACAGGTGTTAGAAGCTCTCGCCTCGTGCCTCTAGGGGGCCTCAAAACCTATTCGATCTATATCGTAATACTAAACCGAAGATGAATTTTCGACATTGGGTAGGGGGAGGGAGCCTCAAAGCAATTTTGCGCCTGTGTACCCATACTGACAAAATCCGCCACTGCCTTGTGATGTTACATGTCTGAGCCATGAGAATCCCGCAAGCTGTACAACAAAAAGCCAAGTGATCACTTTGCATGGCAATTCTTTTTATTTTTGTTTCGTTTTGCCAACTTACACTAAATTTTAATGATTAACTTCCTTGAAGTATCTCTACTGCCAAAATTAATTGAAAGATTTCATTATTTTTGCTTAATTTAATTGTAATATTTCTGAGTTAAATGGTATGACTTTATTGCTAAATTAAAAATTAAATAAAAAAAATCTTTCAACTATTTTCCTTAATACTTTATATAATATTTGATAGCTAAATTAAACACAAGATTTTCTTAATGCATTATTAAATAGCACAATTTTCATGATTGCTAAACTTTAATTTCAAATTATCTTTTCTGTCGAATTAAAAGGAAAGTTTGAGAGGGAGAATCAGACTATGCTATTGGAGTCAGAATATGCACTTGTTTTCTTTAACTAAATTCAATAATGAATGTTAATGCATGATAAATGTAATTCTCTAGTTATCTCATTTATAACATGGTTAGAGCTATCACTAATGTGTGAAGTAAAAATTTAAAGAAAATTGGATCTGTGTCTATATGTATATGATATGGTACTAAATTATCTAAAAAAATTTATCGTTGTTGTAGTGAATCTTATTTAGGTATTGAATCTTCTTCTATAGCTATAAGAGTATTTTTAGGTATTTTTGGTTTAATAAATCTGTCAGATGTATTGCGTAAATTTTAAGATAGTAATGAATTTTGTGAGAACTATATAGTGAATTGGTGATTCATGTACAGATAATGATTTCTGTTCGTTGATGAAACCCTTGCATAATGTTTTAGTAGCAAAACTTTTCATATGTTGAAGAGCTACAAAAGTGTCCCCCCCTTTTAGTGGTAGCATATATGTATGTTGTAGTGTGCTTATATGTTAATCAAGAAAATATCTATTGTTTATAATGTTCAAACTTTTGATCTTAAATTGCATAAATAAAAGTTAGTCTTTTACAAATTAACATGTCCATGCCATTCTTTATGCATGCTGAGTTTTGAAGTGTGTATCTATGAATCTGGAGTTTAGAATTAATTTAATTCTGAAATTGAACCTGGGCATTGTTTTGAGAAATCGCAACGCATTTAAATAAAATTTAGCTGAAATTTGAGTTTCTTGAGCAAATTGAGATTTTGAAAATTGTACATAGGTAATTAAAGCTGATTCAATAAAGGATGAATGATCAGTAAAGTAAATTAATGAAATGATTAATTGCTTAATTACTAATTTTTTTCATAAGTTGTGGATACTGTTGGAAACAGAATTTGAATTGGACAATTGATCTCATGTATGGTTTATGAGCAAGATAATAATTAACTTTTCCAATACCACACTTCATCACTATCTAATTCTTTTCTAGGTTGACAAAAATCATACAACGACACCAAAAATTCAATCATTGTGAGATGAATGTGAAATCATTAAAACCTAAATAATTATGAAATAAATCGGTTATTTCAAAAAGTTTGCTCACAATTTGTAAAGCACTTCTTATTTCAGGCGCGGAAATTTCAATTACCACTTCTACAAAATCATTCACAATGATGAACCCAAAAGATTAATATAACACGGCATTCTTTATAATCGAGATTCTATGAACGATGTCCTCTCAACGCGATGGTGAATGAAAAAAAGGGCTTCACCGCTATCTAATCCTTTTTCCAGGTCGCTAGAAAATGTGATGCTGAAATGTTAGGAGTTTTTGGCCTTTTATGATGGTGATTGATGAGCCAATCCAAAAGAACTACTGAAAGATGAACTCCGTGAGACGGGAATATTACAGCGTTAGAATCGAGCTACGAACTCTTCTTTAATGATTTATTTGCTTTGGAATGGCATCACTGCAGCACCCCCTTCAGCGTATAATAATTTTTTCTTTACCATTTTTTATGCAAAGAACGGAAGCTGGTAATTTTACACATTCCGTTATGTCAGAAATGGAAACTATGATGGTATGACTTGAGTGCATTAATAAACCTCCACACTGATTATCTCGTAAAACGTTTATGTAGGGTACATTTTTTAAGATTCTTAGAGGCCAATTCAAGTTTTCTTTTAAGTTTTTATTAAAATTTTTAAATGCTAATAAATAATTTTATCTACCTTTCTGTTTCGACCTCCAAATTTTGACGAATCTCCATATTTTAAACCTCCCTGAGTTTCAAAATCCATTTTTGGAATTGTCTATCTTTGAATATGACAACTCAAAAAAGGAACGAGCTAGACGAATAAAATTGGGACTAACTTTTCGAATTTCTATCGCCATTTAATAAGTTTTTCAAGAAGTTACTTTATATGCAAAATATTTCTAACGATGAATCACGTGATTTACATCAATTCATGGCCCATTTATACTGGCATCGCTTGAGAACATGATTCTTTTTGAAATCTTGTCCGATTTCATTTCTATGATCGAGGAAACTAAAATGGAGAAACAAAAAGTGCTCTCGTGCAGTGACTTTTTAACTGTACATCTGTATCAAATTAACCCATGAACAAGAAATGTCTATCCGAGCACATAAGACCAGGATAACTCTTAAACAGCCAGGTGGATGAAATTTAGTTGATAATTACCAAATTTTGGACCAAACTCGTCAAATGATTGAGACTATCTGGCTATTTAAATGTTCGTGTGAATGCGAGCACGATTGCTCAAAACCGCAACAAACTAGGTAAATGAAATGTGGTCTTGACACCAAAATTGTAGATATGTATCCAGTTTTGGACCCAATATGCCAAAGTGAAATGGTCCAAGATACGTACTCGATTCTCTTCTCTTCATGAAAAACAAAATAGATTTTAAAATAAATCGCGCCATATTGTGGAAATATATCAGGAAACCAAAAGGAGAACACTCTCCATGACTATGCAGCGGACTGAAGATAGTAATAGAGTCTCATCATGCTTATGTGATGCGAGTCAAATGAGCAGCACCATTCGTTGCGCAAAGGATGGATAAACAATGTAGACGTAGGATTCTCGGTCATTAATAATGACTCCATTTAAAAAAAGTTAAGGAATATAAATTGACGCGTGGAATTTTCGCTTTTTATGACCTTTTATATGAAAAAACCTTTTTCTCACGAAGTAGTGGATTTAAGTGGCTTTCAGAAGTTTATGTATATGATTACTTTTGCATATGAGAAAGAGAATCGCATTTCGATTTTGAATAGCAGAAAAATGCGTATTAAACTCAATTTTTCTGTTTGGAGAAAAACGTCTTTTTTTGATCTAACATAATGAAAAAGAACTTAAATAATTTTCTTAACTTAAGTAAACTTTTTCCCACAGCATTTTTTAAAATATGCAAGCTTGTGTTAAAGGGTGCTATATAGGAGTGTATTTATTTATTTTTGTATTTCGCGATTCAGGTTCTGGAATATTAAAATGGCGATGCATTTGAAAACCCATTTTGTAACAATTTTACTTCATCATAATCACTCGTTAACTTCTCAGTTATTAACACCATATGTGAATGATGCCTGTAAGTTTTATTATATTAAATAAAGGATTTCGTTTAAAACTTGAAGTATCGTGATGATTATTAATGGAAGAGCTCTTGCATATGCTCTTTATGCATCGGTGTTTAAAATTAAGAAAATGTTTGTGCATTCCCACATTTGACAAATGTGGGAATGCACAAACTAAAAAAAATTAATAGACACATTTTAATAAAATTTGGCATAAATATAAAAGACAAATTATGCCTTGTAGCAATCATGGTACACTCTGATGATTAAGGTAGGTTCCAGTAAGACTTCCCAGCTAAGGAACCCACCTTTCAAGACAGGACATAAAATGCCTCTAATATGTGGGTTGCTGCCGTTTCAAAGTCATACAGTTCTCACAACAAAGTCTGATATTGAAAATGAGGCAGTTGATGAGTCCGTATGGCAATCGCTCGTGCAGCAAAGCAGTTTTGAATTGTACTCGGAACGGACTGGCGAGTTGCATTAGTACTCTCAAGAGCGCGTTCCAGACATGTTTAATAATATTTAGGTTTGAAAATCTGACTGGTCATTCTATTTGGTGATATCATTTTTTATTTTGTTAAGGAGTGCCTATACCAAATTTTAATAAAATATGTTAATTTATTTTCAGAAATTCGACAAAATTTATAAATCCTCTTAATTTTAGACGCCAGTGCATATCTAAATAATTATCATTTGCAATATAAGAAAAAATCAATACAGCAAGTTAACCAATTGCCTTCAAACTTGAAAAAATAGGGAAAATCCAATTTAACATTAAAATTCTATATAATTTGAAAAATTCATTTCTATATGTTCTATAGTCTTCTTTTTTTTACTTGACAGTCAGTGTTGGTAGTAATTGATTTAATTTATCATTTTGAGATAGTTTATCTATATCTATAGCTTGTTTTGAGATTAGCATAAAAAGCCAGCGCATGCACTTGTGTAAGTATTCTTACACAAACATGTTGATTTTTGTATATGAATTCTTCTTAACAACTTATTACTAATACTTTACTAAATATGTTATTATCAATCATATCGTCCCAATGGGGGGCACCACGAGTAAGTGGATAAGAAGCCGTCAGATAAGTAAGCGAGGTCTCGCTTCCCTGGTGGGTTTAGTACTGGTGGTGTGGTTGTGTTGACGACATCCCGATGACGGGGCGTACCTCCTACGAGCGGGGTTGGTGCATGGGCCGGTGATGGCCATTTTGTAAGTTATCATAGTAGCCATGTTGCTGTCGAGGTGACCGGTCATTCAGATAGTACCGCAGGGCTTCGTTCCAGGTCGGTGTGTTTCTTTTGAATTACCAAGTATGAATTCCGAAAATAAAAAAGGCTTTATGCTCAAAAGCCTAGAAATTGCCAGAAAAGTCTTCTGAGATATGCAACAAACATAACAGAATGTTTCCAAAAAATAATAAGAAAAATATTGATGCAATTTTATTTCAATTTATTTATCGTTATTCTAGACACCTTTCGGAATCGGCTTATTTCATCGATTGTGTTTCCTTTCAAACTGATCTCACCTAAAACTTAAACTAACGCTTAAAACTCTTGAAAAGGAAAATGACTGAGACTTATTTGCCAATTTAAAAGAGGATTACCTGAGTCAGAGCATAACCTTCAAAAGAAAAGGAAATAAATAAATAATAAATAATTACGCATTCTAGTGGCTGTCTATTTTACAGCGTTGTGTATTTGCAGCAGAAAATTAAATATTATTCCCAAATTATTTATTTAGATTTTATTCATGCCTAATCATTTACCATTAGCTTATATTTTTAGTTTTCTCATTTTCCCCTGAAGGAATAGTTTTAAATATTCACACAAAAATTACTTAAACTCACAAAATAAAAAAAGATAAACGATAAAGAAAATAAATGCAACACGATATATGCTGTTGTAAATTTCGTAACAAAAACCGAAGTAAACTCAAAGATCCATCAAAAACCATCCGTTTACTTGTTTTTCTTCCGATTCCAAGGCGAATCATCATAAAACTCAAGGTTCAGCATTGTTAGGCAAGGCTTTAAAAACTGCTGTTGAAAAAGAAAAGTGGCACCCATTTCCTTTTTAGAAAATAATAAAATAAATATCGAAAAGGCATTAAAAAAAGCGAGAAGGAAATTGTTCTAGATTGAGAAAGATAACTATTTTTTAAGTAGTAATTGTGTAGCAATAATTTCGTTCCCGCATTATTCCATCGCAGTTGGGAATCCATCATTTTACACTCTGACGCACGAATGCATACCTACAAATTTTACCGAAATATGGAAGACCAGCCCATTTTTTAGAAGGTGGGATGAAATGATTTATCCTCCCCCCCCCGCTTTTGTTTCTGAAGGATCTCCATCTTGTCTGATTACCCCCTCCCCCTACTTTTCTCCAATGACATGGCGTTGGCACACAATTCGAACGTTCGGGGGAAAACTGAAATACTTCTCCTTTAATACCGTCGATTTGAAGGTATGGGGCTTGACCTTGAAGACAGAGGAATTGTTGCCCTCCAGGAAAGGGGGGCGGCATCAATAACTTTCTGGTCACGGAGGTAGAAATAGAGGAGTGTGGATAAAAACAATATAAAAGCAGATGAAAGAAGCTACATTCATATCAGGGTTCGTCTCCAAATTAACATTCGTAGATTTTCAGCTTTGTATGAAATCTCAGACAACCGGAAAAAATATTCATATTCTAGGGGATGAGTTTACTATCTTTATTAATAACAAATTTCTAACTTACTGTTAACTTTAATTAACAAGATTGAGACACTAACGGAGTTGATTCGCATGATGTCACAGTCACTTGACAAAGGCAACTGAGCATATCGTTTAACATCAAACTGCGCGTAGTCTTACTTATTCTCCTGTCAGACGCGCAATGGATTCAAAAATTAAAATAGTGCTGCTCATTTGATGTTTTTTCACATTAGTATGAATTATTTCCATTGTTTCATAAATGCTATGTTTAATAATTTGACGTATTACTGCATTAAAAGAAGGCTATAAACCCTATTTTCTAGTAATAAAGAGAAATCATTTCATTTCAATAAAATTCATTTTCTAATAAAAGATTTTTTTGTAGAAAGTAAAAAAATTCTTGTCTCTATAATCAACGATTTAACAACGCATTTTCTAATAAATACCAAAAAAAAAGAACTTCATGTTTTCATGCCCTTTGCGATGACACATTTTTATCACTTGCAGGACACTTCACTTGGAGTCACAAAAATAACACAATCGACTTTTTCCAGTCTGTTGCCACTTGATATTTAAATAAGGTATTTATTTTCAATAAAAATTCAAATGTCAGAATGAACTTGGATTTTTTGCATTTGTATTTAAGTTATAGCAAAATGAAAGAGTTATCAGTATCAATGCGATACTTATTCTGTTCATTTCAGAATGAATACAGAAACATTTTAACGCTTTTCTATCCATTTAATTCCCAACAAGTTTAATAAACAATACATTTGGAATCTTTACATTATAATTTCCAGTTCTTATTTTAATAATGGTCTTCCTTATCATAAAGTGAATTTGAACTGAGAAGTAATATAGAGCGACTTATGTTTCTAACTTTGATAAATAATAATTAAATTGTAATTAAAAATTCATTTCATTTAACTAGTTATTGCAACGATGTATACAGGTAATCTTTCTGAAACCCTTATATTTTGAACAATTTAAAAATAAAGGTTTTAACAACATATGTATGAACAATAAAGTAATACTTTCTCTCTTCCAACTCTTTTTTTGATAAAAAAAAAAAAATAGCACTAATTAATAAGTAACAGTAAAAAAAGTAACCCTGATTAATAAGAAAAGATAGCCAAAAAAATAACCCTGATTAAAAACTAACGTTAGACAAAAAATCTCTAATTCATAATTAAAGATTCTATGAAATTACATAAATCTAATGTATTATATTTCTTAATAACAATCATTAATTCAAAGAGAATCGGCAAATAAATTTAAGTTTAGTTTTAAAAAAGATATTAAGCAATTTGAGTGTGTAAGGATCAAGCAAATAAACATACGATGGCATATAAATATGAATGCAAAATATATTTATCGGGCTGCGCATTTATTTTTGTCATTTTTAATTTGTAATTATCCATGCATAATAAAGATAACTTTGGAATTCATTGACTTTCGATAATTTCAACGTTCTTTTGCCTTAGCTGAGTTTTTGTTTCTTTTCACTGATGTTAATCTCGTGAATAAATTCAATGGAGAAAAATATCATCCCTTAAAAAAAAGTTGGAAACGAAAATAAATTTTAAAATGTTATTTAAAATCAAACAGTTTCATCAGTCATTTCCTACCAATGTGCATCATTGCATGGACACATGAAGTTACAATATTGAATTAGTTGGACTTTTGATGTAACTTATCTCTTAATGTAAAAAAGACTAATTGCGTTACGGAAAGTATTATTATTTAATATATTTAGCAAGTACAAGTGAAATAATTTAACAAAAGATATCAAAAATTAAAAAATTAAACTTTGTATTTGACAGAATGGCGCAAAAATGCTGCAACTTCTATTAAAATACAAAAGACAGATATTTGAATACAAAAAAGAGAAAATACAGAAGAAGTAAACAATAGCGATAACAATACACCTTTTGCGCGCCAACGCAGCAGCATCCAGTAATTGCATCAACAATATTGTCCATAATTAACTAACGAATTACTATAGAATCAAAAATCATGCTTTAATAAAAATTAAAACACATTAAAAGAAAATTATTAGAATGGAAGAAATGGGAGAGAACTCGAATGGCGAACGTTTTCAAAGGCCACTCTCCATCGGAGTTCTAATATGGATAAATTTTCTGTCAAGGGAATGAATACATAGTGAAAAATTACTCCCTCTGTGGCCTGAATTTATCCAATAACTGAAATAAAGGAAAGAACCTTTATAGAAAAAGAAAAAAACTTACGAAAGTTTTTTTTATAACAAATCCAATTGAGAGAATAAATAAAGCAAATAACTTGACCTCTGCCAATATACAAGTAAGAATGACGCTTTCGAGAAACATACCAGAACAAAGGAAATTAGGTCTAGAGGCTAGCATACCATATCGAACCAAATAACAGAAGTTTAAAAGCTCTTCAATCCTTTTTAAATAAGTTGACTTTAAAGAAAATATTTGGGTAGACGTTATCTTTTAAATTATTATTTAAATTATCTAAAGCTTTGACAAAAGTTGAATGGTTATTACAAATATTTTTTATTCTATTAATTTGAGAATAAATGGATTTTTTTTATTATTTTAAAGTGAAGATTGGTTTGAAAGTCACAAAGTGTAATAGCTTTGAAATTAAATTCTTTTCTTTTATCATAAATGCCAATAGAGACACATGAATTAAAAATTTCAATTACCATATCCAAAAAATTGTATTTGTTAATTTCATTATTAGTTTTGTTTAATTTAAGCTCTTCTGCATAGCAATTATATATGGAGTAAAAATTATTAAAATTAAACACCATTAGGTCATCAATGAATCGATAACCGTAAATAAATTCATTCTTAATTAGTTCTCTCTCGAATGAGTGAAGAAATATATTAGCCAATGCACTTGGAAAAAAACACATAGGAATGCCTAAAGACTGCTTATAATAGTCGAGTCAATATATTTAGTATAGTTTATAACCTTCAACAATCAATTTAATTTTTTATTTATCATTGAATAAATTCAGTTTAATTCTCATTGAATAAATATAGTGTTCCACAATTTTGGTTACCTTAACTTCCCCAACATCTCAGAATTCAGTGTTGTTTTCATTTCAAAATAAATTATTAGAAAATAATACATCAAATGTTCTAACATGATTTTAAAAAAACTGCCATGTAAATAAAATAACTGTGGGATATATTTAAAAATTTTGAGAACTCAAAATTTTGGTGCTTCTCAACTGAAGCATAAAGTTTTAGTGACGAAATAGATTGTATTCTTCCTAGATGTTAAAAAAATGAATCAATAATACCTATAATGAATAACAGAATTCAACAACTCAACTTATTTTTTCAGTCTTGCTTATTTTTCAATTTTTTTCCTATTTCATATATCTAAGTCTGTAAACATTTGCAACATAGTATATAAAACTACAATAAAGCATACTAATATCTAGCAGCTATTTTACTGCCGACTGTTATCTTCCTATTGATGCTTGTTTGTTTATATTTAATTTTGGAATCGTAACAGACAAAATGTTTTCTTTTAATTATATAAAAAAGTTATATAGTATATGTGAAAAATGTGTCATTTTTCAAATTTCTTTCAGTTTAATTAATATTACATGTGATTCGTTTCGCCAAGACATCGAAAATTCACTTGTTTTACGATTTTAATACTCGAATGATTTTAATTTACGAAACACGAAGATTTTAAATATGAATAGAATTTGAATATCATTTTTGGAATGATGAGGTAAATAATTTACTGATAATAAGCATACCTCGTGATTTAAACGTACGATGAACTAATATTATGCATAAAAGCTTGAAACTACAATAAAACGAAAGCAATGAAGCAATCTTCGTTTTCTTCAATAAGAAATAAATTTCAGATTTTACATAAATAGTTGGCATTTATTTATAACATTCTGAGGACATTCGAAGAAATTTTGTATTGGTCTGATTTGATTCATTTGATCTAATGGATCAAGAGCTAAATTCGGATTTTCTAAGTCAAATATATTGTTATGAACTAAGAACGCATAAAAATTCTGACAATTAAACTAATTAACTAAGCAAAGCCAAAAGGCACAAATCTCAATTTAAAAAGTAGTATACAGTTCTATCGAAAGACAGAATTGAGCTAATATATCACTGTAAATAACGGAGTTTTTTGCTCGTTTTTTTTGTTTTGTTTTTTACCCTATTCTGAAAAAGTACTCAATGTAATGCTAGAATTGGTAATTGAGTTGAGAATTAGGGGTCATAGTAAAATAAGAAATACCGTTATACTGAAAATGAAAAACATTTTAAACGAAGTTTCTCCTTATAAATTTTTAGACCGACATCCAATAAATTCATACAAATACTATCCAAATTTTGAATATAACTTTACGGTGTCTTACTCTTTAACACACAAGATAAGATCATGATGAACAGTGAGTATTTCCATATTCATGTAAGCCTTTTGATGAGTACTACACAAATAGATCTCTGGAAATCCCGATTTCTGTGAATAAAATAGGCGAATAATAATCACTGGCCTTTTTCATGTTGTTTATTTGCTTAAAATCTTTTTAATATATAAGCTGCCTTTTTCAGAACACATTAAAAATACACTGTCATAAAAAAGTGTCCGTGAAAACAAAGAGAAGATTCGTTTATGGTCTATGGATTCCATGTACAGAGAGTTAAAAAGATTGACTTAGATGAATATCAGAAGGTAAGCATCATTTCAGAAGTTATAAAGTAAAAATATCCTTCGTTTTTGGTGGCATCAGAGACGAAGCTGGATTGCATAACCTTCTAGTGTTTCATTTCATATGAACGTTGGAGTGGAAGCCAGCACAGATGTCGTCCTCGCCATCTAACCAAGGCTCAAAATTAGAGATTAGTCCTTAAATTGTAACCTGGAATCTAATTCTAAGTAAACAGAACCTACCATTTAAAACTTATTATATTACGATTCTTGTTTCTTCATAATAACGTTGGTAACATCAGGTAACGTAAGGTTGGTTGATTTGTAATTTCTTTCATACTGCAGTTTCATATCTGTGTAGCATACAAACGACTAAATTTTATAAAATTTTGATTTAACATTACTTTTTTCATATTCATAAAGATGGAATTTTGTAATTGATTTTTCACTCACTTCCTGATGTGTTAGAGTTCTGAAATTTTATACAGCTGTGTGTTCTTGATGAAAATACACTATTCTAATAGTTTCGTATTTTAATTTTCAATTAATCGATTAATTTCATCCAATAAAAGTGGTTTCACCTTGTAAGGAATTCTATAAAAATTGATAACCAAATTCCATAACATTTATAATATTGAATTACAAATTAAAGTATAAACAGTGGAAAATAATAAAAATAAAAAAGGTTTTTAAAAGCACGTTTTATTAGCCTATCAAAAGTTGAATATTATTTTTGATCAAAAATCTGGGGTGGAAAAACATAAAAGTGTTAGGCTCTTAAAACAATAAGATACGGAAATCAAACCACGATGAATGCCATAAAAAAGAAAATTTCTAAGCAATCATTAAAATCATTAAATCATCAATTTACTTAAAGTGTATCTGTCGGCACTTCACGCTTCGACGTTTTGCTTTGATCCCTAGATGTTTTATTTTAAAAAATGCAATAGTCTACTTTTCAGTACAGTAATGAAAACGACTTTTTAAAAACTTTTTTTAAAATTTTGTTTAAAAATCAAATTAGAATTCAATGAAATACAGTGAAACCTCGCATAACGAGTATAATTCATTCCAGAAGCTTACTCGTTATCCGAAACAATTTTTCCCATAGAAATCAATGTAAAATAATACGATAATGCGTTCCATGCCGAAAAAAACACTCAGATTTTATGTATAACATTTATTCAAAAAAATCATATATAAGCTCGTTAAGGAGCCTGAATCATCTCATCTTGTATGCAGAATCAACCAGCATGGAATTCGGGCAGGATTTTCGGAGGTGAAAAGCGGAATGTTCTGTTATCCTTATTGAAAGAAATAAGTCGATTCCGTTACGTCATTGACTCAAATACATCAGTCAACTCGTTACGTCACTCAAATACGTCACATTATTTGTTACGTAGCGTATCAACAACTGTAAATGTATGGCAGAAAAAATAGTTTTTAAAAAGACATGGCCTTTATATTACTGGAATAAAAAATGAAAATAACCAAAGTCATTCGTTCCATTCAGTGGCGAATCCAGGGGGGCTATGGGGCTGCACCCTCCAGAGCTAAACAAGAATTCTTGATTTTATTTAAAATCACTACAACTATTTGTTCTTAATTTCCCTTTTTAAAAAAATAAGAAGAAGAACGTGACAACATTGCTTTTTGGCTTGATAGGCTCGAAAATTTTCCTACTTTTCTAGTCATTCCACTTTTACTTGTAGCGTTGACGCGGTCGAAAATATTTTTGGGCTAGTTATTTCATCGTATTTTTTATTAAATAATCGAAAGTATTGTAGTGTTCTTTATGATTCTTACTGTCAGGTGAGGAAAGTCTATAAAGTTGAAGTGTTTTTGTTTACATAAGCCATGAGATTTGACATTCGTCACGACGATACAAAATTTTTATGACCTCAGCCTCCCCAGACCCGAATCCTGGATTCGCAACTGGTTCCATTCAAAACGTTTATTATTAGAAAAAAGAAATCCAAACACAAGATCTCATTCGATTAACAGTTAAAACAGGTTGCAGTTAAAAGTGCGTGCACAAGTACTAGACACCTAGTTTGATAAGAATTAAAAGAAAATAGAAGCTCCGTGGATATGACAGGCGCAAAAATCAGGGAATTCCTCGTCACTCGTTAAACGAGTCATTTTTTACAATTTCTTTTGCTCGTTGTGCAGGGTTTCACTGTATAATGTGCACAAGATCTTGGTTTTTATCCGGTGATTTCTTACATTACTAGTAAAGATGACAGATTCTTTAATGTAAAGAGGGCACTTAGATCTTTGCTGCAAAACTCGAGCCTTTCCGGCTAAACTACAAGCAATTGCTTTCACTTTTGTTTTAATAAGTAACAAAATATATGGACAGAGCAGTAATTTTTTACTATAATATTTTTGTACTAATCTTCTATCTTTCAAGCTAATCTTAAACGAAACCTTTGAAAACAACTTTGATTCAATAAAATGCTGTAGTTTTAAAATTATGTAAATAATTCATAATTCAAATAAAATTTCAATTTTTACGTAAATTTTTTTTACTAAAATTTATGTTCTTTTTATGCGGAATTTGTTTGAAATTTTAAAATAAATCTTTTTTTTTGTTATTTATCTGAAAAATTGCTATGAAAAATGAATATTTGAAATTTTCTATTAGAAACTTTACGTTAAGTGGCATAATTTAAGTACATCTTAAATTGAGAAAAGTATTAAAAAACTCAGTCCATTAGGAACACTCGACTAAATAAATATCCAACAAATGAATTATAATTTTTAAGCATTTTAACATGATTTTTTTTCAAAGACACAATTTGAACTCGATGTGTAAATGAGACTTACAGAATATGCTTCTTAGTTTAAAACTTACCTTTTAAGTGTGACAAACACACAAACGTAAAAATAAATATTAAAAAATAAATGCCCAATTTTAAAATTAAAATGCCAATTACATAAACTAAGATTCCATCTGACATAATAAATTATTGCTAACCAGTTTTGCTATGTTTAAAAAATATGTCATTATTACTGATAAGCAAGTTTTGCTTAAGAATCTTTGATGTGTTTAAAAAAATTGCCATTCATTCTAATTTACAAAAAAATGCTACTTAGCAATTATTTTGATATTTAAAAAAATATAACATTAACTCTGATTCATAATTGAAGTGTCGCGCATAATCCACTTCATTGAATAAAAAATGGCATAGATTCCATTTTTGGCAAGTTGCGTCAAAAGTCATATTCTACAACAAAGAAGTAACCAAAATAACGGGGAAGCGCACACAAGAATACAATCTAGTATAATTATAGAATTTGATTGAAAATGCCAATATATTTATCACCGGCGAATAAAATTTATGAAACTGTAAAAAAAAAAAAAAAAATGATCAGTTAAATCTTCTTGATCGTTATATTAAAAATTTGAAAAGAAAATTCCTCTTCAACAAATACATTCCACTTTTTCGGATCTGCGTCAACTCGAAGTGGATGTTTTGTGCACGTTCCCTCGCTGGGTTGGGTTGGAGCGGGGAATGTGAAAGATTGAGTAAAAATAGTAATAACAGCAAAGGTAAAAACTTTCTAACCCGGATCTTACTCAGGATATGAAATTACGCTATGAGGTTCAAGGCGAACGCTATTCTTTTTTCGGATGAGGTAATTTTTGGATATTGTTACACTTGATAACCTGTAGCTATTTAATATGCGGTTACATTTCGAACAATTTTCAAATTTTACTTTTTCCAGACCGGAGGGGACATCTTTCACATTTGCTTTCATCCGCAACGCGTAACCAAAGCTTTTCGAAAAATATTAAAATCTTCTTTCACTTAATAAAATTGTCCTTTATTATGCCTTCTCTGAATCCTTCCATTGAACTCCAATTTCATTTTGTTAGAGAATTTATTTTATTTAAAACTTCAATGAGATTGCAATTACAATTGTGGAAGTATTTTAGGTCACTCTATTTTAAGTGAAAATCTTCCGATCTAATTAGGGTTGCCATACGTCCCGTATATACGAGATTGTCACCGCATTTCACTACTCAGTCCCCTCTTACTATTTTCTCCCTAAACTCTCTCTCAACTAAGTTCGGAAGAAATAGAATATTATTGCATATTTACTAGAAAGAAACATCGACGAGGCCACTATTCAATTGAGTACGGAAGAGTTGAGTAAGCCTGGAGTTTTTCACAGATAAAAAGTATATTGATCAGATGCCAAGCCTAATAAAGTTATGCGAATTCGTACTTTCCATTCCAACCAAAAATGCAAATGTGGAGAGAATATTTTCCCTTGTGTCAATTCAATGGTCGGACGAAAGAAACAAGTTGCCAGTGGACACTTATGTGGAAGAAGAAAATGATATAATTAAGAAAGTAAAAATAACTTTAAAGTTTGATATGACTAAAAAGGATTAGCCTTGCATATTTTTTATTATTCTACGTGTTCATTTTATAAGATTGCTTTAACTTTATTGACTTTTTTATCAATGTAAAATAAACAATACCTACCCATTTTTTTCGTGTTTTATTTATTCCGCATTTAAACGTCCCGTATTAATGCTTGGTAATTATGGAAACTCTAGATATAATGGATTCCCAGTTAATTTTGAAAACCTTCTGAAATCTGGGAATTCGTAGTACAATCAACCCTTCATTTCGCTTATTAAGCGCGATTGCATCCTATATCGAAACCGTGCATAGCGGAACTAACCAGATGCGACGGCAAAAGTCATACTGTGTATCATAAGAGATCTGTCTGAATTTTTGATCCATGCTATATGAAAGCCATGATTGAATATGTGTTGTTGAAGAGTTGAACACATCACAACTGAATTTCAACAAATGCATACTTTGTTGTTACCTAACTTTTTTTGGATTAACCATCCGTTTTCAAGCTAAACAAGAGTTATTAAACACCTCTTAATTTTTTCGCCACATTTGTTGGAAATCTCCTAAGACTGTTAGGAACGGATGTAACAATTTAATTATCCCATTTCTTTGTCCATTTTCAAGCTATACAAGACTTATTATTCTTTTGTTACTAAGGTTATTGAGACGGGAGAGTCGCCGAATTTTGATTACCTGGACATTTTTCAATGTACAATGATGGAGAGTTAATTTGAATGAAAAACAAGTAGTACATTTTTTTGGAGTTTGTTTAACTTCAAAATAATGTACTTAATTTTTTATGAAATGCACTTTAAATCGGGAAAACGGTAACTTAAAAAATGTGTCATTGGTGCAATCAAGGAAATTGGTTACCAGCCCACTAGTTGCCCAGATTGGACCACTAATTTCTTTAAGCACAATTAAAGCAAAAATAGTTTTTGATTCTCAAATTCACACCAGCACACAATGCATGAATCCAAGTATGACTTTTTATGCACTGTATCGTTTCCTCTTCTCCCTTTGTTTCCTCACAAATGATACGTATCCTAAGTTTTTATGCTTTTTGATGCAACATTTGACAGCTTTAGTGTCCTTTTATTTATTTATGTTTTCCTTTGACTTTTCGAATTTGTGAGGACTACTAGCGGTGATAAAACGATTTCTAAGCTATTCCAGTGGCTAAAGATAATAAGCCCATTGATTTAAATGGTCTAATTTAGGCAACTGTTTGTGTTCTAATTTAGACAACCTTTGGACAATAAAAAATAATTCCCCTAACCTTATTTTTAAACTACTTTAATAAAAGGATTATAGTAAATTGTAAGCAAAGAAATTTCCTATCTGAGGACATAATAACATATTTTCCTACTTAATTTTAAAAAGCGTTAGAGCTTTTTGTCTTTTGTTAAAATAATTGATACCTAAATCTAAACACTTGTTCTCTAACTGTATCTGCGTAGCGCTTTCTCTTCAAAATGATTTCATACACCCCATTGACATAGTTACAACATAATTTGACTATTTTACGGCCCAAAAATTGAATAGAATTGAAGTTATGATACCGGTCCATTCAAGCCAGCCGCGCCGGTCCAAATTCGACTCTCCCCTATGTACTATTTGATTTCTTAGAATTGACCTTCCGCTTTCAAGATATACTTTGGGGACTGACCTAGTAAATTTGACCCAGCTCCCTACTCCCTAAGGCTCCACAACAAGAGTGTTTGGACCAACATAAAGACCTCTTTTCGATTTAAACAGCTCCTGGCTCACATATACGTAGAATCCACGACTCGATCCTCCGACTTCTCTGGTATATAAAAGTCTAAATGATTTTGAACAGATATCTCCTTTCAATTATTTTGGTACAATTTGCTTCTTCTTCAGAATGAATCAGATTTCTTCATTTTATGTATATCTTATTTTCCGCTCAATAGGCTGGTGACAATATATATTGTCAAAAAAATTAATGAAGCGATCAAGGGTCTATAGAAGAGATAAGACAAACGAAAGGGAGAAAGGTCCTAAAACTAGCATAAAAACAATTGAAAAGGTAATGAAGAGGCTATAGACGATAGATGACTCGATTTAAATGATTCTCAGACTAAAGAGAAATGATGCTGAACACCAATAAGAGCTTTAGACCAAGAACTTCTTGAGCTATTTTAGAGGCCTCGGTGGCCTAGTGGTAAGGCCTTCGGGGCCGGAGGGTTCCAGGTTCGAGACCCGATTCCACTGAAGATCTGCCGTGTATTGGGTCCGTTGCACGCTAAATCATACGTAGTGTTCAAACGTTTTTCTGCTGGTGTAGTGCGGAAGTTTGGAGAGGAGTTGCCAGCTCAGGTGTCATCATCTGACCGCGGTTTAAAACTACAATTTCCGTCCCTAACTAGCCCTCGAGTTGCTTAAAAAAGGGACGTTAATATAACTAAACTAAAATCTTTAACTATTTTCATTCGTGACCCCATTTCCTCTCCAAAAATATTCTGCAACCCCATCTGTGAACAGGAAAATGTTCCGTTCCCATATGTATTTAAAGTTTAAAAAAAAGTGGGATGATGATGAATTAATTAATGAACACAAAGCAACTTATCTTAAATATTTATATATGGTTTTTTCCTTCAAAATTTAATGAAATACTCTAAATCGTGATATATTTTCGAATCGTAATTCTTGCTTACTTGTTTTGAAGAATTTGATAGAAGCACTTGCCATCTATGCAATTCTATGGGAGGTGCCTGCCCCATATGGACTCAAAGTTTAAAGAGCCCTGCTTTAAACGAAAATTTAGATAAATAACCATTGGTTTTACATTATATCAAATGGTTATATTATATATTAATCAGAGTAAAATAACATTTTTCAAAAATATCCCGAAAAAATTTAATTCAATTTGACTACACAAATGGTTGAAAGTAACGCATGTCTTCCATATTGTGAAGGTAGGTTCTGGAAAAGTTTTCAAAATCTGTCATTTTAAAAAGAAGTTTCAAATCTATTTGGAAAATAAGGAAATTGATTTCATATTTGTGACATATGATGAGATATTCGCTTTGTGTTCTTTTTATGAAAAATAGATTACTTAGACGGATTTAGTTAAAATTAATTTATGGTCCCAATCCATTCTATGAATATTCAAAGGATAGATAAAAAAAAATCACCCAGATTTTTAAAATACAGCTCTGAAGTCACCGAGGAAAAATATGCTATTTCATCTAGATTTTGATATATTAGTATTCAAGCTAATATCTGATATCTAAATATAGATATATAAATATCCGAGCACCCGGGCGTAGAAATTTTAAGATGGTTTTGAAAATGAAAAAAACTGAATCAATCTGTTTAACTTACTGAATTCTTTAATTTGGATGCTCTAGATAGCTATGAAATCTCTGCTCTATATTAAAAATGATAATTTTTATGAACTTTGATGAACTGTGAAAAGTTTTCATTTTAATGGCACCACGTAAATTCGCGTATAATATAAAGAAGTTAAAGAATTTCGGGTAAAGATGGTCTTCAAAAAATCACCAAGTTTAATCTTTAAACTATTGTTTCTTTCAAAGTTCTTTTGGTATAAAATGCCTTACAGTAGGAGTTCTGAACATCAAAAAAATCGATGACTTAGAAGAGGTGTCTGCAAGAGAAAAAAAAGGAAGCAATGTTTTGCAATAACAAGAGGTCAGACACGTGTTTTCTCGGACTAACTTCGACAACTCATCTTTTAAAGTTCAAATTAAAGTTATCTTCCTCCTTTTCTTTTGTGACTAAAAAATATGTCGTCGAACAATGTGAACAATAAGGAATATCGCATTTCTTTTATTAAAAGAAACCTGCGTCGTGTTTAAAAAATGTACAACGAACCAAGTGGACGGTAAAGCGTAGTATATTTCTTTTTCATAGGCAATAAATTCAAAATTAATGGATTATTCATTCTTTTGCAATGCAAAATAGTGAAAATCTATCTTCACCAGTTTTGAATGCAGTTGATTTATATCATTTTACGTTTACGTTACACGTGGTACAGATGTCTTACAGCGCATTATTCTCCTCTGCAAATGGACTACTACAGTTATTGTACCATTAAGCCTTTAGTCATAGTCCTTCTGCATTGGTAATATGGTGTTCCTATACACCCTGTAAATGTTTTAAACCCCTATCGTTACATCACTCCATGCGTGGCGAATACATTTGTTACTAATGAGGGAAGACAAGAATACGTCATACAATAGGCAGTTGAAAGAGGGGAGAAATTGAGTCCATTTAATGATAAAAAAATCTTTTTTTAAAGAGAAAATAAAAGGAGAAAATTGCATAGCGATAAAGCTACTGCCTGAAAAAGAAATTCTTTTTTTAAATTACACTTGCTAATAACAGATGAAATTCTTTTGTTCGGTTTTTTACTTTTTAAGAATTTTATAGAATTTATAGAATTCAATAATAATAAGAAAAACCTTATTAGAGAATATTCTGCCCGTTTAAAAACTGGCGAATAAACGCCAAATATAGTCTTGGCAGGTGAACATGCCAGGTCTGTGAATTTTTCTCACGTTTCCAATGAGATGAAAGCGATAAAAGATTTACCGGGGGATGACCGATCATCGACGTAAACAGAAAACTTTGACAGTTTTGAATATAAGTTAAATGATTAGAAGTTGAACTAAGTCCTTCGCTGCGTTTTCTTTCAAGTGTTTAGTCTTTTGACCTGACAGCTTATTTTCTTGATTGCATCTTTTAACAGATTTTCTTAATACAAACTTAACATTAAACCACGAAAATGCGATGGAATAGCGTAGGGTTGCTCGATTATGTTTCGATTCATTATTTATGAAGCATCTATAAGGCTTTCTAGGGGGTTTAACTTTGCAACATAGAGATAAGAATTCTCGCATTCAGAGCTACTTGTAAACAATGTGTTGATGTAACTGCTGGCGCACGTGTGAGTGTGTTAATTATACAGTTGGAAGAATATTCAGGATTTCATCTTTGCAATCATAGATATTAGGGTGTCTCAAAAAAAAAAAAAAAAACTTTCTTTGAAGGAACGCTGCACCCCAGGGTTTTTCCCATTCCTGTTAATCCTAATAGAGAGTATATGAAGTTTCAGGCCTCTAAATTAACAGTAGAGTTTGCCTGTAAAGTCCTAAAATTTGTAAAAAGCTATTAAAATGTAAATTTTTTAAGAAATTTTATATGGTTACTAATGTATTAAAACTGGTTTATATTCGTTTCTATGGACATGTTTAGTTAGAATATAAACACAAATAAATTTTAACTGTACCCTTAACCACTTATGACTTGGGAGAAAAAGCATAAAATGGTGCAATTTTGCACTAATTCCGCGTTGTTGCTTTTTGGAAACACCACACCACAGTTACTGTATGTTCACAATAACAGCTTAAAAATTTACTAAAATGTTAAAGAAGGACATAAAAATGAATGCAGTGATAAGTTAAAATCTACAATTTTATTTGACAATTTAGCACGTATCATTAAAAAAAGATTAAATATTCACAATAGATAATTAATCAAATAACTTGCAAGTTCTAATAATTGTCAAATAATCTCTTGTTATCACTTTAACTACTTTAAATTTTATTCAAAACTGTCTTCTTAAAACAAGGAGTTATTTTCTTACTTTCTTCAACATACTGAAGTGGATTTCTTCTGTTCTTCATTTTTAGTTATTGATTGACTGAAATCTGCCATTAGTTTTTTTAAGTTCTTGATAAAATTTTTCATTTCTTTGGACCTGAAATCGTCTTCCCAGGCCTGGGGAATCAACCAGGATCCATCTTGGTTCAACAAATGAAAAATCAACCATGACTTCGGTTCAACCAAACATGCAGTTTTGTTGTATGATTTAAAACAGGGAAAACGGGGACACAAGAGAGTGATTTTTCATTAGCTTTGTACTTCATTAAAGATGCTGCAATCTTCTTTTCAGAGTCTGACACTTTATTAGAAAAAGAATGTTACTTCTTCTTCTGTCAAATACCACAATTGTCTACTGAAAGTTAAAAGACCAGCTCTGGCAACCTCAGGTTTGCATTTCTAGTACATGTTATTGTTCAGGGACTCCCAAAGCATTAAATTTTATCATCATGAATGTAGATTTTGTACAAAATCTGTCGAAGGGTTGATGGTCGGTCGGACTGTATAATCGCATACTTGTAAAAATTATATCTCCTAAACCCTTTGGCTTAGATAAATAAAAATTGGTATGACGGTTGCTAACATTAATTATAGATCTGTGCCCAAATTTCTTTTCAATCGGTTGAAAAAAAAGGCGTTCAAATTGCATAATTAATTTTTCTAATCCGATTCCCCATACGCATGCGTACTGGTAGCAATCTCTGTGCACGCGAAAGGATTACGTCACTTTGTCCTTGAGCCGGCAAGAGTGGAACATAGCAGTGTGCGACAGATGCGTTTTATTCGCTACGCATCTCTTTGAATTTGATTCTTTACCTAAATATTTTGCAATCACTATAATCTACAATGAGAAACCTTCTGATAGTCATTGGATTCTGGGTTCGAAATTTTTTATCCACGCGGGGGGAGGGAAAACAGTACCTTTTTGGGGAAGTATACGAGAAAGTTTAGGGGAGACCACTCCCGCTGGTTATCATTAATCTTAGATTTGAAGGAAATCTCAGTCTTTGAAACTCTTACGAATAAAATAAGCATTGAGGGAAAAAATGTCCTTTGGTAGTTGATATTGTTGAAGGTAAATTATATATATACGATAGAGCATTGGTCTATGTAAAAGAAATTAAAAATGTGAAGCGGAAGGTTTTGAATTTTTAAGCCTTTGTTTCTTAAAATAATTTCATCACTATTAAGCTTAATAAAATAATTCAATTTCAAAACGTTGAACAAATAAAGATGTTAAGAGAATTAAAACAGGTGGTGGATGGAAGACAATGCAGTTGTTAAGCATTTGTTTGTAAGGACACTTTCGACTTTAAGAAAATAATTCAAACTTTTCGTCTGACTTGAAAGCATTTTGACGTTTCATTATTCTCAAAAAAGCTGTGAGAAAAAGAATTTCGAGTTTCAGTTCGGCAAATTTAGTTAATTTATTCAAACCTAAGAGATTTTTTGTATGGTTGCTAGAATATTTTATTGATAGAATTTTCTATAATTGTATTTGATAATGGAAAAAATAAATAAATAAATGAAATAAACACGAATCGGTTATAAAGAGGTAATCCTGTGTTTTGAAAAATCTTATCAACTCTATGTGTCATCTATCAACTATATGTGTTATCTATCTATCATTTTAAACTAAAATGTTTCATGGTAGAACTGATTTATCTAGAATTAGAAAATATTTGCATATATGTAGGCTCATTTGTCGTTGTGCTGATTTGGATAAATCGAAAAGAATATTCTTTCTAGTTTCTGTAAAAATCGAGAGCTTTGAAATTCCACTCATGTTGGAATTATTGGAAACAGTATGTTCAAGTGTTGATATGCTACACTTCATTTATAATAATGTAGGAGGGAGGGATTTAAACTTCTTAAAAGCATTATTACAAGCAAGTAAAACTCAAAACCAGAGTTTAAGTCTATATTCCTGGGACAGTATTATAGATCTCAACATAATTAGCCGATATTTTAGAAGTGGATATAATTCCACAATCACTACCTTACTAAAGTATGGACTTCATTGGAAATTCAACGAAAGTGTCTACGTGGAGTATTGCAAAGAAATGAATTTCGATTGGTAAGTTTTCTTTCTCAGAAAGTAATTTTTGTTCTTTTTTTAAATTTCTTTTTTTATTGTGATTAAATATGTAAAGCTAATCAATCCGAAAAATGTTACTAACAAGGTTAAAAATATCATTTTATTAAAATTGAATTACAGTAGAACTTCAATTATAAAAGACATCAGACACAGAAAAAAAACTTAAGTATAATTCATAAATTGTGTTTAGCAAGCATAAAATATAGAAAACTGAAAATTGTGTGAGATTGATATGAGAAAGAAATGGATTTAAATTTTGGATGAAGCCTCATTACATATATCTAAATTAAATTATAACTTATGTAGAAAATTCGTATAATTAGAGTTTTATTGTAGCTGGTGTGTATTTTCACTAGTTATCTTTATTAATTGCAGTAAAGCCCGTTATAACGAAAACTTATAATTAATTTAAGCCGTTTTAAGCCTATTATATTTCGTCATAGATTTTCCATTGTAGTACAAGTTTTTCTCTAATTCTAATTAACATTTCAAAATGTATTTTTAAAGTGCTTTTCATATAATTCATTGTGTAAATAGCAATATTAGCCACGATTAATAAATATTGTAAAATTTTCATGAATGTGTTTGAGATGTAAATAAATATATGAAAGACAATAATTTTTCAACATTTGGCTTCATCTTGCTCATCCATAAACCAAGGTCATCAGTCGTGATGTTAAAATAAGTGCATATAAACAAGAAAGTTTCTGAAAACATATTAACTTTACTGATTTTCTTCTTTTCCAGGACTGGGGAAGTTCATGGACAATCATCCAATGATCATGATGTGGCGGTTTATACCAGATGCTGTTATCGCCCGAGAAGAAATGATCAGTTCGCTGAAAAAATTCACAGGAACAGCTGAGGATTTTTTAAAAATCTGTTAAACTGCTGTGTGATGGGAAAATGAACATTTGTCTGAACCTAGGTCTTTGAAGCATCTTTCAAGATGCAGTGTAAGACAACAACTGGCCAAAATATATCGCATATTTATTTGGATGAATAGAGTGGTTTGATTTAGGACATTTAGTTGTCGAAAAAAAGTGAACTATCTTTTATTTCTTGGTAATAGTTCAATAGATGATTTCTGACGATAAGTACATAATCTGTAGTAAACAATAAGAGTCTTTTTTAAAAAATTGTCTCTTGTATAGAATAAAAAACATTTTACTCTCCGTTTTCAGGAGGACTGAATGAAAGAGGCTGCAAATGACGAGAGCTTTTCAACAAGGGGGTAACATGCATAGGTTGAAAGACACTTAAAGTTAGGGGAGGGAATCAGTTTTCAGCTTAAAACTTCTAAGCAATTGCAGCAATCGAAAAAGTTAAAATTGTTTGTTATGTTAAGGCGATAATTTGTCTAATCTGAATTTTCTTTCTATTTTCTGTTGTAACGTAGTTATGGGAAAATGAAAATTTTCCATAATTTTGTTGAGGAAATACCCAGAACATTACATGAAAAAAAAATAAAATTGGTGACTTGTAACATTTTAAAACTTCAAAGGCACATAAGAGATAATAATAGGAAAGGATAGCGCGATAACTTTCTTGTCATAGAACTTATATGCTGAATTTAATTAGACATTTTGGCGTCTTTGTCATAAAAATTGACTCAAAAGTGATATAGAAGGGAATGCGACGATCAGTTGATAGACGGAAACATAAAATTATAAGAATCTTTCGTGTAGAATTAATACAGAACAAGCAATAATTAGATTTATCTATGCTGAATTGTCAAATATTCTCTAAACTTTAAAGATAAAAAAAATCTTGTACAGAGAAGCAAGCGCTTAACATAGGGTAAAATGCAATCTTAAACTTGAAGGAAATCACAGTCTTTGGAAGTCTTTATAGATAAGATATGTGTTCAACAGAAAAAGTGAACTTGAATGATTGTTGTTACTGAAGCTAAATTTATTTTAACTATGTTAAAGGAATTAAAACGTGGAAAAGCGGGAGTTTGTAAGAATGATGCCAACACTTTCAAGTTTGCTCTTGTATTTTATTGGTAGAATATTTTAAAATCATTTTTGTTAATGGAAAAAATAAGCTCAAACAACAGAAAAAGTGAACTTGAATGGTTGTTGTTATTGAACCTGGTTCATTAGGAGAATTAGTCTTATAAAACTGATTTAATTAAAAAAGATTTTATGAGAATTAGCGTTAAAGTAAACTTTTTATATTTAAGAAGAGAGAAAAAATGGATAAGATTTTGAAATTTTCCTGAAAACAAATGAACCTAAAAAATGAAAATGAAAATAAAAGAATTGAAAATAAAAAAATAAATGAAAATAAAAAAATAAATGAAAATGAAAAAAACGAAAATAAAGTGATAAATATTTAGTTGTTGAAATAAAATGAGAATGAAAAAATCAATTCGAATTGAACAAAAGCCGGGAAAATCCTAAAAAAGTCCCTAAAAACACTCGAAAAAATTTTCAAAGCCCGAAAGAAAGATAAAAAAATAATGAATTTCTTATCCTGAAAATTCCTTATCTAAGAAGTAGTTGTTGGTGATGGTTGGTGGATGAGTTTGTGGCAGGATATTGGTGGATGAGTTGGTAGTGGGAGGTTGGTGGCTGGTGGCCCTCCCTCCTCCCGGTGCTCCAGAAGCCTTATTGTCGATCTAGTTGCATTCATTTTTATATCCTTTTTAACATTTTAGTAACTTTTTAAGCTGTTATTGTTAACATACAGTAACTGTGGTGTGGTGTTTCCAACGCGGAATTAGTGCAAAATTTCATCATTTTATGCTTTTTTCTCCCAAGTCATAAGTGTCTAAGGGTACAATTAATACTTATTTGTGCTTACATTCTAACTAAACATTTCCATAGGAATAAATATAAACCAGTTTTAACATATTAGTAACCATATAAAATTTCTTTAAAAAATTCTAAAAATTTTACATTTAAGAGCATTTTTTAACCCTCTGAGCGCCCAATCATTTTGACTTTTCAGCTGTCAGGTTAGAAAACTTAGCTTTTAAAGTAAATGAGTCAATCTTTTTTTCAAATTATATCTCTAAAATCTTAAGAATACTTTATCCATGATTGTTTAAGAAAAATTACATATAAATACGAGCTATCCGCTTTTGAACTGAACATGAAAAACGGAAAAATACGTTTGCGACGCTCGGAGGGTTAAATTTCAGTGCTTTAGAGACAAACCCTACTGTTAACTTAGAGGGCGGAAACTTCATATACTCTCTATTAGGACCAAAAGGAATGGGAAAAAACCTGGGGAGCAAGGTTTTTCAAAAAAAGTTTTTTTGAGACACCCTAATAAACATCAATTGAAGTCTATTCATGTTCACGTCAAGGGCGACAAGCCGATTTAATTATGGAATCCTTTCCCGCCTTGCAGGAAGGAAAAAGACGTGACGCCACAGCACAGCGTCAGACAACGTGCAGTCAGCTGTTGGATGACATCCGCATTTCTGTTTATTATGCGACTGCGTCGTCACGTGAATTGATTATTCTGTCACTTTCGGAAGTTTAAAGTTATTCTGCGCTAACTATACAAAAAGAAGTTGATCACACCTTGTTTTAATGTTATTGTGCGAAAGTTGTTATTAAGTTTAAATTTGTCGCGCACAAACTGTACAAAATAGAAGCTGATCACAGTTATGATGAATGATGCCTAAATGACGAGGTGTCCAAGCAAAGCATAAGACAATGTACAATTTATTGTTAGATGACAGGCGCAATTTTGCTTACCTGTGAATACCACATTACGCGAGTCCAATAGTTCTGGTCAAATAAAAATGCGCTGCGAATGATGTAACTGAATCCATAATTCAGTTAAACGAAGTTCTTCGAGGATTTAGTTAAAACATCATACTGTCTATCTCTTGCAATAAAAATGATGGAGCATCTGAAATCGGATAGGACATAAATGAAAATATTTGATGAATAAGATCTTAAAGAAATATTTCAGAAATATAATATGAAGTTTTTAGCCAAGAATCCAGAATTCGGGAATTGTCCATATATCAAATTAACTAAGAAATCGAACTATTACAACTGCAGATGGAAAATACTCTTCTAGGTTTTATCAAGAACAAAAAGCAGAAAGAGCCGAACTGAGGAGAGCAGTTTGTGGAGGGAAACTGTGGAAAGAGAGATTAGTTTAGTCTCAAACACAAAGCAGGAAGCAAATTAGACCTAATTCAAACATTCAACATCTCAGCCAGAAAAAAATAGAAACATATCAATAATGATTTATTAATATAAAATTTTTAGAAACATTTTTAAAAGAAATCATTTTAAACTAAAAACGTGGTTGTCGTAAATGCGAGCATAAATAATAGGGTTGTTTTAGTGGAAAAAAGGCAAAAACGCTAAATAAATATTAAAAAAATATACAATAATGAAAAACAAAATCATTGGGTCCCCTAATAATTCAGGAATCCGCCCCTCATCTCATGTATTCGACCAATTATCCTGTCAATCAGTTTCTCTTTCAATACAATCATTTGGTAAGTATATCAGGTGTAGATTCTGAACTCCTATTTTCTTGCTTAATGAGGTCTCTTAATGGCAACAGCATATTTGTAAATATAAATTGATCCAATTTGAAAGTGAAAAATACCACTCAAGTTGGACCTTAATTATTTCTAAAACAATCACCATTTCGATTTCTCGTGTAGCAAATATTCCATTCATTTTTCTGGTTACTACCATTAAACCTTTTTCTTCTTTCATTTAAGTTTAGAGAAAGAAAATAACTGAATTCATTGACCAATTTTTTTGTAAATATATATTTTTTTAATATTTTCACTGCAGGAAAAACTTCCATTTTAAAAAAATTTTAATAAGAAAAGATTTTTGTCCTGTTTACAATAACAAAAAGTACTTATATGTTAGTTTTAGAAACAGCAGGCTTAGTGGGCGTGTGACTTGAGATCACATTTTGTGGACTACAGAAATATATACCCTTCGTTAAATAACTAACAGGTTATCCTCGCAATACACTATTTTTGAAAAATATTTTCCATTTAAGAAAATCTTTTACGATTTTTTTAATTTAATAAGAAAAAATTTATGTCCTATTTACGAAAAAATAACAAAAAACCTTCATATTTTAGTTGCAGGAACAGCAGACTTAGTGGACATAAATGAGGCTTGTGTTCTCTCTTTCTTTTTGAGCGAACAAAAGAAGATACAATCGTTTCTTAAGTAATTAACGTCATGTCCCCCAAATATTTTCTTTATCGCAAGTTTCTTAATGCGCCTTACGACTCCGTATAATCACTACATCAAAAAACTTTTCCAAAAATATTTTTCTAATACCTTCTAAATTTAAAATCTGACCTTCCAAACTGCTAAAAAAACATCTCTCTTTCATAACATGTTCGATATCACAACGAATAGTGAAAGTAAAAAAATGGTAATAATAAATAAGTAAATAAATAAAAGATATCCGAAATTAGAAGTGTATATATATAAAAAAAAATTAACGAGCTGACAGTTTAAAAGCTTCAAAGAAAATTCCGTCTGCAATTTTATTAATAAATGTTGCTGAAAAAGAATAAAAAATAAAGAAAAGAGGGGGGATAGGAAAGCTTTCTTTATTTCTCAAACCTACTGCAAAAGAAAACAGGTTCTACTTCAAGAGATACTCAGTTATGGAGACCACACCTTTCATTTCCTTGACTCACTCCTTAAACCATTCTTTCATAAGTAAGTACCTACCCATTTCGAATTCATAGAGAAAAAATCAAGAAAGAAAGAACTGTTCATCAAAGGTAAAGACACCTTTTCTTGTATTCCCACTGCATATTTCCTTCAGTTTCGAACACTATATCAAAGTCGATTAATGTGGAAGTTACCTTTCCTTTTTTTGTTGTGACCCGCGGCGACTGATCCAAAATAATGAGGGGGAGGGAAACAAAATGAAATGCAACATTATTGCATACATTTTCATAAATAGTTCTTTAGCTCCATCTCACTTTATTGACCAGTGAGAATGCGAGTTTATTGTTGTTTGCCATTCTTTCCACACTTGCCAAAAGTACAATTGCTCTTATTAGAGTTGCAAATGAGGTATTTGTAAAGTGAGGTGATGGTTTCCTCCTCTGCTGATAAACATGTGGTCATGGTGACTTAAAATGGTCATCGGTAACTTTCGAAGGAAGGAGAGTATTGTAAAATCTTTATTTGAGAGTTCTGTCTTGATCTGAAACGTAATTTTGTTTCGTAGTCTAAAGTAGATTTTAAAAAATTTCCAGTTGAAAACGCTTTTAGGCTAAAATTCTTTTGCTGTATCAGATGATTGTATGTGCAAGAAACAAGCACATAAGGGAGTAGTTAGTTAATGATATATAAAAAGATGATTAATGTGGAAGCTACCCTTTTCTTTTTTTTTTTTGTTGTGACTCGCGATGACTGTTCTAAAATAACGAGGGTAAGAGAATAAAATTAAATCATATACATTTTTATAAACATTTCCTTAGTTCTACTTTACTGAACAGTGAGATTGGTATATTATTGCTGATCTCAAGGTTCAAACTGATTTCTTAAATATCAGTTATCTTGGAAAGACTGTAGAAAATTTCGCCAAGCATAAAAATGTCCTTTGTTGCTATTTTAGGTAACTTCCAATTCGTTATAATTAAATAGCTAATAGCTAAACCTCTCAGTAACATCCAGTTAAAAGCATATAAGATTTTTAAAAAGTTTAAAAATGTAAATTGTGTTCCTCGTTCCTTAACATTTAAATTATCAAGTTCGAAGGGTTTTTTTTAGTTTAGTTTAGTTAGTACAGCGTTCCGCTTTAAAGTAACGTAACGGACCTTGCAATTTGGAATCAAGGTCAAATGAAAAAAAGTACACCTGAACCAGCATCCCACTGCTGAAAATTCCACGTCGCACCAACGTGAAAATGCTTTACTCTCGACGGCAGATTTCACGGATACAAGGCGCATCTTCGGGGGTCTGGAATCTCGAACTCACAATTCTCTTATCCCGAAACCTTATCACCAGGCTACCACTGCAATCGAATTCAAAGAATCACTTTTAAAACTATATCCCCAAAAAAATTCTATCATGTAGATGCTTAGAGAACATCTTAATGTTTTATTTAAACTCAAATATGAGATTACTAGATATGTAAAGTACTATAACTTCTGAGTATAGCTTAGTTAGATTAACGTTTCGTTTTGAAACCACACGAGGGGAATTTTGAAGCCTGGTCATTTTGCTGACGACTATTGAGCCGGCATTCTACTTTCCAAATTTCTACTCCATCCCACTGTGAGGACGTGGGCTGTGGGGAGATCAACGGCGCCAGATGTCACCAAGTCCACCTACACGGTGGATCTCCGGTAGAATCGAATCGAGAGAAGCAGCAAACCAAAGGCCTCTGCGGCGCCTTCAATCGAATATAAAAATATATTTCACATGGTAAACGTAACTGCGCATGTCATGTAACACCTAACAACACGATTTATTTCCCTGTAATAGGACGTTAGGTCCTTTTCCCCTTCTCTAAGATATGCAATCGATTCCAGTTTTAAATTGGCGAGGAGAACTTTACGTATGAACCACGTGGGTATGAATTATCCCTATTCTGGCGATATAATACAGTGTGGTTATAAATTATTGGACACATTTCAAAAATTAATAAAAAAACTAATGATGTTACCACTACGTGTTTTTTTAAATGAGAGCGCATTTTAAAAAGTTTTTTTAGATAGGTAACGCGCCATTGCGGCGGTCTAGTTGGTCGTAAATTATTGGACATCTCCCATTTTTGAGAGCCATTATCTGCGAAACTATTAAAGTTAGAAGGAAAATAAAGCATCTATTTGTAGGGAATTTTCAACTCTTTGATCTGTTAAATCAATTGTAATTCGAAAACTGAATAGTTTTCGAAATATTCAAGAAAAACTGAAAAAGGAAACCAGAAAACGCGCATCGGCTTTTGCTGATCGGTAGCCATTACATATGGAAATCTCTCGCTGAAGCAAATTTAGAACGCCGTAATGGTACGTCACCTATCTGAAAAAAAATTAATTGCTCTCTCATTTTTTAAAAAAAAAACGTAGTTGCAACATTATTAGTTGTTTTTTTATTAATTTTTGAAATGGGTTCAATAATTTATGACCACACTGTATATCTTATTGAATTTGGTTTTAAAAATCTTAAATTTTATTTGCCTTTTCCTGAGACATAAAAATTTATTAAAATATCAGTTAGAATAAACTAGAAATGTACAATCCTAGTAATGCAACTGTTTTTGTTTAATTCAAGAATTTGAAGAATCGATACTGTAATAAGAATATGATCGATATTTTCGCTTATGTCGAACGTTTCCTTTCTCGTGGATTATCAGGATGATAGAGGATCAATTATAAGATGTCATAAGATCACAGAATCATCCAGGATAATATGAAGGATTTCTGAAATAATTTTACTGTAAAGCTAGTGAAGTGAAATATTTAAACAACCAGCTTTCTAGATCAATATACTTAAAAATGAAATTTTATCAGTGAAAGTGTTAGGCACAGGAAGCGAGTTTGCTAATATCACTTGTTAGTCTCGTAAGTTAGAGACAGGCAGCTTGAGTAACACTAGTTATGAAGAGCTGCTGGATAATGAGCTAAAAGCGTCCTGGCTTATTGCATGCAGTGGAATTTCTATGACATAGAGCATTTTAGAAATGACGAATCGTATAAGTTAAAAAAAAACATTTATTTAGACGACCACAATTAAGAACATATTTACAGATAGCATTTCCATTTAACAAGGTTCATACTCGTCCTATATCTTATACGTAAAGCAACAGCTTATGGCACTGAAGTCTCTCCGAGGAGAGAATGCATTGAGGACCGTACCTCCTTTCTTTCTCTCTCTCCTCTCTCTAATGACATAGTAGAGACAAGTATATATACTCTGTTAATAATCAGATCTATATATCAGCAGCGGGAATCGGATAGACAACGTCATACGATTCCGATTAAATAGCTGCTAATATGGATGTCAAGTGAAGTGACGTAAAAATCTTAAAGAAAGAATGCTTCAAATCTTAGAGTAAAGGCACGAGAGACAATTTAGAAAAGGTGCAGGCTTCTTAGCTTAAAATGCAGAATTTCCTAACAGAAAACATCAATAAAAAAAATTTTTTAAGACTCATTTTAATTTTTATACATATTAATCGGTTTTGAATTTAAAGTCCAGAAATGTATTCGGTTAGAGAGGAAGTTTGAAATATCATGTGCAGGCTCAGATGTTATCATTTGAACTGGTCAGCATTTCGACATCCAATGCTTTTAATTTTCATTTAACTTCAATAGGTATGTAATTCGAGAGAAGCCATTCAAATAATTTCGGGAAGAATAAGTATTGAAACATCAGATATACAGGGTGATTATAATTAAAGTTGCACTTTCAAAAGGCTGTAAAAAAAAAGAACCACTGGTCAGAATGACCTGATATTTCATCTGAGTGTGGGAATTTGTTTTGCGAAAGAAAAAAATAGTTCAAAAGTTGGCCGATAGATGGCGCTGTACTCGTGAAAAGATGCTAAAAAACAATTGCTTTAAAAGATAGCTAATTTTAAGATGCTAATTAAAAGACGTGACATGCGCACCGCACATTGTGATAAAAAGGCGGATAACTTCAAGTTCCTGTTATTCTGACTATTTTTTTTTCTTTCGCAAAACAAATTCCCACACTCAGATGAAATATCAGGTCATTCTGACCAGTGGTTCTTTTTTTACAGCCTTTTGAAAGTGCAACTTTAATTATAATTACCCTGTATATAGTGTTACAAAAAACGTCCGATGTGTGTACGGTGAAAACAGTCCAACAAGCAGGATAATGGACAATGCTGGTTTATTCACAAATATTCAGGAAACACGAAGCACAGGTAACAGGAACAATAGCACTTATACATATTAGTAACACAAATAGGCAACAAATCACTAGCAATAACAGTAACAGCACTTTGCTTCTAGCAACACAAACAGATAGCAATTCATTGATAATGACAGTAACAGCACTTTCAATATCGACCAGCTCATCAGCTTTCCAGCCCGCACTGCAGACGAAACTCCAAAGTTATTCTTCAAAGGCGTTCGCACTCCAAAGACCTTCGCAGTCGATCAACACACCTCTTGTGATCCGAGCACGGCGCAATTTATAGTCTCCCCGACAGGCCGTGACGTCACTGGAGAAATCCGGATCTTGGCTCCTAATAGAGATATCGAAAAAATAATCGCATTTGCGGGAATCTTCGATTTGTAGCCAAAGTCGCCAAATTTTTCGCCAAGGTCAGGGGTCTATGCCTGGCCGCTGCCGGCATTCCGTACTTACCCCTGTGAAACTCTCTTCCCAACCATGAGACTAGCAAGGCAGGAGAGCGACACTCCATTTTTGTAACAATAGATATGCATACAGATACTAAATACCATGCACAAGTATAAATAACATTTTCTTATTTCATACAAGATTTCCTTATTTTCAAATAATTAATTATTCTGTTCCTTGCTTCTCGGTTTTCATTTGCAATGATATAATAATTAAATTATAAAATACTTCTGTGTTCGTAGTTCCAATGTATCCTGTCATGAAGCTTCCTTTAAAATGGATAAATCAATTAAATTTCTTTAATAATTCAGTTATATGATAACAGTAACTAAATGCAAAATTATAAAATGATACAATCGTATATAGAGTTTCTTCACTATAATAACTAAAGCACGTTAACTTTAATGATCAACATGCAAATGAAAAATAAAATATTGAAACAGGAGAAATTTCCACCGAAATAAATATTTTCAAAAAATAACAGAAGCTTCCTATATTTATTGACAAGTATCTGGCTTGAACTTTTCACACTCATTTATTCTCCATTCGATCTTAACTATTATAAATAATAAACAAAAATGTATAATTTTACTAACAATGACTGAATAATTGTGGGTGATAAATGTTATTTAATCGAAATATTATAATTTCAAGTATTTCCTTCTGTGTTAAAATGTAGAAATACTGATTTGAAATGTATTAGCTTAATAAACTGCTATGTTGTCTTTAAAAATTCACATTATATTTGAAAAATGCAATTATTTTAGTAAAAATCCAAATGTTGTTTCAGAGTGCCTTATTCTCTTTCCGTCTACTGAATGGGAAATTAATGAAAAATTAAATCATTTGATGTAATCTGCACAATTATTTTAACTCAAATTTACCACGGGTCCATTTAAATGCTTCAAGGACTTAAAATTCATTATAAATTTCTAAATTACAAATATTTTGCATAAGTGATTGTGACCAAAATGGTATACTCCTTTCTGTTTATATGAATTATGCCTTTTTACCCATTCATCTTTTAGGGAGAACAGCACTGACACACAGATGGTAAATCGAGATATTCGTTGATTCTGCTCACTTTAAATCTGCGGCATAGTAAAGGGAACATGGCTAACGGGTGCCCTCCATGGTTGATGCATTTTCTTATTTGCAGGAAGCGGACATGCAGATTTTATGATGAGTCTCGGCATATCTTCATAGAATTCCCCTCATGAAATAATGCTTGGGTGATGGTTTATGTTTATACTATTTATTTTATAAATCAAATTTTATGGTATTTATTACAAAATAACCAAAAAAATAAAGCAAACTTGAAGTTGTCTCTCTCATCTAAATCACAATTTCAGCAGTGAACTGGGGATTGACGATCTCAGTTAGTGTAGGATCGTGGATTCGAGTGCTCGTTCTATCAATGGCTAGATGCGTGTGTGGACATGCTATTGAATCTAGTAGACAATTAAACGTCTTTAACGTTGCCTAGAAATTTGCAGGCGAAATGTTGTCTACCGTACTACCATATTCCATATAGTGAATTCTGTGCGTATTGTTGTCTACCGTATTACCATATTCCATATGGTGTATTCTATGTGTATTGTTGTCCACCATAATACCGTAACAAACTTGCCATTTGATCATGATCCAAATTTCCGACATCCCTGTTAGCCTTTGTGTAGAACTTAATTCGGGCGCATATCCGATATAACAAAGTTGACCGACAAGTCCAAACCCTTTTCCGCCTTGATGGTGGTAATAGAATCAACTCTCGGAACGTCACAGCCCCATGATAAGCGTAACAGCACATGTTATCTAACATCTACCGGCATGTTGTCTTAAAGTTTACTGTGAAAAACGTCATTTTTCCTCCCATAAGAGGCAACTTTGGACCATGCCAGATGGCAAGTATGGTACGTGAGACAACATTCCATACTCAATGGCGCAAAATTGTTTCGAGGCCCCACCTCCTATCCAATGTCGTAAATTCCATGTTGGATCAGCAGTACGATGTGTGTCGAATAAAATTTGAGGCCCCTCAGGAACGAGGCGAGCGCCTGAGCAATAAACCGCCACTGTCCATGCTGCAATTCGAGTACCACATTTATTGTCATGGATCTTCATATATGGCATAAATCACTCACATTTTTCAAACAGCGATTTCTTACCTATTGCCTTCCAAAATAATGTATTACTTATGTAAAGTTACAGAAGGTCGCTTCACTAATTCGGCTCCCTCTTTCTAGGATTTGGAGTTCATTAGTGTACGTACAGATTCGTGCCTAAGAATCCCAAAATGCACATAGACGAGAATCACAATAAGTGTTATCTTAGAAATTTAATCGAATACCTTTAGGCTTTCAAAAACATGCCAAATGTACAATAAAGACTTTCATCAAGCCGACCGCTTCTCATCAAAAAATAAATAAATAAACAAATTCCAACGACAACAACATTATACATACGAGAGCATGAAAAAAAATGCAGGGTTGAAACAGTTAAATTACATTTCTGAAGAGCTCCATTGTATTTTCAAAAATCATATTATTTCCCTAAATTCAGCAAATGAGTTTCTAAATCTATATTTCGTAAAAAACGGTGCACTCGTTTTAAGTGTGGGAGACGCCATTTCCGTAAACATTTCCTCCATGCAAAATAACCGATAGCTCGGAGAAATCTTAAACAAAGCTATGAATCATTACTTACAAAATCCCTATAGTTCCGTTTACTTAAAAGGAAAGAAAAAAATAAAGAATTATTGCAGTTTTTCTTTAGCGTTAAATATATCGGTTTTGTCGTAAAAACGGGTGGGGAAAACCCGAGAAAATTATTGTTAGGATTTCGACGCTTAGTTACAATCGACCCGAAATCACTTCCAATAATGTTTTACATGGAACTCAAAGGAACAAAGAATGATTCTACTCCGTACTGTTTCTATCACACAAATATTTTCTTTTGCATTTCATCAAAACTGTTACTTGTACTAACGATTTCCGATTCAGTAACAGGGGTTTTTTTATTCTTTTATTTTGCAGTTTTTATTCTAGATGGTAGGTTGTATTTAACTGCATTATTTCCAATTTTGAAACGGTAACAAGTTAGCAAATACGGCCCAATTACAGGCTTCAAGGTAAAAAAATAGCACTTCTTCAATGTAATAGTTTAGAGGAAAGTTTCGATCGGATTTGTCTCTAAAGTAATGTTCGTGCTGTATTACTGACTTGTAAATAATAAATTACAACGTATCGAATTCACCCAGATAAGTTAGAGAAAAATTTGAGCTAGGAAAAATCAGACTAGATTCCAAAATTGAGTTTAGATGTTAAAAGTTGTTGGAGTTGGAATAAATTAAGATCTTTAAAAAACCGAAGTATCAAATGACGTATTTATTAGAATGACATTAATTGTAGATAAATATGAACATGCATCAGAATCTTAGAAGATGCTAAATATTTGTAGGCAGAAAAAATCAATTACATAAAACTTTCCAGAATAAATAATTCGGTCCGTGTTATTTCTTTACAGCTATACATATTAATGTTATCGCAATGTTAATATAAAGTTTTTATTCGAATGACATTAATTCAAGATAAATATGAACTTAACATGCATCACAATCTTAGAAGAGGCTAAATATTTTAGGCAGAACAAAATCAGTTACAGTAAACTTTTTCAGTAATAAATGATTCACGCCAGAGTGATAGGTGTTTTATCGGAGGGTACGGACTCATTGGTCCTCCATCTCCGATACCTGATAATTCATTAACTTTAGCCCTTATATGAAGATTATTTAAACATGAATTTTGAGGTTACTTGAAAGAGAGGGAAAATTATTAATCTGTAAAGCAAATAATTCGTTAATGACACCATGTCTAGTAATCATTGCAATATCGTGAGTTTGAGTCTTGATTCTGTGAAAGAGGCATGTTGCTTGTGCGTCTAGAGGACATTATATGTCCTTTCTGCTATCGAAATTCGGGAAAGAAAGAGCAGGCACAGGTTTGTCCTGGATACGGTCGTGGTTCAAAATAACGACATTGGGTTCAACTATCTTTGCGCAGGTGCAAAAAATTATTTGTTGAAACATCATAAACTTTTATAAATAATATTTGATCTAAACACAATATGTAATCAAAATAGGTATTATTATTTTTCAGCTTTCAACTTACTTAAGCATAAAGCCTTTTAGACATTGGAATGGGTTGAAACTTATCAACATTCGTAAGGGAACACATATTAAACCATCATGACTTCTACAAATGGGAATGAATGTCTTCAGATCTTCACGGTGTACCTGGTCAACGTGCTTCAATACACATATAAAAGGCAATGAACAAGACATGATTTGATATTGAAGTTCTGTGTACCCGTAAAAAAAGAAAAGAAAACCTAGAGTAATAATTTTTACATTTCCTCCCCTCCCTTGAGCTAACAATTTCCCATACTTTTACTTTTGCAATGCTATATAAAAAAAGCACCACAGTTTTTATTGTTTTGGGAAACAATTGATGACTTTTTATGCATTTTTATTTAACTTGTTTCATGTTTGAAATGATGGAATTTTTAATTCATTTTTCGTTCACTTCCTTATGTACCAGAGTTTCGAAACTTTGAACTTCAGTGACGATACTTTATTTTCATATTTTCAGAATTCATTTCACAGTTAATCTATTGATTTAATTTGATTTTGTTTCCATGCTAATACACGTAGTAGTGAGATGGAGGAAACGTTATTCCTGATATTTATAATAATAGATTATAAATTAAAGTATAAAACGCAAAAAAATATTACTTCATATATATAATGTAAATATAATGCAAATAGTATGATAAAGATAATCGACTCTGCATTTTCGATCTCTTTTCTTTCGCCTGTTGGGTCTACAATTTGACAACAGATCAATAAGTTTGGTCTCAAGATGACATCCAATTAGTTCATTCTTGCGATCTTTACTTATCGAGTTCACATACTCGCAAATAGACAGACAGTCAACCCGTCGACAGATTTGGTCCAAAATTTGATCCAAATCTAGTAGTAAAACCATATGCCAAATTTCATCTATCAAGCTCGTTGCGTTTCTTAACTTGTTTACATGCACACTGACAGTCACAATTTAACTTACATCTACAATTTTAGTGTTAAGTCCACATACCAAATTCCATCTGTTTAACTTGTTGCGCTCTTGAATCACTGTGTTCACAGACAGAAGGTACAATCGGTTTCTCCGGAGATATTAGCAAAAGAAATCTTCACCCCTTCGCCATTTCCCCTTTAATTTCCTACAGGTTGGAGCTGTGATGATGAAAGAGAGTGCAAGAGAATTCAACTGGCGAGAGCTCTCCAACAAGGTGTCACACGCGTAGGTTAAAGAGCAGTCGAAATTAGGGGTTTAAAATCACTTTTCAGCCACTAAATTCTAAACAACTGCAAACTTTCAGTGCGAAATTCTTCGTTATCTTGAGCGGATCATTAGCCTACTTTGAATTATCTTTCTATCTTCAATCGCAAGGGAGTTATGCTAAAATGAAACCTCTCCCCACCATTTCCACTTCCTTTGAACTGGGACGAGATTTTCACCCTCCCAGCATATCACTCGCCGGTTGAAATCCAATCCAACTTATTCTACTTATTATGATCACAAGATGGTATTATGGAATTCTTTTTCTCTGTATGCACATGGGAAAGCACAAATAAGATAGAAAACGATAAGGTACACAGCGTTAACTAAATACATGCGCTCGTAGACAAGAAGTTCCTGACGCCTTTAGAAAAGGAAATCCGTATGCATATTATCTCTTTACTTATGCAAAGGATTTGAGGGCGATTAATATTAAGTCGTTCCACCAAAAATACTGGATGAGCAATTGTTGTTATTTGTTGCACCCAGGTCTGCCTTGCCTTCTTTAAAATATACAACGCTATCACACACTATTAAAAAGTGTATTGCAACGTGTAATTTTGATGTCGCCCCGTCTTTCATAGCCGTCATTTATTTCATTTCTTCCATTTTCCGCCACCGATGCACCTCCCACAACGCTAAAGCATAATTAGAGGCAAGCACCGCTTGTCAGGCACCCAGAGACAAGGCGATCAGGGCGCACAGTTTCAGTGTGTGGAGAGTCCCATACAGTTGTAACAGTAATGATGGGAAAAAATGGGCGTCTCCTTGACATTGAGTTCGAGTGAGGTGGCAATGACTGCTATTTATACGAATAGGGGAAACATACTGCATGCAAAGAAGGAAACCCGATCAAAGAAACCCGAAAACCCAATTCTTTTGATATATTTTACTTGCCCCGCGATCCACGTGATTGGAGTTGGAAGATGCTTGGAAATGCTATCCCTTCGCCCAAGGGGTTTTCATGTCATTGTTTGACCCGAGGTCACTCGAATTCAGACTTGGGTGTGGTTTCTCCTGCAACCGTCCCGGGAGGACGGGGGGAGGGCCTGCGAAATTACAGACGGGGAAACAGTGGGCAGCAGATATTTGATGAGCAATTGGAGAAGAAAACCCACCAAAAATGAGGGGTGAAACAAGTAAACAGGCTTTCACTCGATTAATTTTTTTCAATCTGTCGTTGTTCCAATCGTTCTTTTTGGTGGCCCGAGGCGACTTTTCTCAAACTGCGAGAATCTTCGAATGTTTTCGTGTAGGGACGGTCGAAATCGTAGATAGTTCATCAACTCTCCCCGCACGTACTCGCAGAAATATGAGATTTGAAAAGAAGGCATGGAATAGCCTTTTTTTTTAAGTCCGGTATTTTTTTCTCTATATCAGACATGGGTATCGCTATTTGGGGTTGTGAGATCATTTCTAGTACCGGGAAATATTTCATTGTTTTCGGATGCAAATTTACTACCCTAAATCGTAGCTTCTAAACTTTTTACCATTCGTGACCCCTTTATTATTAAGTAGAAAAAAAATGTTCGTGACTCCCCCCCCACACACACACAAAGTTGAAAATAAATAAGAAAATGAAGCATTAACGATCACTAAAATTAAATTCCAATAGAAGTAATTATTTAACCAATTTTAAATTATTCTACAGGTCAAGATGGTTTTCTACATTATTATTACTTAGAGGTGTTGAAAAATGTGAAAAAGGGGTCTGTCAGATTTCTCACAACTCCAGTATTTTTCTATGCGAACTCATTTGGAGTAGCGATCCATAATTTAAGAAAACCTGGCATAAGCAAGTTAACAAAAAAATTCTACTATCCTATGGAACAGAAACCAAGTATAGAGTTAATCCAAAAATTAATCGTATAACCGTCTCATTCAAAAATCAGAAACATATATTGTTCTTTTGAACATAGATGCAACTGTCAAAACAACTATCACCAGCATAAGAGACTTATTTTAAAAGTCGGAAAAGATTAAGAAATTGATGGAAACATTGGGATACAGTTTTTACAGTTGTACTGAAAAAAGGGTTAAACAAAAATTAATTTAAACCCAAGAAGCCAAGGTAAAACAGCTTCCTATCAATTGTATGGTGTTTAGTTACATTAACGTCCTATTTTGGGACTGCCCTCGTAATTGCGGATCATAGTCAGATAACGAGACCTCCCTCTCCAAACTTCCTCCCCACGCCAGCAGGAGGATGTTTGACTCTCGATTTCAGATTTAACCTGCACCAGGCCCATATATATGTCGGAACTTTGGCGGAATGAGGTTTCGAGCCTGGAACTCTCCAATCGTGGACACCTCATGAACAATACAGCGAAACCTGCATTCTCGGAACAGAAAAGCTTTTCTCTTGTGAATATTAGCTAAATTAACTTTTCACTTTTTGAAGGACCAACCTAGATGAAAGAGTTAAATCTTTAAGGTCACAGACCCTAATGAGTATGCTGAGCTAATGTTTTTAAAACTTTAAAGAGAGGGTGATTGAAATTATAAGAATGAGTTCAATTTCTGCGAGGTCTCTGAACGGCTGCTCATATAAAATGAATAAAACAGAGAATAAAATAAGACAAATTGAATACATATATATTTTTTAATTTAAAAAAATATCCTTCTTGAGAGGTCTTTAAACAAGCAGGTACAGACATTTTTTTTAAAAAAAAAAATCGCCTTTTAGATGCAAGGTTTGAGAAAATAGAGCCAAATAATTTTGATACAAAACGAATTGTTATTTATATGCAACACTATAATAGTATAATGTAGTTCAACCTATATTATTAAGAGGTAAACACACTAGCCTGCCTAAATCACTGGATGCAACAGAAAATAGAGTCCCGTAAATTGCAGGATACGCAAGTGGTGGGTAAATCTCGTTGAAATTTTAGTGATTTATGTGTAATAAATTTATCTATTTGAACATATTTTATATTCACTATATTTTAATTTAAATTCCACGTAATCAGATTTCAAGTCTGCGTTTTCTCTCTCTAATATTTATCACCTGAATTCATTAGAGTGACATCTCAACCAGAGTAGGTTGTCTCAAAAATGAAAACCCACACTGTTAACCCCGTAGTTGAATCTTGCAACTCCCATAACTATTCTTGCTTTTTCTAACTGGTTATGTAAATTTCCACTTTTTATCCCATTTATAAATTTTAAAGCTTTTCTCCAACAGTTCGTTTTAAAAAAATAATGCAGTGCATTACATGGACTAATCAATCAGTCGTAGTGTGAAGAAACAAATCTCGACCTTTGCTTATTAATTTAAACACGTTACACCTCCTGAATTCACATTTTTGATTAATGTGAAGACATAAATTAGTCTGAAATTTTATTTTACTTCTTAAGATAGCAGGGTTGAAAAAGAGAAACTCATTTTTATTGATAACAGAAGCTAAGAAACCCCTGCTGCTTCGCCAATGAAACTAAGCATACGAACTGCACGCGAAAAAATTATATTAACTATCATATGTTGTATCATTTTAAGCAATTATTCTTCTAACGAAGAAGAAGCTGCAGGATCTAGTTATGCTAATGAACTGGTTTCATAACTACATGTTATACGTTTAACATTTTTCCTCAACAAACCTTGTTCATGACTTTCTTACGGTAACCACTCAGTAGGTGACTTAAAAGCTGTTCAAGAGGGCATCCGACAGGCCAGCTTTCAGTTTTTATCAGATATTTATTTAAATAGTGTTATTTCGTGAAAATGTAGGTAAAATAAAAACGAATAAAAATTAAAATTTGCAGTAATCGCCGATTTACATGAGAAAGTTTGAGACTGAAATCTGAATATTTCCACTTAAATAAAATGATTTCATCTTAATACTTGGACCGATGGAAGACCGAAGAATGGTGTGAATTTACTTGATGTCACAATCACGTGATGGACGTGATCGTGCAAATTATCTAACTTCACGTTGTGTTATAGTGCTCTGTGTGATGTCAGTCATTTTACGTCCTTCAAAATGCGCACAAGATTCAAAAATTGAATTGGGACTCCCATTTGATGTGCGTCACCAAAGCTGTTTTATCCAATGGGCTAATCGGGCTGTAGCCCTTGGGCGAATGAATTACATTATTCTATTATGGTGTTGCATATAAACAGCAATTCGCTAACGTTCGTCTAAATAGCGATTAAAAATAGATCGACATCGAAGAGTTAAAAACTTCAGAGAAAATTACCACTTTAAATTTCGAATAAAAGTTTTATTCTCTATTTCTAGGTGCTTTATTTTCTCCGTGCTTACCGATTTTTATTTTATTTAGAAAACTACGTAGAGGCATCGGATTTGTTTGTAGCAATCTTCGAAAATCTCCGACTAAATCGAATCGGAATATTCCGCCGAGAAAAAAAAAAAACAGAATTTCAAAATTATTAGGAGTTATTTATCCAATAAACTGTGCACTGCTGAAAACCCTGACAAAATAAGGAAATAAATTCTTCCATTATGCTTTTTTAGGGTTTTTATATTTGGTGAGAACACGCAAATTTAAAATACGTGCGGTATTGGTGAAAAATACGATATGCATTGATATACATATGTGAGGGCTGAATCGATATCGGCTGCAAATCGATATTCAGATTATAGGGAAGGGGTGGAGAGAGAATGTGAGGACAAAAGAACGAAGAAAAACTCCTGAAACAATACATTTTTCTACTTATTTCCGAATGAAGCAACTATCGATCTTTAGACAATAATGTTTCTATCTCTTTTTTTATATAAGTACATTTTTTACGCTCCAGATTCTTTAATAACTTTTTATAAGTATATTAAGCAACAATTGCACCTTAAATGGGTAAACAGTGCTGATATATAATGGGTTTATTATTGGGCAGCATACGTTTAATCTCAAGTATACATATATCGGTCTGTATAAAAATGCTTTAGATGAGATTATAGTTTTCGTATTAAGTAAAATTATAAAAACGGATGCTTCTACTGAATACGTTTATTGGAAAATCGGTCGCTAAATTCATTGATTTATTTAAAGAAACATGATTACTCCCGACAAGATAATTTGATTAAGTATAATAGTTTTATTTCGGTGTTAAGAAACGCACTAGAGTTTTATTACATATATAGGTTTAACTGTAATTTCAGATAAGATTTTAGGTTGTTCAAAGATAATTTAAGTTGAAATCGAATGTAATGCACCAAGTTCTTAAAATAAATTAATATAAATAATTAAAGTATCCTTATAAGTATAATAAAAATAATTAAAGTATCCTTATAAGTATAATAGAAATAATTAAAGTATCCTTATAAGTAGGCTTTCCAGATTTCTGAAATGTTCAACCGGGACACCGGAATGTTCCCCAGCGTCGCGGGTATTCAAGGGTACACACCCTTGGCGGGTTTTTAGAGTGTTTTAGAGGGCAGTTTATTCTCAATGATATGAATAAATGGTTACTGATTAGGAACCTAAACCAGGGGTAATAATAAATGGCACAAGCAAAAAAATTTAAACATTTTATTTCTTATATGTTAATATTTATAAGTTACTTAAGTAAGAAGAAACACTTTGAATAAGGAATAAAAATTTGAACAATATTTACGTGTACTTTTCATTGGCTGGGACTTTTTTTAGAAAGTCTTTTTGGGACTTCTTTTTAGAAAGTCTTTTTTGTTTTTAATCTTGTTGTAAAAATCTTCACAAGCTATTCCGATATTAATTTTACAGGTCATCAAGCCTTTAACTGTAGATTCCTTCATCAAACCCCTATCATCAGTCCATGCGTTGTTCACCAAAGAAAATACTCTCTCAACTGGTGCTGATGTCCCAGGTAAGCAGAAGGCATGGTCACGATTGGCGAGACAAGACGATACGATCACAATATTATTTATTAGAAAACCATCACTCTTCTATAGTTTTCACTTTTCATACAGTACAGTGAAATAAATGATAAAGTAATTATCCTAAATAATCCTTCACAGTTAATTATTTTTAGACTTTTTTGGCCATCTATAATCAAATTTAATTTTTACCGGGACGTGAAGTAAACCGGCCGGGACACCGGGATTTTGTCTAAAAACCGGGACGTCTGGCAAGCCTACTTATAAGTATAATAGAAATAATTAAAGTATCCTTATTCAAGGTACTGTGCAGGAAAAAAAAAATTGTGGTCATAAGAAAGTAAAATTTCGGAGTATGCATTTTAGAACATGGAGAAGCAAACAAGCGGTAATTGTTCTCTACTCGACTTACATACTTTACCTAATACAGTAAAACCTGTTTATAACGATATTGTAGGGACCTAGAAAAAATATTGTTATAGATAGGTTATCGTTCGCACAGTTTTTTAAACGAATGGTGTTTTAAGAACTATTTTACATATTTTTTTCTTTTTGAAATGTTCAGTTTGATAGACCGTATTCGTAACTATCTTTCCATGACAATAATGATTTTCGTGGTATCGGAAGAGGTATTTTGTCCCATTCCTCTTGAACAGCTTTCCAAAGCCCCCAAAAGTTTGTAGGTCGACGTTTGGATAATACTGTTTTTAAAAGTCCAAAATCGCAAAAAACTTATGGGTGATACAGAACTATTTACCAGGAATATCAGTGAAGGCTATGCCTATGTCTTAATGCCCATTTCTTGTTCTTTTTTCCCCAGGAAATTAACAGTGGATTGTGATGTACGACTGCTTGCTTTGTTTTGGTGCAGTTTTTCTGATTGATGGCATTGTGGGTAAAGAGATGTTATTTCATATTTGAAGGTTGTGTATAAAATATACTCCTGATAGTATAGGGAGTTGATCTTAACATTCTTATCCACGCTCTTTACTTTTATTTCGCATTATGTGAAAAACCAGCAGCAACCCTAATTCCCTTAGAAAAACTCTTTTTAGATTCTTTGAACCATGTCTTAAGATTTTTTTCTCCTCTTTGATGATAATAAAGTGAATTTTTTTCTTGCAGTTATTTAAATAGACTCAAGCTTCATCTATTGTTACAGCATTTTTTTCATTTTTGCCCGGATAAATACTTTTTATAAAGAATTCTGTAGCGTGTTCTGCGTTCAGCGATATGACGTGGGAAAAGATGGAAACTGTATTTTTGGGCGTTTTCTGGGATTCAAATCAGTGTTAATAATTTTGTTTGCAGTTGATGCTGAGTATTTTAATGGTTTTGCAACAAATATTTGACTTGGATGATTTTCTTTTAACATTAAAGTTCTCACCTTTGCAATATTCGAAGAACCGTGTTTTTTCCTTGGATACGTATTTGGAACAATTTTTCCACTTGAAACCAAACTTAGGCGATTTTTTTCTTTTTTATCAACAATATTACCAATTGTGGCTTTAGATATCGAAAAACCATGGCTTTCACAGCGTCTTTAAATAACTGAATAACTCTCTTCTGAAAGAGCGAAAACGTAGCCTTCCATCCATTGCTTATTTAAAAGCGCCATTTTGCATGCAAACAAAACTTTTCAGTAGCAGATTATACTTTATTGCTCCAAACACGTAATTGTTAAAATAAATTTTTTCAAGCAAAAGAATTTTTCCTACAGCGATACAAAATCGTCTAAAAAATGTACGAATACCCTCTGTACTAATATATTAACCAATTTTATTTCACTTATTCATCCATCTTACATCGCTGTTATAAAAGTATTTTAGAAATTTTAAATTATTTAAAATTTTTTAAGTACTCCAAAGTGAAAATTTTTGTTAATTTTACAAACAATATAAGTATGGATAAAAGGGAGATGTAAGCTTAATTTTATTTTGTGATAAAGCCAAATCTTTACGTAATGTCTTGAAATGCCAATATGTTGCTCCGCGCCATCGTAAATTTAACGAACTTCAAGAAGCAGTGGTCAGTCCGAAGTGCTAACTGAGAATGAATAGATTCGACGTGTCCAGTCGGAGACAACAAGCATCTGTGCATATTCCAATCATATCGCCGCCCCTCTCCTCGATCTCCCTGCTACAACAGATTCCGGTTTATTACCCCCCCCCCCCATTCTTCTGTTATCTCATATTCTGGATCATTGGGTGTCTTTTTCCAAGAAAAAAGAATTCGGGATTGTATTGTATCAGCTTTCTAAAGAGGTAAAATTATTGTTCTTGACAGATGCATCTAAAATGTGATTATCGCTATAGGCAGATTTAAAACACATTGAGTAAATAGGAATTCTGTCGGGACCAACGAAAATATCGTTATACGCAGTTTTATAGTTACAGACACCATCTTTATACACAGGTTTCTCTGTATTGTGTGTTTATTGTTAGCTTCATCGTTTAGTGAAGAAAATTGAATGTGCTTTTTGAACATATTCCCGCGGAGCAACTGAATCGAAATTTTGATACAGATCTATAATTGTGGTATCAAGAACATATACCAAATTCCATATTCCTAGCATCTTGTGTTTTGAAGTGACCGCATTCACTTACACATGAATGGATAGAACGCCAGGCAGTCAAACTTTTAACGGATTTGATCCAAAATTTAAATCTACATGCAAGTAAACCATATTCCAACTTCTATCTTTACAATTCTGATGTTAAGAAGACATACCAAATTTCATTCGTCTTGTTTGTTGCTCTCTTGAGTTACCTTGTTCGCATTAACATTAATAGTCCAGTCAACGAAAGAAAAATAGGAAAAGAAAGAACATAATTGATGAACAATTATGCTCGCTTTCTCCCCTCACATCCGTTCCCCTTCACAAGTTTCCTTCTACTCGTAGTCCAGTCAACGAATTGTAAATTTAAAAAAAAAGTTGAAAAAGTTTTGAAATTCGGAATTTGGCACAGTTGTTGGGGAGAGTGCCCTAAACGACATACTAAAAGTCTCCGCTGGTGGAGGGTGTTCAGGAGGTACGAGGGGGGTTTGAAAGGGGGGATTTCTCAGTTTTTCTTAAATATATCGAAAACTATGGATCCTAGCTAAAAAAAATTAATTATAAAGTTAAACTACATTAAATTTCCAACAAAACTAGTCCTAAATGTTTTGTAGAATGAAATTTTAGAAGATACAGGGGGGTTTAAAAGTGAATATTTCAAAAATTCCTTATTGTAATGGTAAAATCAATTAAAAGTGCTAAAACAACAACCCCTATACAATAATTATATGAGGACAGTATTGTATGTATCAAGAGTAGTGGCGGTATGGGGGCGACAAACCTATTTGATGAATAGTCGTGTTCCCTTCCTCCCCTCACGTCCGTTCCCCTCCACTAGATTTACTCAGTCTTTTGGTTCTGTTAACGCTCCAAATGAGTGTATTTAGACAGTATAATATCTAAATCTACATATTTATGCTGAGTTTAACTTAAAAGCTCGCAACCAGTCTGTCGTAGTTCAACAGAAACATTTTCTTGCCATCGTAAGACTAAGACCAGGTTTGTTCAATCACTAACACAGAAAATGGCTGCTAAAGGAACTGAAACGAGAGTCGGTACAGGGGATGCTGATACTTATATTGTGAGATCTGGGTTAGAGAAAGTCATTCATGTAGTTTAATTTTTTTAATTGAGTGTTTTTTTATAGAACCCATAAGTTTCGAGATATTTAAGAAAAACTGAAAACGCCCCTTTAAACCCCTTGTACCCTCCGCGCGCCCCCACCGGCGGGGACGTTTAGTATGTCGTTTAGGACACTACCCCCAACAACTGTGCCAAATTCCAAAACTACACCATTTTTTTTCGATTCGTCGATTTTTGGCCTTCGTTGACTGGACTATAACGCCACTGTATACCCCCGAGCTTGGAATCCAAAGAGTGCCCTGTCAGTTGAATGGGTATACGTGGCAGGAAATGCATACCATGCTTCCGGAGACAGATATGATTGATCTCTCATCTGTCCTTGCTGTCGTTAAGTCGGCCTAACCCCGCGCCAAGTGTCCATTGGAAACAGAGCAAAGTGGATTTCTTGGAGAAGTGTAATTGAACACATACTGGTCTTAAGTGATATCGATTGGATAATTAGTTACCTTGTTCTCAGACCTAAACGTTCACAGTCATGAAACACCTTGTTCACAAATAGAATGCAACCTCGTACCTCTCGATCTCTATAATCGTGTTCACAGACAGGCAGACATAATTCCAATGTCTGGAAAGTGGGATGCCTGCTTAGATGTCGACCTCGGCATTTGGCCGTGGTTTATCTCAAAATACTTCCGACTAGTTTCAAAAGGTGACGTTAACTTAACTTAACTAAACCAAGTTTAAAAGTGAATGTGTAAGCGTCATCTCCATGAGCGAACGACCATACCAAACTGAACACACCTGTACTTGTCATCTCTATAAAAAAATACGAGAAACAACAAAAGCTCTTACTTGACACGAGTTTTGTATCTGAAAGCGTCAGCTGTGAGACGAATTTCAAAATGAGAAGACACAACTATTGGTGGTTTATGGAAAAATAATCCCACATCAGTTACGTATCAAATCTCTTTTTTTAAACAGAAAGTATTCGAAACACAGAATATGAAAGGATCAGAAATAAAACACTAAATTATTTCGTTTGATTTTTAATAATTTATAACCCACGCATACTTACTGAAATAAAAAATCATCCTATTCGTTTGAAAAATAATGGTTCCCATTGAAAATTAATAAATCGCTTCATTATTTGAATATTTTTCTTAGATTATTAAAATCGGAATATTGATATTGACCATATGCTGTGCGTTGATTTAATAATCCTGAAAAGGCATCCATTCTGTCTTCCATGCTTTTACAAAAAAAAACATACATACCAATTCAAACAAACACTTACTCAACTTAACACAATTATTTTTAAACTACTTTGTTTTTAATTTTATTATAATATTCCGGAATTTATATATGAGAATCTATGTTTAAGAGAGGTATAAAGAGATAATCTGCTAAAATACCCCATATTAAGCTCGAAATTCGACGCTTCACAAGCAACACAACCTATCTCAATTTTTGGCAATTTCAAAGAGGAAGAAAAAATTACATTTTTCGCAACCTATAACGAATATTTTCACATCATATCAAAACATGAGACTACATATTCCTACCAGTTACGAAAGAAATTCAGGCCTTCGAACCTTAGCTTCCCGGTTTTACCCCACTCTCCCCTACTCTAATTTTGCTTCCACGGGACCGGAGGGCCCCACGCTCGAAACCCAATTCCTCCATGCATGGGGCCCGCACGCCCTCCCGCTGGTGCGATGTCCTCCGACCGCGGTTCAAAATTACGAGGTAATAACCCTTCTGTTGCTTTAAAACGGGACGTTAATAAAAAAGAAGAAAAGAAAAACTAAAGCGTATTTCATGGTTTATAACTTATTTGAAAATAAACGCATGTTTGTTAATATTATTAGGAGTAGAAGTGAAATAATTTAACGAGATATATTAAAAATGAAACTTTGCATTAAACAGAATGGCACAAAAATGCAGCAACTTCCAATAAAATACAAAAGAAAGATATTTTAATTATACAATAAAGAAATTACAGAAGAAGTAAACGATATCAATAACAATATTCGTTTTGCGTGCAACGCACGCAGCTTCCAGTTATTTCATTAACAATATTGTCTATAATCAACTAACCAATTAAGATACAAACAAACAATAAAAATCATGCTTCAATAAAAATTATAACGCATTAAGATAAAACAAATAAAATGGAAAAAAATGAAAGGGAACTCGAATGGCGAACTTTTCACAAAGTGCCTCTCGCCACCGGAGTTCTAAACTGGATAAATTTTCTGTCAAGGGAATGACTTAATAGTCAAACAAAATTCCCTCTGTGGTCTGAATTTATCCAATAATGTAGGAAAAAACCATTTTTAACTAAGAAAAACTTCAGAAAGTCTTTCTTTTTCTTTAGGTAATGTTATTTTATCTTCTTTTTCTTTATTGGATTTGATAAAGAAGACTTTCTTCCGTAATTTATTTATTGTATAATTAAAATATCTTAATATTATTATATAATCCTTACTTTTACATAAAAATTATTTTTGAAAATACAAAAATATCTAAAGTACTCAAATATTTAAAAGAATAAATGAAAATTACTATTGATCTTCAATGAGTAAAGTGCATGAAAATAACATAAAGACGTTTAAGAGCGTAAAAATAATTTCTAAGTATCAGTTTTGCATACAAGACATATCACATGAGCATGAACTGACTTCGTTTTTCCAATGGGAATGCAAAATGATATTTATTCAACAACATTTCAAGGGAAGACGTCTTTAGAAATTCATTCATCATATTTTTTTTCCGAAAAATTTGTTTTGATCAGAAGGGTTTAATTCCTTCTTTGCGACCGGAAATCTCCAATGAATCACTAAGGTAAAATACGCTTACAAATAAAATAAGAAAGAAAGAAAGAGAGAGTAAAAAAGAAAGACCATCTCTGACTCACGTAGAAACGTGGCTCAAGAAAACTACCGAAAAGGAAATCTAAGTCCCATTGTCCCTTTCCCCCAACTCCAGTAAGTATGAATGGCATGGCGGCTCCAAAGGAAGTTGTAATTCCGTAAAGGAAAGCGAAAAACAAAAAGGAAAGCTACCATTCATAACAAAAATGCGCGTTTGCTTGCAAGCAAAATAATTTCATTTGAATGTAACGTTTCGTGGGCCTTCGCACTAGAAATTGTTGTGAATGGTGGTAAACAATTCAATCAACAAGAAACCATTTTTGAGGAAAGAAAATAAACTTTTTTTGCTTCAGTAGATGGAGATAAAAAAGGGGTTACGTAAGAATTACGAAGGTCATTTTATAGCGTTCTTGTGATTTTTCTTTAAAATTTTATTCCGAGTATTTTTGTGGTTTTGTTTGTTCTTGCAAAGTTTACTGGGATTTTTCGCTATTATTCTGCGATTTGTCTTGCGATGTTTCTAAGAGATGTTTTTCATGCTTGTTTATTCTTTACCGTGTTTTTCTTTGTTCAGTGGGGTTTTCTATAAAATTTCGCAAACAAAATGTGTAAATTCTCTTCTTTTCTTTAAGTGTTTATCTATGCAAAGTCCAACCGTTTTTACTTATATAAAAATTTTATGATTCGTAGAAGAAATTGCAATTTTTACTTAATAATTTTTTAAATATTATTTCAGCTCTCATAAATCTCTATCAAAAACATCGATAAATACCATAATCTGCGATAATCGATATCAAATCAAAAAGCTGTATTATATAAACTCTCTGTTGAACATGAGATCTGTGCATTTTCATTAGAAATTAATTAAAAAATGATTTAATTTTTACGCTAATTTTAAAAACAGCGTAAATTAGATGTATTCCATACATTCAAGTGAGTTACGCCAATTTAATATTTGAATCTATCCATCTAACATCTTGCAGGAGCAAAAAGAACGTGACTTTACAATACAGAGCAAGACAGCGTGGCAAGACAAGATGACGTAAGTTCGTTTGCCATGTGCCACATAAATTGATACCATTATTTTCACAAGAGTAAAATAATTTAAATTTGTGTGTCAAAGATAAAAGAGAGCTACAGATATTGCACTTTTCCTAAAGTCCTTAAACTGCCATGGAAAAAATGCCTTATCTTACAACAAAATTGCTCCAGTATTATATTACAGTTTTGAAAATGTATTCTACATGTGATTAATGAAAAGTAATAACAACGATTAACTTTCACTTGTTTAACGCTGTCTTCGTGAAAAGATAAAGCGATGGGCTCCACCGAACCCATATTTTGGGGTAGAGAATATTTGTGGATAATTACAAAATTTCATACGATTGTTACAGAAATATTCTTCTACAATTAGTTGAAAGCCGTTTCTCTATAAAAATTATACGAAGGTCAAAATAAATACGCAAAGAGGGATGCAATTAATAATTAAGATTGTATATTTCTTTTTGAAAAAAAAAACATTTAACTACTTCGAAACTTTGTGGTGATCTACAAAGTACCTTTTTCCCCAATATATTGCAGTATTTTGTTTGCATTGATACTTCATTATAATTATAAACCGAATAAATACATTGAAATCATTAAAATACTCTTTTTATTCGCTAGGGGGCGCTGCATCTGATTCATTCGAATCAGTGAAGAAGTGAAATTTTCAGGCTTAGCAATTTTTTCACTTGGCGGTTAGGTCTTTACTAGATTTTCTTTCGCCAATTTAAAATACCGAAACCCTGTTTAACCGCATGGTGTCAACACTGAAACGGAACTTGCGTTTTTCTGGGATGTGTATGCTTGAGGATAATTGATCCTGATTCCATTGTTGTAAAAAGGGCTTCTGTTTGTAGTTACGTGGGTCTCTACACCTCAGTGCGACTTTTTTGCTATTGCAATAATATTTGTCAGATAATTTACTATATTCCGATTTGTAGTTAATAACTCGTACGCAGTTATACAATTAAGAGCTAAAGTAATTTTAGTTTTTCCTGTTGATGTGACTTTCAAACAAAAACTGAGCTAGTTCCAATCCGTTGCACACTCATTTAATGCAATAATTCATTTTAGAAAACTGTAGTATCATAATTTCTTCTACTATTATTATTCAGGGTGTTAGCAATTTTATTACCTTTTATTCAAATTCAACGAATATTACATACAAAATTATTACTTACTTATCCGTCATCCAATGGCGTAGCGACCGGGGAGCAAAGGGGTATAGATGTCCCGGGCGCCAATTTTAGGGAGCGCCATGGTGTCAAAACGTTACGGCGTTTCTGCCATTTTTAAAGTGGAATATGATGAGGAGATGTCAAATTAATACCAAACCATACTTCTGACTTGTACGCTTGTTAAGCCATTGATGACGATTGGGATAAAAAAATCACATTATTCACCGGGTGGCACTTTCTCTCGCTAAGCCACTGTCCATGGTGACAAAACCTTAATGCGATTCTGCCATTTTTTCAAGTCAAATACAATAAGGGGGCGAAAAATGCCCTGGGCGCCGTTAATACAAAATATGATGATGAGGGGGAGGCAAAAAATCATACTATGACCCGGGCGCCACTTACATAGTTTTAAAGTATCATAGTTTTAAAGTATTACAATATATTTCTGTACATTACTACTCTTATATTGAAGCTTACATTGATTGTTATGTAAAATATGTATGTATTATTCACTCCTAAAGCATTTTATTTTCATTTTTGTCCCAAACCAGAAGTGAAATCACGTTATTTTAGGCTTACCATACGTCCGGATTTGACGCTCACGTCCGAACAGGCGTCCGGATCTTCAAAATGTCCGGATTTTTGCCGACGAATGCGGCGAGAGAGAAATTTGGTTGTATTAGGGAAAATCTATTATATTAGAAAAAGCTGACGTCATTCCACCAACGAAACAAAACCTATAATTTACGCAATTGGCGCAACCTCCGTTCTACAATCCGTTTGTCAGTTTTCTGAAAGAGAAACTAGAGGAAGATAATGTTATTCCTAGGGGGTGCTTCAAAAGCCTAGTCGTAAAATCCCCGATGCCCTTCACAGATGGTCAGTCTTGGTGTTCCGTTACGCTGTTAATTGGAAACCTACAATGACACTTCATTCACACAGTTGGGAAGACCTTGCTAAATATATTACCCCATCGTGGGTGTAGGGAAAAGTTAGGGGGTCATACAGTAGAAAAAAATGTTGGCATGTTTGAAGGCAGGCTCTTTCCCACTAGGGTCCGACGTTCAACAGGTTAAAAGCAATAAATTGCTAAACTTTCCTTATTATGATGCTACGCATCCCAGGTGCAGGTAATGCGCCCTGTCCTACAGACGTCGTCCAGCATGAAAAAAATAGCCGAATATTGTGGATGAGATTACCCCATGGGGAAGGAGTAGACAGGCCGTACTTCCAATTGCACCCCGATAAAAGAAATCTTATCTCTGTTCAGTTGCAGTTCGTAAATGTAAAAGAATCTAATTGGATGCAAGAAAATATATTTTAGGAAATATTCGCACTTCTTTCCCACATCCCTACATTCTTTTCGGAGGAATATATTCTAATGAGCCCACACGTTTGACATTTTATGTTCATTTCATTCTTTGTAGTACGATTGAGTAGGAAGTCAAGAGTGACCACCTTTTATTTTAGCCAGTTTTTTTGGGGTAAGTACAAATTAGTACTTTAAAATTTCGTTGCTTTCCTTCCATTGATTCAAATCTTAAAGTAATTACTTTAAGATTATCTCTGCTGAGCTTATTTAAAATAATAACTAAATTTTTAAACTACTGCAAAAAATCTGCGGGCTTCTAAGTCCTTTTTAATTATTTTATTTGATAGTCTGAACAAACTAGCATTCTTTTTTTTTTGCAAATAAAAGCATAAACTTATTTCAATTAGTTGTGTTAATAAAACGCGTATCGTGATTTTTTAAAATCTTAAACACTCTATACGCCTAAATGCTAAACTAAATATAATCTTAATTTTTTAAACTATATTAATATGATGGAATTATTTCTAAATAATATGCAAACTAAAATACTGTGTAGGATTTCAGTGTAACCCACGAGGCTTGAACTACCCCTGGCTTAGGCCATAATTTCTATGATTCCATATATAATTGGTCTCTATGTCTTATAAAAATTCACTAAACAAGGAAACGCATTTCCATATTTAAATATAAAATTTTTAATTAAAATACTTAAAGATCAAACTAAATATTGAAACTAAGTAAAAAAACTAAAGAATTCAGTTTATTCTATCTTTAATTACTGTAATTTTGATTTACCAATTATAAATAAAAATTATATCTTCTTTGCATTCTGAAGTCTTAAATTTTTTCACTTCCACAAACTCTATGTTAATGTTATGAAAAAGGGTCGTTGGTATGCAGTTAATATAATTTCATGCTGTATTTTCACGCATAATTAATTATATAATAATAATAAATAAATAATTATATACAGTAATGTCTCGTTGCAACGATACTTTGGGACCAAATAAAGATATTGTTATATCGAGGGGCGATATATTTAGGATATAAGAAAACTTAAATTTTGGTTGTTTTAATGCGGCCAAATATAACAATATGCATTTTGAAAAAAACATCACCAGAGTGCTAATGATATTTAAAGCATACAAAAATTTGAAAATTCAGCTATACAATAAAATAGTTCATATAGCTGAGAAATTATTTATCGAAAAAATGAAATATTTCCGTTTGCTTATTCATTTCTTAAACTGTTAAGTCAACAAACAAGGTTTGCATGCACAAAAATGATCATCATTTGTGGAAGAAAGGCTTGAAAAGAATGACCGAACTGATTGAAGAGCTCCCTGGGATTTTTTTTTTTTTTTTTCATCATCATCATTTTCCACTTCGTCTGCGATTTCGGACAGAATATCTTCTTCAATAACTCATGAAAAAAACCATGAGATCATCATTCGCTGTTAAATATTCGTGCACGGTAATTCCAGACATTTTGCCACTTTTCTTCAAGATGAGTTAAAGACTTTTGAAGGCTCTAAACACATTCTTCAGCATCTGAAACAGCGCTGTTTTTGGAATTTTTTTCATTACCATGAAACAAAGGTCAGCTTTTTTCCAACAATTTCGAATTGCTTTTTCCGGAACTTCCCGCCAACTCCCAGCAATATTGTGACACGCTTCCTTCACATTTACAGCTTTCAAATGCTCTTCTTCTATATTTTCGATGTTTATGAGTATCGAATCCCCGGCAGGGTCAATGTTTTCATTTGTCGCAACTTTCAGTCGTTTTTCTCTGAGGTTTGATTTCATTGCAATTCACGGCTTCTTCAATTTGTTTCCTCTTCGTCAGGAAAGTTGCAATTGAAGATTGCGACAGTCCGTATTTCTTAACAGCATTAATCTGCTTCATTCCACCATCAATTTCTTTAATTATGGTCAGTTTATCATGAAAGGATAGTTGCCATCTTAGTTGAGAATTCAGACGGGAATGAAAGAATATCAAATTTTTCGATTGGAACTCAGAATCGTTTGAAATTTAGAAATTGAACAGAAATCTTCGAATCACACACGCCAAAAGCAGCAGAGCATTTGATTTATTAATGTGTTTTTTGGTAGTCATGAATCATTACCAGAGTAACACCTGTTGCCTTCAAGCAGACTAAGTTATTGTATCCATTTCCGAGAAGAGAAATGCTCTGGGTGGTATGATCTTTCACTTTCTGGTATTTGGAAACAGAAATATTGTTACAGAGGAAGAAAACGGTGTTGTAATTAATAAATAGTTAGTTATATATAATAAATAACATATTATTAATTATATATTAACAACCATATAATTTAATAACATGTTAATACCCCCCGGATTGCAATGAAAAAATTATGGTAACCGTAGTTATTGCACACATGTATCAAGAGATTCCTATTATCCGTCACAGCCCTGGTCCGGATGGTGGCGGTTAATCGAGGTTTCACTCTATTCTTCTGTAACTGGAAAAGCTTTCTTATTATAGAGGCCTATTCGAAACATTGCAATATATCCACCTTCATTCGAATATAAAATAGACAATAAAACAGAAGTCACAATAACCTACTTTTGCTTTTTAATAATTCTCCACTCCTTACTTGTAGGTATAGTTTGCATCTGAAATAGGTACACGATTAATATATTTACTAATTTTAAGGGAATAATTATCTTACATTTCATTGAGAAGTTTTATAAAACAGAAATTGATTCGATTAGTGTCCCGTTATACAGTTATGTATAACGGGACACTAATCAGTTGTCTGGGACATACACCAAGTAATTTTGAGCTGTTGTCAAATGCCCAGGACGAGATTGGGGCAGGCATCCACACTCCAAACTTCCTCACTACACCAGTAGCATGACCTTTGATCTCTATTTAATGAATTACAGACAATTTGAACATTTTTAAATCCCTGTCAAACAGACTTTTTCCCCCCTTACAAAAGCAGAAAAATCTGTCTTCATTTTAAAATTAATAAATAAATTTCGCTTATAAAAGACTGGTTTATGATTGGAACTCCATTTCAACTAAAACCACTTTCAACTAAACGTACACGTTTTAGCTAGAAGTAAAACTTAAACAATTAAATTTTTCGCTTTCGTCCAGTACAGTATTCATGGATCGAGAAATAGATCAATGAAATGCTAGCGCAAGGATATAAATATTAAAGTAACAACAAAAGATAACTCAACGACAAAGAAATGAAATATTTTCAGAAGAATTTGTTAGGTCAGCTGGTAACCATGGAGATTCCCGTGTTTTCTGTTCTGTTGACTTTTTCAGAAAAATCTAAATAAATGCTATGGCGCTGTGGATTCTCTCACACGCACAAAAGACTTTCTAGGAAAAAAGTTGAAACATTTGAAGTTCATAAACAATTTATATGCTGTATTGAATTATCTTAAATCGTTGTCATAAATCAAGGGCGTTAAACCCATGAAATCTTTTCAAAAGAATTCCGTCTTCTGATAAATTCAGTTTAGAAAACATTTAGATGGTGTCTGTTCTAATAATGTTACAAACCAGAGTTATTCAAACTATGGTGCATGTACAAATAATGGTATCTTTTTGGTGGTACAATTTTTACACAAAAGATATAAATGAATGTTCAGAATGAATGTAAAATGGCACCTTAACCCTCATCAGTTTAGTTCTCAAAATTGATTACAATGAAACTTACATCGCATTTATCCTCCTCTGTAATAATTCTTAATATTTAGTAGGGAAGAGTGGGGTACTCTTGATTCTGGCGCTATTATTTTTCTTATCCAGCAGACAAATACTGAATGAGCTCAAGAAAACGGCAGTCATAGTGGCGTGTTATAGTGGCGTGTTATAGCTATGGAATGCACTGCATCTGTGAAGGTTTATTTGTTTTAAGACGTCAGCTCTCTAATGTTCGTTTGATTTTAAACTGTCCTTACTTTAAAATCATTACAGTTATAAAAACTATATTTAGTCCAGCTTATTACACGTATACTAGGGATTCATACCTTATCAAACAATAAGGTTTTATTCCAATAATTGCGTAATAATAATATTAATTCATTCCAATTTATTGTGAATTTTGTAACTAATATTCTTAAATTGCCATATAAAATAAAAATGATTGCAACTTTTCCACTGCAAATTGAATTTTCCTATTTTCCCATAACAATAACATGTGCAACAGGTTTTAGGGGTAAAACCGGGTAGTTTGACTTTTTTATGAAAAAATCATTGATTAAAAAAGTAATGAAACTATGACTTTTCTGGAAAGATATATCGTACTCCGATAAACAATGAATATTTTAATAAAATTTGACAATCTCTATGTCAAATATTTTAGCTCCATCAGGTTGGTTCCAACCTTAACTACCTGGTTTTACCCCACTTTCCCCTACTTTTACCCACTATTTACTACGATACGCAGTATACAGTATTTACACTTTATTATAATGTAAAAATTCCATTTACGAATATAATTGAATATATAAATTTAAAAAATTAATTATTTATATAAACATTCCGTTTAGGACGCATTGATTTTTAATCGGAAAATGCTTTTATGATGGTGCGTATATTTTTTATCTTATTTTTATGATACAAAATTTAAAAACCTCTACCACGGACAATGTTTTCTACATTAGGACTATTATACAGACACTTTCTAATTCCGAATCCGGATGGAATTTATATTTCGTTTAGGTACATTAACGTACCGCTTTGAACACGAGGGCTATTTTGGGACGGACCTCGTACTTTCGAACCGCGGGCAGATGACGAGAACGACACCTGAGTTGGCACAAATTCCCCACCACACCAGCGTCAGCACGTTTGGCCCCTTACATATGATTTAAAGTGCAACACGCCCACATACACGGTGGATCTTCAATGGAATCGGGTTTCGAACCTGGAACCCTCCGGCCCCGAAGCCGAGAACTTACCACTAAGCCATCGCGACCCAAAAATTAGGTTTGGAATATGATCATAAAATATTACCACACCATACTTGTGTCAATTTAAAAATATTATTTAAAAGATGTTAAAATCAGTTGTCTTTTTTTCGAATGCTATGTACAAGAACACATACAGGTGAAATGTACGGAAATTTATATTTAAAATAACAATCACCAAAAAGTACTTTATCAAGCTATTTAAACAATATGACTGGATGTATATACATATAAAGGTTTTATTGTCTTTTTTTTCAAAAAATGACAGTATAATTTTCTCGTTTCGACTAATAAATATGAACTCTACACTCTAGAATTTTTTTATTTTCAACAAAAAAATTTTAAATTTATATTTAAGAGTAGAAATATTAACGAGTAAGAAATTATTAAAATAATTAAAAATAATTTCGAAAATTTTTAATTATAATCAATGAATTAAAAATCATGACCGGTTTAATTAAAATTTACTTCTAAAAGCTTCCTTTCTTTCAGTTAAAGTTTATCAAATCAGTTGTTGAATTATTCAAAATTAATTGGAAGAAAGCAAAAATGGTAATGTCACAAATATGAATCACTGCGCAGTGTAAGATTAATTTTCCTAATCATTTTAATATTACTCTGAAATCAATTGTAAACAACAGAAAAACTTTGAGTTTTTAAAATGATTTTATATAGAATCTATTTTTAATCAAATTTTGAATCCATACGAATGAGTGATGCGATTTAAGAAAATCGATTTTAAGATTCCATAATATTTATAATAATTAATTACTAAAGGTATTAAAGATTATAACTAAAAAGTAAAAAATAATTTAAAAAATCTATTTAAAACACTCTTTTATTTGTTTATAAAAAGAAGAAAATTAATTTTTATTGAAATTTGGACGTCAAAAACGACGATTAAAATTCCCATTTGCTTAGAGTATTTTCTATTAGCTCCTCACCATTTTAGGATTTTGTTTTGACCTCCGTATTTTTGGATAACAAATTATTCCCTAGTTTTTAGTACACTAATAAAAGCATGGTTTTTCAGAAAAAGAAAGAGATTCGAACTTCTGCTCCGAAACATCGTAGGCTTGATTCGTCTGGCTTGATTGCTTCAGTCGTTGTATTCTGTGCTTTATTCATCACGCAGTTTAAAGAAAGAATGCTAGCCTAAAAACATTATGATGTTAGAATACATCCAGTGTTTTAAAATATGCTAATTATTCAGTTAGTAATAAACTGAAAAATCTAATATTTATTTTTGCTTAGTCACACGAGATCTATTAAAATATTCACATTTCACAGTCTTATTATTTTTTCACGCGGTTATATAAAGGAAATACATTAATTCAAAATGTGTTAAAACTAACTTTGAAAAATTTATTTGAATTAAAGAAAAAATTGCACTGGAATAAAATTGGCATCACTGAAAAGCTAATTTTTTTTAATGCTAAATTGGTGCAAGTGCGATTTTTGTGTAATAATATGCTTCAAAATTATTGAGGGAAAAACATTAAAATTTCTCTTGATTTTTTTATTAATTAAAACTCTAATTAAAATTTTGAAAAAAACCTCAGTGAGCACCCGCTACTAGGGATGGGAAAAAGCTACCGGTTTAAACCGAAAACAGGTTTTTTTTGTTTCGGTTAGCCGGGTTTTTTCCCGGTTATTTTTTTAAATTCAAAAACCGGAAAATAAAACCGTGTCGGAAGATAGGCCCAATTTTAGGTTCGACTAGACTGAAATTTACCAATTTATAAAGTTTTGAATTTCAACACCATCTGGAGTGGAATGGCTCAAGATGTTCTCATCCCTCATATATATGCCACTGTAACCCTTAGCACACGGTATATTTTTCAGCCATGTTAAGTCAAAAGTTCATTTACAAATGAATCAAACCGCTAATCTTCTACTCTGAGTACGTGTTGTGTGATCTCTTTCACTAATTACGTTTTTCTGCCAGGGAATCTACTCCAAAGGGAGAAAAAAACATTTATTTTTCGTAACTATATTAAGTATTGAGGTTTTTTAGCGTTGATTTTGCGTGACCCCTTGTTTTAAGTAAAAAAGTCTCTTGGGGTAGAATGAGACAGTTGAGTCCGGGGCACATTCATACGCATCTCCTGTGTGTATCAATGCGCCTTAACAGCAACTACTTTCCAAAATCGCCTTCAGAAATGGAAAAAACTCAGAAATGAACAATCTAAGAGAAACACACAATTAAGTATTTGTTTTAAACAATGAACACGGTATGAATTTCATTGCAAAAATGAAAAGTATTGTTGTAAATTAGGTTTAAAATATTTTTTACGGATTTATTAAAATTGGAAAAAAAAATGTACGGGAACTTAATTAATATAATCGAAAAGATAATTTTTTGTATTTTCAGACGGTGTGAAAATTATTTTTGGGCTATATTATTTACGTAACTCATCGAGGAAGAACGCGAAAATTTCCCTTAATTTTTAATTAATTGAAATTTCCAAAAACGGCTTCAAGGTTCACATTCCCTTCCTTCAAAGTATTTTTAGACACACATTCTACCTTATTATTTGTAGAGAAATTATTTTCTGAGGCACTATTGTTTCAGTTTCATTAAAAGTGTTGAATTTTGATTAAAATAAAAAGTTTGTTACTTTGTTAACTTTTAAACCTTGATTTGGTATATAAATATAATTTATTGTTAAAACACCTTTTGTTTTCATCCCAGACCTATTAACCATCTTTATTTTCGATATTTCCGTGTGTATCAATGTACCCGTTGTATGGGACAGATTGATACAAATCCATTTTTAGGAAAAAAAGTGTAATAAATATTTTATAATTTCATTTATGACCCTAACTCGACTGAAATCCTATATTAGATTAACAAATGCATATAGTGTATAAGTTCTAATTATGGTGAATGGTAAATCATATTTTAGCTTTCCAAAAAAAGTGTATAAATGTCCCCGTGTTCCCCCTAACCCATGGAAACTATTTCAAAGAAAGGTACGAAAAAAAAATCCTAGGGTAGTGCCTAGTAGCTCAGCGATGGCGAGTCATGTGCGGTACGTTTCACAAATATGCAAATCTGTCAGAAGCCGCTAGCTCGCAATTATTTCTTTACGTTCTTATTACAACGCAAAAATGACGCAATGGTACGCTGGGAATGTTTTAACCGAAAGTTGTTGGATGCAATTGTTCAGACGCCAATAATTTGAGTGATGCGAAATTTCGTATTATTATTGAATGTATTCCATGTCTGTTCAGTACTAATGCATCCGTAGAAAGGTCCTATGCTTGCGGGAAAACACAGTTCCTAGTCGCAATTCTTAAAGCAATGTTAATTGCCAAAGTACATTTTAAGAAATCCTGCCAATAATACCAAATATATTTAAGCAAAACCTGTTCAAAAAATACAAAAACGTAAAAATTACGTATTTTCATTCTTTTTCTTTTCATTAATAAATACGCGCTTTTTTAATACATGTACCTAACAATTTGTAAATGTCCCGTTAAGAGGAAAAAATAAATGATCACGTTAAGGCATGAAGCAAGTTACAGATAGTACCCAGCCTATCATATTAAAATTACTTTTATAATTTCAAACTACTCTTCTATACTTAGCCTTCTTCACAGCCCACTGCTTCGCTAACCAATGAGATAAACTACACAACTCCATTGTTATAAGGTCACTAGACAGCGTTTCTTGGTAATGTGAGCGCCGCTAACAATTGTTTTGAGACAGCTTATTTACTTTGACGACTGGTCGATTTTACGCTATTTATAAATGCATAATTGTTACAGAGTCAAAATCTGCCTATATTAAGTATTAATTATATGAATGACGAAATTTCAGACCTGTGCTTGTTGGCATTATTCTGATTTACCTTCAATCGCCTTTTTCAGTAATTTAATGCTGATCCTGATTTCGGAAAATGTTACTGAACAGAATTTATACTTCAAAATTGAAATAAATTTAGAAACTAAAAGTTACGTTTCTTAATATGAAATGTGTTTAAACGACAAGAACAGCAAATTTCCTTGTCCATTTTCCAAACCCATTTGAACGACAAGATTCAGGAACAAATTTATCTTAACTAAGCCCACACAAGCATACCTACTCTTCGATTGAATCGGAACTCGAAATCACGTTGTTCCAACCTAAAAGCAGACAAAGATTAGGACTTTCGGTAACAATCCGGACAAAATGTCAGGTTATTAGAAGGAGTCTGGATTTCCACATTGATATAAGTGAGAAAAAGTTATGAATTTTGTTGTTGGGCGCAGATATGGGGTAGTGCATGTTTTAATTATGTCAATCCCACTGTTTAGTTTGAGTTTTAAGAAATTAACCAGAAACCAGCTACAAAACTCTGCTGATTCAAGAATCGGTCCGACGCAAACTTCGCCCAGCACCGTTCTGTATATAAAAATGCGTAACCTAGCACACTCTGCCCCTTTTCTGTTCTTACTTCCATCTAGAGCTTGCAGTTATGTTTATCTGATAACTAAGTAAAATAATTCTTTTTTAAGATGAAACAGAAGGATGGACTCCACCTCCTTTATTTCGCATTCATAGATTCTTTTAGATTTTTTTGTAACTAGACATCTGATTATGTGGCTGAAATGTGAAAAAAAGTTAATAAAAAAAAGAAAATAGCATATACATGAATAGTCTCGTTTTAGGATTTGGAGTAAAAAAAAATCAGGTTATGTAATAGAAACTTACAAATAGAAAGTTCAAATTAAAAAATAAAGCGCGAATAGTTCATTTTTAGAATTTGGAATCAGCAACAACCAGAAGAAGTGTTTGAAAAGCTTCCGAACAGAAAGCTGAAAAAAAAAACCAACTAACAATAATGTAACCGCAGAAACAATAGCTAAACGAGCTAACACGTGCGCACGCAACTAGCGGATACTTCATTGTTTTCTTAATCACCCCATCTTTTCTTCTTCGCCGATTCTTCTTTATTTTTTTTCTAATCTTTCTGAACAGGGACTAACTTGGGGCACATTTTGTGTGCCATATTGCATGTTCCGGACAATGGGCCTAAGAGTGTGGCATGCGTTGACCATTTGGAGCCAACCATACAGATTGTCTGGTAAGGATGTCGACTAACGATACAAAGAATTAAAAATGGATCCAACTCTTTTAATGCCTGGATCACTCACAAAACATTGGAACAATTGAGGTTATCGGGATAGAAGCTAGACTGCATTGTTTAATCCTTTGTCCGGTTCACGACGTGTAATTCTTTAAAAACATTTTGATGCTAAATATAATTTTTTTTCCTCATAGAGGAGGCTAAAGTTCACAAACGAAATAAGCTCCTCTGGAATTCTTGTGCTACTCGGATGGACTATTCAAAGAAACCAACCATTTTATGCCAATTGTTCGGCAAGCCACAATCGTTAAAATGGTATTTAGAACAGACTCGTGTGGCGTTTCCTCTTTTCTGCGACGAATGAGATAGAATGTCAAATTAAATGCAAAAGAAATGCATTTTTAGAGTTTGCTCTTTCTTTGTTTGGGGTTCTTTGTTTGAAACACAATACTTCTTTGAAATGACTTAAATGTCTTTTTAAATTTCGGTGATTAGATAGAAGTCATGAATTAAACTTTCAGATTGACACACGTCGGAATAATGTTTTCCTGACACAAATAAAAATGAGTTTTCAGTACAGATACTTTTGTGTGTTGTTGTTAGTGGCGATTTCAAGACAGGTGATTAACAGGAAAGTTCCCTTTTTATCACTTGCTCCACATTTATTTGACATAGTCGAGAAATTATGTCTTTGAACCATGTAGAAGCCGATATCGAAAAATTCTCAATGATTCATAAGTCAAATATTTTTAAAAATTAAAAATAGAACGGAATCAACATGAAAATGAAATCATAAAAAGAATAGGAATGAATCTAACAGTTCATTTCTCTTTTATGAGTGGAATCATAAAATAGAAATTTCCTTCTAAATCAGTAGTTGAGGAGTTTAGAATTGTTTTGAAAATGTAAAAAATATTCATTTAATACATATTATTAGATGTTACAGTATTCTAAAATGGTATCGCCGAGACGTTTTAGCAGTGGAAAGCTATATAAGAAAAATTTGATTGATATTGTAGACCAGGCAACGAAGGTCCAAAATGGGGGGGAAAAACATTAATTCATATGTCTTGAAAATTGGTACACATGTTCATGAGGGACTTATAATGAACATACTCAAAGTCCCCAGTCATGGAGGGTGAGCTCGAGGCGCCATCTTGGATTTCATCCCCCCCCCCTTTTTTAGTTTTTCCTGAATATCTCGAAAACTATTCAGTATTCAAATTACATGTGATTGAACAAATGAAAGAGCGTACCATTCCCTACAAATGCTTCTTCTTTTGAGATAATTGGTCTCAAAGTGGATGAATTTGTAAAAATTCTTAGTTGATAGTCCAGTCAACGAAGGGTTAAAAAAAAACATTAAATCGTATAGTTTAGAAAATTGGTACACTTGTTTGTGGGGAGCTACTGATCAACATAGTCCCCGGTGCTGGGGGGTGAGCTCGCGCCGCCATCTTGTATTTCATTCTACTTTTTTAAATTTTTTCCTGAATATCTCGAAAAATATTCAATTTTCAAATTACATGTAATCCGAAAATTAAAGAACGTCAAATTCCCTTCAAATCCATGCTTTTATTTTCGTTTTAGCTTTAATAGTTTCTGAGATAATGGATCTCAAAATTTGCCACCATCTTGGATTTATACTCCCTTTTATAGTTTTTCTTAAATATTTCAGAAACTATTAAAACTAGAAAAAAAATAAAAGCATGCATTTGTTGAAAATTCTACGATCATTAATTTTTGTAACATATATATATATATAATTCTATTTTTTATAATATTTTTTGGACTCAAATTGTGACATTTGTTTTCTGGATTCTATTCTAGCTCTGATAAATCCATACCTGTTCTGCGGTTCAACTTTTTTTCTGGAGGCTTCAGTGACGAGTTTCACAATGCTCCCAACTGCTTGCGTGTATGAAGAAAATTTAATAAAGTCCCTGCCGTCCATTGGCACATCGTCCTGTATCATCTTCAGAAATTCATGAGAACTGCTATATCTGAAAACTGTAGGCGGTGTGACATTACAAGCTTGGTACTCAATGTGATTTACGTAGTCTGTAGCTCGCAAGTTAACAGCAGGAATAACGAATCTACGAATACAATTACTGTCTGGGCCAATTTCCCTTGCCTTGATAAAAATAGTGCTTTTGTGATTTTGTATGTTTCAAATGTTGAATAAAGTTTCTATTCGCAGTATAATGAGGTAAATAAAACGTGTGTTTATTTAAAAATTCGCCTTAAATTTCCAAACTTCAGGGCCATTGAGGCGGCAGAAGATATTAAACTATAATTCTAAAATTTTGTAAAGATGTTTTTGTTAATAAATAGTAACTATTAAGCACTACTGTAAACTGATAATCGAAATCCGTGATTTATTATAAATTTTTGAATTTTGACCATTTTTAGTCCAATTTTCTCAACTTTCTGCCCATTGTGGCGAAAGAAGGTATCAATTCAGAGTTATAAGATTTTGAACACTTTTTTAATGATGGGAGTTCGTAACTTTTCCACACTACCTCAAAAAGATCTAAGATACTTCGACTTTTTCTGCCCGCCCTAATCTACACCCATATATATCTATTAAAGCTAAAACAAAAATAAAAGCATGCGTTTGTAGGGAATTTGACGCTCTTTAATTTTCCGATTGTAATTTGTTAATTAAACATGTAATTTTAAAATTGAATAGATTTCGAGAAATTCAAGAAAAATTAAAAAGGGGGGATGAAATCCAAGATGGCGATAAACTTTGAGACCCATTATCTCGGAAGCTATTAAAGCTCGAAGAAAAACAAAAGTATGTATTTGTAGGGAACTTTACTCTCTTTAATTATTTGTTAATTAAATTGTAATTTGAAAGCTGAATAATTTTCGAGATATTCAGGAGAAACAAAAAAAGGGGGATGCAATCCAAGATGGCGCTTCGGACTGTGGACTTTTAGCATGTTCATCAGAAGCCCCTCACGAACATGTGTACAAATTTTCAAAACTATAGGATTTAATGTTTTTTTCAAACCCTTCGTTCTATTGATGAGAAAAGCTTTACCGAAATGGAGTTTTACCGAAAATAAAGAGTATTTTAACAGATTTCAAGAGAAATATTTTCAATTTTTATCTATGACAAAAATCCTTTTTCAAGCAAGCATTAACCCTTTGCACTCCAGAGGTGACTCTCAGTCGCCATTCTAGACGGTGCATCATTTTGACGTTTCTTTATTTCTTATTCAAAGTTGTAAGAAGTTGTAGAATAATTTTTCAGGAAAAATGAACTTACACAAACATATTTTTTACGTTCCAAAGGAATAATATGAGCTCTTATAAATCAGCGAATAATTATGCATCTAATTACTTTTCCGAGTGCAAAGAGTTAATCTGTCATCTGAATGAAACGGAAATAATTATTGATTAATAAAAAGCATTAGCATTATCATCATGAATTAATCACATGATTTTTATAATATTATATAAAATGATTCAAATAAATAAAAATAAAATTAGGGTTTAATGAAATAAAACATTTAACACAAAAGAATGTTTCCTTTCAACGGATAAATCGAAAAAAAATTAACTGTGGACATTGATTATTTAATATTACTTTGAAAACCTAGGAAGATGCCTTTCTAATTGTATCCCTTTCATCACTTGCTGATTGCACTGGCAAAAGCAGGGGAAAAAAATCGGCACCTCATATTGTTTTACAACCAGTGTTAAAAATAAAAACTAATTTTTAACGGTCTCAAACTTATTTACAACGCTTAAAAATTGTCTAAAATAAGTTTGTACGGATACCGTTTTTTTTATTCATGTGTGTCGTAGCAGTCTTAAAATAATAATTTAGAGAAAGAAGTTCAAATTTTTTACATTTTTCCAAACTATGTACAGTTGAGTATCATATGTGTATGACAGCAATAATTATCAATAGATTTTTTACAATATTTAGCATTATTTAATGTTGTAAAACAGATAATTTTTAAGCCAAATTTCTAAATATAACATTTTTGAAACAAACTATTTATATTAAGCTTTCTAATTCGTTTTACAGATTCTTTGTATTTCATATTCACGAAGTTTCAACTATCTTAAATTTCAACCTAACTATACGGGGAACCTGCATTAAACAACTAGCATTTCAAAATTTACATCTTAATCTTAATGCTCGAATTAGCCAATGTTTTCCAAATTCCTTTCATAAGTTTCTTCCTTGCGAGAAAAAATGAAACTTCCGACCTCGAAAATTTTTTCCGCCTAATTATTACAAAAAGCATGTGCAATAGAAGAGCACTGCTGAGATGAATAAGAGCGTCTTTTTTAAACAAGACATTTTCTTTGTCACTACAAAAGAAAAAAAAGGAGAAAAAAAAGATTCCTCCGCCTCCATTAAAAAAAATCGGGACACAAGCAATTCTATTGGATTTTGAGGGAAAATAAAATTCAATTTAATCTATCGAAGTAAAAGAAACGGTCTGAAAAACAGAGAATACCAATCAATTTTTGTTCAGAGCTCGTCATTCGTTGCAAATATAAATCCGTTAATAGTTTTATCGTTTATCAATATATCGATTGTACAAGGAATTCGTTTATCCAGGAATTCTGTCGATACAAGGTAAATTCCTCTTAATTTTTGTTTAATTAAAAATTGATTATACTCCCTGCTATTGTCAGGATTATGAAAATATATTAAATATTTTTTTTCCTAGAATGTATTTATCTTCCATTTTTTTGCTTGATATTCTTTACCAAGCCATCAACTAAAATAAAAGACGGGAAAGTTTTTGTTGCCTCCTCCAAAATATATTCGTTGTGTGATTCGCTGGACAAGACATTCATAAATATTTTCTCAATTCAGTGCTTGAAAACAATTTCCACATTCAGTATTCAAAAGCAAGTATTGTTCGCTTTCTTCATTTTTTTTGGAATTATTTCCGATCTCCAAATGCACTCCTTAATGACTTACGATTAAAACGAAATCTTGCGAAACTTCGTCATTAAGATATAAAAGACAAAATGCATTTAAATAATGTTTAATGGCTGCAGTGATTATTTTCTTTTTTCGAACTGATGTGGTTAAGGGGGCGAAAAAAATTTAGGAACTGCAGATGAATTATTGAATCGTTTGAAAGTTAGAAATGTGTGAAGCTTTTAAAATATTTAAGAACAAGTCGACACACATGCCAGAATTTTAGTCACGATTTAGCTTGTTTTAATTATTAAGAGAAAATATTCTTCTAAATTGTTATACGAATTATAAAAAATAATGAATTATAAGAAATTTTTAGTAAAATAAGAGATAATTAAAATTGACATATATTGTACATTGACACATATGTAACAAATTCTTTTTTATCCGAGCCTTTCAAATTTAAACTATTGTAACTTCGACTGTATTTGTTCATTCACCACGTTCCTATGAACTTTGTGAGGCTTTTCAAAATATTGAACAGTGGCGTAACTAGGGTGGGGCAGGTAGGGCACGTGCCCTGGGCGCAATTACAAGAGGGCGCAAAATTAAGGAATCAGTTGGTTGCATTTAAAAGAAAGTAGGTTTTTTTAAAGCTGATATTCCTAAGAATTTCAAAAAATGAAATGGTTTCAACAAAGTGTGGGAAAATCTTAAGGATGCAATCTTTTTTACAACCCAAAAGCCTCAAGTTGCGACAAAGTAATAAATAATATTATGTTGTTGTTTTATTTCCCCCTGATCCAAATACTAGACCAGGTCCATGACACCATGTCCATTTCCCCCTTCACTCCACAGAAGCCTCGCAGAGGCGCCAATACAGTCAATCACATGAGCAGGAGAAGCAGGACAGGAACAAGGGCAAGAGGAATAAGTCTTTTCTTTGTCGACGAATTTCAAGCTTTTGATATGGCCACTACGAAGTCTGGCTAATGTAGTCTGTGCAGATCTTGTACTTTCGGACTGTAGAGACAGACCAGAGCGATTTCCAGCATACCATTCGTGTGCGGGAGGGACTTTCCAAGTAGAATTTGATTTAGCCTGTGGATAGAAGATATTTCGGACGCGAAGTGTTCACCAGAGGCGGCCGAAGGAAGAGCACTTCCCTCTTTCGCAAGCAAGTCCGCCACCTCATTGCCAAAGACTCCAACATGGGAGGGAGTCCATTGAATGCAAACTCTGCTTTTCTGTGAAAGTGAAACAATTTTGGAAATAATTTCTTGACAGGTTTTTTCTGAAATTTTCGGACAATTTTTTAAGTATGGAATTGAACTTTTGCTGTCCGTCAAAATATAGGTGTCGCTAGTTTCAGAACGAAGGGCGAAATCCAAGGCTTCCCTGATTGCAAGAAGTTCCGATCGGAAAACCGAACAGTTATAATATTATAACTAATATAATAATATATTATATAATATTATGTTTCAGAGATTTGCTGACCAAAACCCTCGTCATGAAATTAAAAGCTCGTTTATAGAGTTCCCACCCTACCGAGACACATTTTTTTTCTCAATGGGGTGAGAAAATAGTTAGGAATCAAATATGGTTTCTTATGGTCTCTAACGGTATGTCTGATTCATACTGATTGGATATCGGTTTCTTCGGAAGTTGGTGATAAATGGTTAGCAAAAATGTGTCATTCCTATTTTCAGTCAGCAAAGAGTTTGAGTGAAGAACGCAAAAAATGCCTCCATTTTTTGGCGTAATTTAAGAACACTCCAGAAACTTTGAAATACGTAAGTCCACTCTATTACTCAGGTATCTTTAAATTGTTTTTAGTACTGAATATTTATTTAATTTGTATGCTGAAATTGCGATAGTGTTAATTTTAAATTTTATTTCGCAAACCCAGATGCAGTTATTCTGAAAAAATAATAATAATGATGAAAGAGAAAAAGGAAAGACTGAATAAAGTTTCTAATTGCAAGTAAAAATTATCAGTCCGTATTTACGCTAAAATTAAGATAAATGAAAGCGATTTCTTTAATAATTAACAAGAACAATTACATAAAAAAAAGAAATTCAGTTCTAGACGTAATGTGTTTATATGAGTAATGCTGTTATGATCAAAGAAGTAATATAAATAATTTTTTTCATTATTCGTAGGTGTGTGTGTTTTTTTCAATGGATGAAGAGATTTGTACATATTTTATTTTATTTTGCACGTACGAGTCAAGTACTTATATTTTTCTAATATATTCAAAGTTTCTTTCAAACAATTTTGAATTTCTTACTTGAGTCATATTTAAAGGATTAAAGTTAGAATGAACTAAATTTTTTGAGAAAATGAATCGAAATTTTGTAAAAAAAAAATATGTGTAAATAAATCTCCTATAAACTAAAAAAATGTTTTATAGATTATTTTTAAGTTTATTTGCAATTTTAATCTTTTCACTCCCCGGTATAAAGTTTCCGAAAAGAAAATGAGGCTCACCTTTCAATAGAAAGAAGGGGCGCAGTTTTGGAATTTGCCCTGAGCGCCATTTTATGTAGGTACGCCACTGTTATTGAATCAGTGATTTCTTACCTATTGTATATCAAATTAAGGGTATTCCTCATTTTGATGTTATAAAAAATCTCGATTCTAATTCGACGCTGTCTTTCTAAGCTTTAGTGTACACAGGCGAAGCATGCAACTTCTTGCCCAAAATTTCCAACATGGTCATAAAATGGAATCATATTAGATGATTCGAAGAGATTCTTAGACTCTTGTCGAAAGTATTAAATACATTGTATCTTTCTTATCGTTAAAAAAATGTTAAATCTCTAACAGTCTTCTATCAGAATTTCTGCATTACATAAGGAAATGCCAAAGCCAACAACACTATATAAAAGATGAAGAAGATCCAGCAATTTCATTAAAAACATTTTATTTAGTTGGAGGAAGAGCATGGTTACAAGTATTATTCAAAGAAACAAAAGCGAAAAAGGGCAGGAATGGCTTCATTAGACAACTTAAGGCTCTAAAAAGAATTCCAGTTGGCAGGCCGGCACTGCTAGGAAAAATAAATACATGTTCAACAAAAACGGAAGGTATTTAAGAATTTTTGGAATAAGTCGAGGCATGGTGGTAATTTTAAGCACTAGAGTCAATAAAGAGAAAATTGATTGTTTGAGTTAAATGGAAGATTTTACAGTTCACAATAGTTTTTATTCTCTATCGCAAACATATATCGATCACTTGGAACAGTGCCACAATACGATTTTTTTCTTTTTGTTTGGAAAACTTCAAACCATGTATATTTCTTCGAGACATAACGTCTCAATTTTAATCTCAGTATTTACAGCTGGAGAGAAAAGTCGGGACAGTTTTACAAAGCATCTACCACCCTTTTATCTAAAAGGAAATGAGCCTAAATAGGCAAATTTCAAACGCTTCGCCTGTAAAATTTTATTTTTTCCTGCTAAAAGAAATAGTGAGAAGTCATTTGGGACGTTGTAAAGGAATGGTCTCAATTAAATGTCCATAGAGTAAAGGTATAGGCCAAAATGTTTTTCCCCCGAAAGAAAAATTCCATATGCTGAATCATTATTCATAAAAAAATAAATTTATCTTCTTCGAATTTTTTGAATTCATTTTTCATTTACGAAATTTGGTTTACTTTGACATTATTAATTTTTCTGCATGCATTTCAAGATTTTTATTTGACTGTTCTCTCATTACTTTCTAAGCTTTTTGATCATATATGGTACTGCAATAAATCTTCCAATTTTCAATTGGAAAGAAATTTCATCGGAAATTATATTAACCATCACATTATAAACATGTAGACAATAGACACCATTAATTTTTTTAAGTCGGTAAAGTTCATCCTTAGAGTCGAAATTTATAATATCTCACATCTCCCGAAATGTGGGGTTCCTGATCATCTGAAGAAGATAGCTGAGCCGGCACCTTCTTTCCGAGCTTTCAACTATGCTTGCAGAAAAGAGCTTGAACGAGAGATTGTTGGAAGAATTCGTTTCTCGAACCCTTTGCATTCTAGTCTCAAAGCCAAGGGGGCCCAGCGGGACAAAGAAGAGTCTTTAGTTAAAGCCTGCAATTTGTAACAAATGCTTTCTTTATTTTAAGACAAATAGTCTTATCAAGGAGTTCGATAAATGTGTAGTCTTTTAATACAACTTCATTGTTGATGGAGTAATACAAATGGTTTTATAAAATTCCAAATCTGATAAAACTATACGAATCTATAAGTAATTCAATTAAACATTTGTGTATCGTTGCACAATTAAAAATTTTCTAAGCTATTCTTTTTTAATATTAACTAAAAATAGACATTATTATTGCAAATTTATAATATGAAATCTCCTCAAACTTATTTTAAAAGAGATTTAAACCTCTAGTCCAAGACATTGTAGCATGATAATAATTTAGGATTCATTCGTCTATCTTTATATTATTTTTAAAATTTATTTTTAAATATGTAGCAACGACAAAGTGTACGCAAAAAATGTATTTAATATAATCGCAACGCACTTGTGTAGAAGTGCGGTAATTAAACCAATGAAAATTATTGTAAAATGTGCTTAAAATAATTTTTAAAATTCGTGAAAAACTGTACGGTAAAAAAAAAATTGGCATCACTAAAAAGATAATTTTTTTTAAATTTTAAAGTGATGTAAAATTAATTTTTGTGAGATGATATGCCCCGAAGTTATTAAGAGGAAAATTTAAAATTTCTATTAATTTTTAATTAAAAATCTAATTAAAATTTTTAAAACTCTTTATTAGTGAGCATCTACTAAGAAGTACCCAAGAAGTAACTACGAACCAAATTTGATAGCTCTAGATTTCAACGTCTGCCTTTTACATCGTTTTGAACGATTTTTGCATCGTGCATGTCGCATCACGCAATTTACATATACATACAATTTACATACGGGAATCCGAAATTTCGGTTAATCCGAACATCTTTTTCATTTTCCTGTAAACCTTTTAACAAATGAATTTTCTTTATTTAAAAAATGAAGAAAAATAACAATTAGGAATCAGAAACAAAGCTAATGTTTATTCCTAAGTCAAAAGAAACATTTGAACTGGTATTTAAGAATGATTACAGCACTTTAATTAGTAGAAACAAAATCGGTTATCTTGACGTAAGGAACTAAACCTGCTCGACGATGCGAATCGCAGCTAGCTCTTTCCGTACTCTTTCACAGAGTACTCAAACTCAATACTCTACTGCATTTGGTATATAAAGAGTATTTTACCGAATTTTCCGGATAATCCGAATTTCTCGGAAACCGAACAGAGATCATTCCCAATTAGTTAGGATTACCGAGGTTCTACTGTAGTATCCAACCTATAAACATTATCATGTTAATTGCAGTCGTGAAAAATAATCGTGTCTTTAATAAAAGTATTTCAAAAGTATAAAGATTTTCCACTTGAACTGTCCAATTTCCCTTTCAAGGTCCTCAAGTGAACTTTTTTTCAAAACATAAAAGCGAAATAAAACCAGAATGGAAAAATCCCTCCCCTGTTAATCGATAGCTAGCCTTCCGCTGCGGTCATGTAAAAAGAATGCAAAACCCGTGAAACCCCGCTCGGATTTCCATATTTGCGTCTAGAATCTCTGGGAATCCTAAGATTTTGCAAGTCGAGAGTCGTAAACAGACTGCTTTAAAGGCATCTGAAGGAAAAGCCGCAACGTGTCGTCAAAAGTTTTGTCTATGAAAAGACGAAACAGGAAGCTCTAATTAAGGTCGAAACCTAGCGTGAGAATGGAGATAGAAATGATCTTCCACAAACAGTAGGGAGGAATTGGCAGGCATTCCACTTAACCCGCGGTTTCCTTTTGGACCAGCTGAGCTTATGGTCATCCGAGAGAAATGCAAATTTCCGCTCCACTTGAATTGTTTTCTTGCCAGACTATTTAGGAAAACGCCCGGATTGAATAAAATACATTATTTGAATTGTTGGTACTCTGATTCACAACGGATGCTCTCAAACAATATTAAATTATGAGTGAAATTATATGGATTGTATGAGATAAACATCCAAGTGGAATACGACATTCAAGATCAAAATCAACTATTTTTAGAATTCTTCAGAGTATCTTGCTACTGTTTGGCGCAATTAGAAAAACTAAGTTTTACATGACCAACTGGAAGTTAAGTGAAATGCCCTTTTGTAGACCAACTGGTTTTTACATCATTAAATCTAATAAATATATTAATCACTGCTCTTGATAGAAATTACTCTTAAATTCATAATGAATGCTATTTCCAATATTAAAACGTGAAAGTTGTTATAAAAATTGTGAGAAATAAATTGACTTGGTTTAGTTAGATTGACATCCCGTTAAAAAGCTACACGAAGGCTATTTTAGGACGGACCGTGGTCAGATGCCGAGGATGACACATTTTAAGGCAACTTCTCACCCCATTGTCCAAGCGTCCACCAGTACTAAATACTTACCTATCCTAAGTAGAATTTCATAAAAGAATCGTAATCCGAAGATTATTCAAAAATAAATAGCACGATTGCTTAGAGACGCCATATATAAGATCCAAATGTAACCGAATAGTTTGAATAATTTTCATACATAATTTATGTATAAGAACATCATCGAAACATGCATAAAAGTCTGATAGCTTGAACATTTCGTCAGTGTTCTGTTAAGGACTCTTCTTTATGTTTAGTTATATATTAAAAGATTAAATTATGAAAAATCGTCTTACATTTTTGAGAAAATTACTTGTGACCTTATGCTTTTGATTATAGGCACCTAAAGACTGAAATAGTGCATGAATATAAAAATCATAAAAGGTAATTATTATTGAAGGAACGCATTTTAACTAATATTGAATGTGAGAACAATAATCTCGAAGTTCTTAGAGCATGCATCAAATAAATTGATTTCAAATATATCAGCTATGCTTCCGATTCAAAAATATTCAAGTTTCAAGAATTTCTGCAAAGCAACTTTTTAAAAACTTTTAGCGAATAGCGAATAGAACAATTTCCAGATTAGCAAAATCTCAGCATGCTATAAAACGTTATCCTTCTCTACTGATACTATCTCGAGGTTAAGAAAGCGTTTACTGAATTGCAGAGTTACCACGAAGGTAACAAATAGGTCAGATTAAAGAAAGCTTTCATAAAAGACTATTTTTTTTCAGGACGCTCTATTCTCCTCGCATTAATTAAAGTAGCCAGAGATCTGATGGACAATTTTATTTCTGCAGTAAAAGGGATGATGAATCTCCTGTTTGCACAGGTGAACAATGACTAAATATTTAATGAATTGAAAAGTTTCATGTCTTCTGCAGAATCTTATTTTCAGTCACAGCATTCAGACGATAAAGTGATAACTGGGCGGGAATAGCATGAAACATGAATCCTCAAAGTTTTTTTGCAACTTTTCTACGTAATGGAGTTGCATTCTGATATAGAAACTCTTTTCTTGCCTGTAACTTGTGTTGGTAGACTATCAATGACATTTAAGTATCCGCGCTGACCACTTTCATTTGCTGTTGTCAACACTTATTATATCGGAAAAAACAGCGCGACAAAAAATCGAGTCCACGAAGAAGCTACAAGGGTTCCAAAAGGCATGTCAGCTTGGTTAGGTGGCTTACACAACCCAGATCTTTACAAATTCGTCATTTCTGAAAAGAAATCTAAATATAGATCGGATGACTAACATTTGGGTTATGTGTAGATGGAATTTAAAGACAACCTTTAAAAATTAGGATTCTCATTGAGAACTTGAAGTGTCCTTTCTCCCTTTTATGTAATAGTAAGATAAAATCTGTGGTCTCTTTAAAATCGCCGATGGAATTACTTACTTTGGTATTCCTTCATTAACAATAAATCTGGGCACCACTGATGGGGACTCAACTACCAAAGGACTGGAGTGTAAAACTATCTACAATGTGATTAGAGGGAGACAGGTTAGCTCCGCGTGGAGATTGAAATCTTGATTACTTAATGCAGTATTTGAGCGAGTCTGTGGGAAAAGGACAATTTTCTATTGGTACAATATCTGTACTGTCCCTAAGGTAAAAGAACGAAATGAAATAATAAAAATAGAAAGTGTTTCTCATCAAATGTAGGTTCCGATGCCTCAAGTTATCCGTCGACATCTCTTGCTATCTAAGCTCAGGAAGATATTGAAAGAATTGATGTAGAAGATACAGGAGATAAAAAGCAGTGTATGGAAGTACTTATGATAAGCTAACCGCTATTGTATCGCATCTGATTTAATTCTATTGATCCACATGTTGTGTATTGATATTTTAATCATAATGGAATAATAACATAACTATAAGATGCTAAGAAGCTTCAAATTTCCTATAATATAGTTTATGCAAGAATAGGAAAAAAGGATACAAGAATTTCGCGAGAAAAGATTAAACCGTCTCCATTTCTCATGAGACAGTCATTATAAAATCGTAAATAATCATTTTAACTGAATCGAAATATTTTCTGCTCAAAATAATGTTGATCTCTAATAGTCTATTAATAAAAAAGACAATTTTTATTTAAATTTCGAAATTTTGACACAGATAAACTGTTTTTATATCTTTAAAGTCGCATAATATGGTTTTTTTTTTTAATTTTTCTAAATTAGGATTCTAAATTTTCATTTTCATGCCACAAGACTTGCATCTCTATTTTTTTTCTCTATAAATATAATATACATATGTTGACTAATTCATTTCATCATTCATAGACAGATTTCATGCCACATTTTTTTTTTTTGCCTCCGAACATAAGCATACTTTTCATTTTGTTGTAATTATTGACAAATACAGTAAACCCTCTATTTAACGAACATCGGAGCAACGGAGTTAAGATTGCATGGGCAGAGCTTTTGAAGATTTTTTCGCCTTCAGGGTTCTCTTGAGGGTTTTTTCTCGCTTGTAATGCGCACTTGTAAAGAGTTTTTTTATTATTAATATGGTATTTGCATAAACATTTTACATTTTTATTACAAAGCACAATGTCAAGTGTAATATCCTATTTTAAATATTATCCATAACTGAATTCACGAGTTAACGCATTTCCAATTTTACGGATACACTTTCTCCGCAATGTCCGTTAAATGGAGAGTTTAATTATGCTTATGTTTCCTGCAAAATAAATCTGAGAAAAAAAGGAAAATTTTGATTAATGCTGATTTTGAAAGTATTGTAACTGTAAAATGAATGTGACAAAAACGGATATACACGTTACTATATATTTATTGCTTCAATACCATCATTATACTTTATGCAGCACATGGTATAATCTGTTCTATATTATTGGGATTACAGTAGTAATTTAATCAGAGCAAAAAATTGTTTTTTGGAAAGTTTTTTAATAAATAGATTTTTGACCAACATTTATATTGATTTACTTACTAAATGCTATTTTTGCAACATTTGAGCAAATTTTATACTAACTTTTAAGTTTCTTTACAGAAGAAAAAATATCCTAATTGTAATAAGATGAAATTAAACTTTAAATATTTAATAATTTGCGTTATGCGAAAAACATCTTATAATCAATTATTTTATTTCTATGTCACGTATCAGTCCATTTTTCATGATTGTGCATGAACATTTAATCTCTTTGTAATTCCTCACGTAGCTTTGTTTACATGTTTATACACTAGATGGCGTCACCACACTAAAGATTATTTGATTAACTTTTTAGAAACCTCCTCGCCGATGTTGTATTCCCTCACCATCTCTTATTGCCCTTCAACCACTGTACATAGCTTGGTTTTGGAAGTACCCAGTAATCAGAAGTTGTATAGATTCAACCACTCTACCTTCTGAAATAACTAAAAGCTTTGAAATGTTTACACTTAAAAAAAAAAAAAAGGTTGAGATAGAGTATAAAAAATGATTACTCACTCTTCTCTTCTTTTTCGTTTTTCTCCTTTTTAAGACTATGCAAGCCTTTTAATGCAACAAAAATGTACCGTATGAAATGTGATACTTGGTAAAGTAATCAAGATAAATTTGAATGTACTTTAAACTAATCAGGACTTCCTCATATTTCTCCCTACCCCCCCCCCCGCCTCCATCTTTTCTGTCAGAAAAACTCTACCACAATCTCAAAGTTGGAAAATGAATTTAAAAAAATGAAAAGTTAATCAATAATTACTAAAAAGAAACTGTTAACAATAGCTATTAAGAAAATTTCATTAAAATCTTTTAAACAAGTTAATTATTTTTGCTTAATTCTTCCGTTCAAGAATCTAAAAGAAATAGGCCAAGTGAAAGCTTTCGTGACACTAATTGTGATTGCGACTCAGTTTAAAATGTCCTATAATTCTAGCATTTTGAAGACACCAGTTGTAAAATACGTCAGTTGACATTACATTTTATGCTATGTGTTCCGAGTTTATATTTCATTTAGCTTTTATTAAGATACCTTTAATGACACTAATGATTAAATTCTTTGTATTTGTATAATCAAGTTACATATTTAAAAAAATAATCTGTAGAAAAATTATGTTACATGTCAAAATTCTTTAAAAAAAGTTTTTAATAGTAAGTAGAAAGTCTTTTGAGATATTTCCGATAGATGGCAGCACCAAAAGCAATTCCTGCACATAAATGATCATACATACATATTAAAAATGGAATTTTCAAGATAACAGTTTTCAGGCAATAGAATTTCGCTAATTTTCCTCAAATTCTTCACGATCTTCTTTGTACGAAATATTCTGAAGATAAAATATTCGTAGATGAATTGTACTACGTAATACAAGTTCGTCAGATTCAGTAATTCAAATTTAATTACAGTCGACTTTAAAAAATCAGAGAACTCTAAATTCTTGTCATTCATAAATTAAAAATATTTCTGAATGCATAAATATACTCATTTCGTTTGTGATTATGCCGCAATTAATTTGTAACTTTATCTATGTATGAGTTCTGAAAGAAAAAAATGCCGGTGGTGGATTAACAATGAATATATATATATATATATATATATATATATATATATATTTCTTTTTGTAAACAAAAATGGAATTTAAGCAATAATGTTGCATTTACGCATTTCATAACCAATATTTTTAAAGTCGTTTCTTATGTAGTAGAAATCGAGAACTCGAGAAAAAACTCACATATATTAATTTTGTATAATTGAAATGCACTGCTCATAAATAAAACAGTTGTAATGCAATTGATGTAAAACAGTCGTTATGTAATTAATTAATAAAATGTAATTTCCATCATATGATTTAATGTTGTAATTTTTTTATTCGACAAAATAAATCTCAATTAGAGTCGAAGGAATTATGTATTATTAATATAAAGATATCCGAAAAATTCTGAAATATATTAAATAATAGAAAAATGTATTAAACACTTTTATTCAGAAATGAGTTCTAAATGCAAATTTACACTTGTGATGTCCTTGAAATCTGACATGAAAATAACAGTTAGGAGGTAAAAAAGTACAAACGCGTTTGCCTTTTCTGACACCCGAGAACTTCAGAACCAGAGAGTATAAGATTTCACCTTTTTTCTGTATTTCAAATACGTTTCGCGTATGTTTGTCAGTTTTTGAAATTTTACTGCTTTCAGGATACAGACATTTATATTTTAAATATAAATGACAAATTCATGGCTATGACATTACAGCACATTGCATTTCACTGAGTCTACCGACACTATTTCATGTGGAAAACTGTAATTCTTATTCCTTTGACTACTAACGGGACTTACACGTCCCACTCCGATTTATTTCACCCCATTCACGCTTTAAAATTACTACTGGGATAAAAGTTGCTTTGAAAATCATTGAAATATGTCCCAGTTTTAGAAGAAAAACATTTATGCACATTTCATCTTTAGTCACCCACATGCCACAGACTATTTTCCCTCCAAAATCCATTGTTTACTGAAGATTTTTTTCTGTGTATATATGTTCAATAGTTTTGTTCTATTGGTAAGCACTATACATTTTTTGACAAAAATATTAATGAAATATTGTAATTATATAAATAAATTATCGCAATAACAAATGATATTCATACATAAAAATGTAATGTATTTTGGTTACGGGACTATTATGTCCCTGGCATTGCTTTAAAATCCGCTCGGAGAAAAAATAAATTCCAAACAAAGAATTTAGCTTATTTGGAGCCTATTATCTTCATTAGCATAGAAAATTAGCTAAAATTTTTTTAATTCGTAGTCAAAGGGTTAAATGTAGAGGATTTTCATTTTTGCGCATTATTAAGTGAGAAAGTTATGAAGTATAACGTAATTGTGGGTGCAAGCAAAACTATCGCCATTGTTAAATGAAATAATTGAGTTTCTAATTACATGTAAATCAAAGGTATATCATGCATTCTTGAATATATTTTAAATAGTTCACTATCAGATTAAGTTAGGCGATGACTTGACGTCACAATCAACTGCACATACCATCTAATTCCAAATAGTTTTATACTTTGATGTGTCTGAAGCCACGTCCTTTTTTCTTTTGCAAGATACGCAATGGACTCCAAAACGAAATTGGCACAACTCATTTGACGTGTATCACGCAAGATTGAATTGATTTCATTGAAGTATCCTCAATCACGTTTTCTCAGCAATTTCTCTTAGGATATTAATTAAAAACTATTATCATCAATACCTGAAGCATTACATAGCTGAATAAGAAAAAGAACTATGTCTCTAAAATAGCAAGCGGAATTTATTATCTTTCAGATTTTCTTGAAACTCTGAAAGATTTCTCGACAAACGGTGAATGCGTCATAAATTTCTCACCATCTGGTAATTTGTACTACCAAAATTGTGTCTTCTGATGATCTGTCTTTCCTCTTCTTTCTCTGGGTCACATAACCGAATCATGAATTAGAAATCTAAATATATTTTCGTGAATGCGAAAAAATATATTAAATATGTTTAAAGCGAATATTTCACATTTGATATGGAAAACTTTTCGTATGGGTCATTAATTACGACAAAAACATCGTTGAATTGCAACTCCAGGACTATGTTTTTAAAAGAATCTGAATAGAGGCTACTCTGCAGTATCCGCTGACTTGCTGATTTTGTTAATCCTTCCATTGAAATTTTCTTTTCGTTTTCCATTTATTGAATTTTTTAAAATTCTATTTTATATGCCAAGAAAATTATGTGTTTTAATTCTTTTCACTGAAAAATACAGTTTTGCCCATGTCTCTGTATCAGCATTACTTTCTGTCTGCAGGCCTTCAAGTCCCTGCAGCGAATGGTATCACTAATGGAAGTTTTCTTTTAATATTGTTAAAAATTTATCTTGAATGCCATACTTTTACATTTATCTATTACCTTATCTATTATTTTACTGCCCGATATGTAGTTTACTCACGGACAGTTGGTTTACGGACCAGGAGAATGAGTTTCTAGTAACTGATGAGACTTAGGTCTACTATGTGAGTCAAAGGTCGTTTTTCGTCGCCAGACGACTCGTTAAAGAGAGAAGCGGTATCCACATCTGCGATTATGTAATACAATAAAGTCATTAGTTTCTATGTGTTTGTGCTGATTTCTTCCTAAGTTAAAGTTGATCAGTTACCATAAGTAACAACAGCACATTATCATTATTACGTTTATAATTCGTCCCAGAAAAAAATTAACTATAACAAAAGTGGGAATAAATGCATTTCATACTACTTTTAAGAGTCTAACATACAACGCTTCTTTGATAGGATATCACTATATAACGAATTTGTTTCTTATTAAACCTGCACCCCCTTAAAGTATTACGTTTAGAAACGCCGACACAATCGAATACAATTTTCACATCGATATCGGTATCACTTACCAAATTTTAACGAAATGAAGAACGAAAAGATGAGGTGCAGAACACATTTTACGGGCAAACCTATGATATGTGTTTTGTTATCCTTTCTTTCGAGGCAGCGGAAGCCAGAGTTGATGTTTCTTTGGAAGATAAGAAGCTATCGGCCTACTGCAATCCTTAGCTCAAGATCTGCGGAACCGTCGTCAACAGACGGAAATACGGAGGCCGGAAGAGGACGTAAAGCGCTTCCTCTGCTGACCCCTGCCTTCTCAACGAATCTAACATCGTAGACTACTAAGTTGTAACGAAGACAGGACACCTTGTGTACTTTTTTACAACCCACTATCACTCAACTATCCAGGCTCAGGAAGTTTTTGTCCAAGGTCCCCCACTTAAAGTGTCTTTAGCTGGACGCATCGACATGTTGTAATCTATGACGCTTGACATGCTTTAGGTTTTCTTCCCGATACCAATTATTATCATCTGTACTATTACGATGGAATAAAACGATTTCAAGGTTATATTAGCAGGTGGTTTACGTAGTGTGACCTTGAGGATTGTTCCATGAGAGGAAACTGTGAATCATATGGTTGCTGATATGCAAATTCTTCTCAATTTTGTGTTCGGGATTCATTGTTCAAGGATATGAATCCTTACTCTAAAAAGATTTGTAACGATTGCGGTAAAATGATCATAGCAGCCAATGAGTTGTCTGTCAATCAAGAGAGTCATTTCCAACCTTTTGTTCAGGATGGAGATCTAGTTCTTGAAGTCGAGTGTGGGGCGAATATTGGTTGGATGTACTTGTCAAGGTTGTGCCAAGGATCGAAAGGAGCTTCCATTTTGTTTCAAAACGTTTGGCTGACACCTAATGAATTTCAGTTCATTAGTGGTAGGGAGACAGCGAAAGACTGGAAAAGAAGTATTCGACATAAGGGAAGAAGTCTCAAACTTCTCATGGCAAAAGGATACTTCGACTTCCATCCCTCTATTTGTGTGTGCAAAGGCCTCTTAACAAAAATCGTAAGTAAATTTTTTAATTACTATCATAAACATAAAACGGATGACACTGTCGTTAAAAATGTGAATGCGAACACTTTTTGTTATCCACCACGAAAATGGGTTGCATAATCCTTTGCACTCAAGGTGGTGAAGAAAAAATGATAGAAACAGAACAAATGCAATAGTAATCAATAGAACAATTTATTAACCCTTTCCGGACCTGGGATGCCATTTGACATCACCGTAATAATCTGCTTTTATATGCATTTCTGCTTTTAATTTGGGCTGAAGAGTGGTTGTTGGGGCCTAGATGGCAACATGATCTGGATACAAATGAATAATTTTAATTAATCTAGATGCAATTAATTCATCTAGAATAAATGAAAGATTTTAAACATGAAGAATTTCTAAGCAACTTTTTTTCAATTTTTATTTTTATTTATTTATTTAGTTTTCCTGACAAATAATAATTTCAGCCTTAAAAAATTAAGTACATGTGAGATTCAGCGGCGCGTTCATGTAAATTAGCTAAATAGCTGATGCCAATTACAATTTCATTTTTCTTTGAAAATTTCATGCTCTCTTTTTCCCTTCATTTTTTCTTCAAACAAAGGGAAGAAACTAAGAATTCTATGTATTACTTAAGAAAAGTAATTACATTTCTTTTTTATTTCACTTCATATTTTTGTTTGCTTAATATTATAAACAATAATGAGCAATAATCGCTTTCTCATTAAGGTGCCTCATCAGCAAACTGTGTGGGTGCTCATGCACATTAAGTGGCAGCAGTATGAGAAGTTACTGGTCCCCATGAGCAACACAGTGTAAACAAATGTATAAAAGCAAAATTTTTTATACAATCATTTTTTTAAAGATTTTTCAAAACCCTTCACACACACACACACATTCATTTAATCTGTAATGCTCTGTATAATTATTTATTTTCTTAAAATTTTTTAGAAATTTTTGTATCTCGTCCGTTTCTATTTGAAGACTTTTGAAAAAATAATAAAAACGACCAGTGTAAAATGTCAGATTCAATATGAACAGCAAAAATTGGAACCTCTAGAAGACAAAAAAGGAATAAATTTGAACATGAATACCTTGTTACGAAAACAGTAATATTTTATTCATGAGTACTAGTGTAAGTACTAGTATAAACTCGACAGCTGATATTAATTTTCTCTACATTTTTCTAAAGAATTCTGCAGTACTCTACAAAAGTTTTGATGAGGACGTAACTTTAGTAGCATTTTATAAGTGTCTTCTTTCGTGTATAATTGATGAAAAAGAATATGAAGAGCTAAGCACCCATAAGTTGCCATGACACCGTGCTGATTGTTAATGAAATGTAAATAAGGGGAATAACAATTGACTTAGACGGTAAAATTTTTAAGAATAATTATTTTAATTATTCTTAAAAAATTATCTTTGATGGAAAAATTATCCTTAAAGATTTGTCTTTGATGGAAAAATTACCAAACCTGTCTTTGATGGAAAAATTATCAAAACTGTCTTTGATGGAAAAATTATCCTTAAAAAATTACACTGTTCTGTAAAAATTTAATATTATAATATTTTAAAGGGTCTCGTTCATAATAAAAGAAAATGAATGCTATTTGTAAACAAAACAGTTGGATAGGGAACATCCTGATAGTCTTTCTAAAAGAAAAAATTAATTTCAGTTTAACCAAAGTGGAAATTCGATAACGTAACCACGCAGTTTGAGAAACTTAAAAACTCGGAAGAAGAATACTGAATATACAGCCATATTTTCTAAAGTCGGTTCATCGTTGTCAATAAACAATTAAAAATTTACAGAAGTATCTAAAACACATATTTATTTAAGAATTTTCAGAGTAGGCACTTTAATAACATGAACCCTTACGATGAAATTTAATTATTAATTATTTTATATCAACTGAGAGAAAATCAAAACGAAATCAGCGACAAGGAAAACAACATGTTTTTTGGTTTAATTTTATAGTTAATAGTTTCTTAATACTGTTACGAGATACCGAAAACGTGCTTCAACTATTTTTGATTATAACTGATTAATTTTATTCAAGAACTTTTCATTTAAAAATAAAGGCATCGCCATTAGGATTTTCCTGAATAAGTTATTAAGAGGATTTTTAATTCACGCATTTGATTTCGACATCATAATCGTGTTTAGTATTTAAACTTCATTACCATGGTAACGCCATCAGAAAGCAGCACGTGTATTTGTCTCCATGTGTAAATCCATAAATATATTCTATATTAAAAGGGAAACCAAATAAGGAGAGCCACTCACTTATTCATGATTTGAATTCTGTGCCTTAGAGGTAAACCATCTTAAGTCGTATTTTGCTGATGTTGTTTGTAGTTTTGTAGTTTGTTGCATAAATCAAAGAATTCAAATAAATGGACATTTTTCATAATTTGATTGATATACAGATTTAACAAAAATATATTATGTGCTAGGAATCAGGAAGGAAATATCCCGAGAATCCTGGTAGAAACATTATTATTGTTTAACAAATGTTGCGCGAAAACATTTTTAAAGTTTTGAGTCTATTCACACGAAAGTAGAATTCTTAACTCTGTACCTCAGAGGTAAACCATCTTAAGTCCCATTTTGTTGATTTTGATGTTTTTATCGTATTTGCATTACTCTGGCCTAACCTTTGGGCTGTGAAAAGAGTCGTAGCTGTATGCCTAAAAGAAGTAGATTACCGCTTTCAAAAAATAAATTGAGCATTGCAATAACATTGCGCTCTCCAGTAAAATGTTAAAATTGTTATTTAAGATAATTTACCCTCGACGTACGGAATTATAACGCATGACTCTTGTTCTCTACCATGAAGCTATTAACTTAAAAAAGAATTCAATTTTTTTTTTGTCAGTATGAACTTTTAATCACTTTTCACCTTCGTAAAATTGTATCTTTTACGGCAATTAATACGTTAATCATGTTGAAAGAAGAAAAAATATTTAGAAAAATGATACTACTCACTTTAATTTATTTACTGAAAAATACACCGTTCAGAGTAGTTATTTTAAGTTATAAGACATTTTCTTTGACTTCAGGACGCACCAGGTATTTTGAGGATCAATTATACTGTTGCACAGACGATTGGAGATTGGAATGTCAACTTATCTAGTCAAAATAATTATGTCCATCCCCAATAATTCTCACAAACATAATTTTCTACTAAATGATGGATCCTTAACAGTTTATCCAAATGAACCGAATAACAAAATTTCATGTGTTTAGATGTCGTAATGGCTGATGCAATCTTCTTAAAAATGCAGTGTTTCACTATTCCTGCTCATTACGTTAGGCATGGATCATGAAGTATTTCTGACATTATTATAAGCTTTCCCATGTATACATGCATAAAGTAGTTAATGTAAGAAACGCTATTTGAGGGTTATGAAATAGCAGTGAAACTGCAGAAGAGTAGATGGAATGGGAATGATGAGGCCCTTGCTCTCCTTAGAGTCTTGCGAAGCTTTACTCGAAAGTGGTAAATAACAAAACTGCATTCTGAATTTGTTATAACAGATAATGAATGTCAATTTCAGAGAACACCGATAACGGGCATCAAATTGGACCAAACTAGTCGAATACAGATAACCGAGACCAAAACAATGTCCAACACGATGAAGCCGGGGAAGGAGGTCCTATCAAACTTGCTAGACGAAGTGTAAACTGTAGCAGTAGTATTGACTTCCAGCAGACCAATATAAGGTTATGTCATGTTGCATTAACAAAATTCTTTTTGTACTTACTCACTAAGATACAAATTTTATAAACTGATTCAAATTTCTACTTTTTATATTTAAAAATCCACATTTATTTTAATTTTAAATGTTAATAAATTTCTCTATTTAACTTAAAACTTGCATTCCCTGTGTGCTATATCCGAAACATTGTTTTATATTTTTGTTACACACAACTCATATTGTGGGAGCGAAACAAGTTCGCAGCTGTTTTTACCCCCTTTTTTTCCTGCACCCGATTCTGTATTTTGAACCCACTTATCAGATCCACACTTCTCAGTTTCAATACACACAGAATCCCTTCGGAAAGACGCGAGATTTTGCAGATGTAGCGGCTTCTTTTCTAGAGCGGAAATGCTTACATTCGTGGTGCCCAGTGGTGTTTGACCTTTGAACGCATATTTACGGATCCTACTTAGTAGTGCTTCTCATTGGCTATTAGCGTCACGTGACTTGGCTTTCTCCTTAATGACGTCGTGAAGCTAAGCATTACTTACCATTGCTGAAAGTTCGTCCTTTATTTGTTTTATTCTAAAGAAGTATACTTCATTTGCTTGAGAAACATCCATAATTGGAAGGTAGTTTTGATTTCTCCATGATGCGATAGTGGAATACAAAATAATATTTAAAATCCCGCCTAAGAGCGTTGCTATAACATTATTCAGAAGCAAGCCAAGTCACGTGACGCTGAGAGTCGATGAGAAGCGACTTCATTCCCTACTATGTAGGATCCGTAAATATGCCATTTGAACGCCCATCTCCGAACCTCTGACCTGTTTCCGCTGTACGGTGACAGTTTGTCGCAATAATTTTAAGGTTAAGCCCCTCTTCCCAATTAATTTAAAAATTCTTCTATTGGCTGCAGATACTTGTTGGCTCGCTCTAGTTGGTCATTTGCACAGCGATTAAATGCGTTATCTAACCAATTGTAGAGCGCTTGGCTATTTTGGCTTCTCCTGGCGAGGAGAATTTAATTCTAGGTAAACTTTCAGTCTACTGTGCCCGCTTGCTTCTCGCCAATTTTTCTTGGCGCAATTTGATTTGCTGGTGCCAAACACTGTTTAGGATGCGCAGTGCGCTTTTTATTGCTGTACTGCGCATGCTTCATTTCAAAAGGAAGCGATTGAGAACGCAATGCCTACGGCATTTCAAACGCGTACCGGGCAATTTTTTCTAACTTAAAAAAAATCAGTGGCTTCGCTTTCTGCAAAGCGGGACACTAGTAGTTTCTCTTATTTGTCGAGAAGCGGAAACACAGAATAACATACACAATTCTGAACCTAAAAGTGACTGAACATGATCAAAAATGAGAAAAGTGTAGTTAAAACTTCACATACCTATTTTAATTGCCCAATTGCTGTTTACATTTAGGACACTGGTATCCGCTTGCTATCAATCCCTGATCCACATACTTCGAAAGGAACCAATGCCATAATCAACAACAGCGGTACGAAGCGCACGTAACGAAATGATAAAATCAGACGAAAATCAAACCGACAAAACAAATTCGATTGAATCGACCAATCAAATCAAACGGAACAAACCAATCAAAACGAATCGTAATATCGTGCCATGCGCAAAACACCGATGAACAGATCAATTTCCGCGCATGCGCACATCTCACTCGTTAGAATCATCATTGCGCAACCAAAACAAATATCCTCTCCTCTCCATTCTTGGCGGCAGAGAGTTGGCGATCCTAAGAGGAACAAAGTAAGTGGGCACTGTAGACTGAAAGTTAACCTAATTCTACTCTAGCTTTCATCATTATTCTAAATTGGCACTGTTGCCTGGGTATTGGCGACATTCACCGGGATATTCAAAATGGCTGGCTTGTGCGTTGCTGCGCGAGACAAAAATGGGCTTTGGAGAGAGATGTTTTTGATGAAAGAAAAAGGATGCGAGCCTTGACTGACAAAAAATGGCTGCCCAATGTGTTTTGAAACAGAGTGCACAACCATGTAACACCCGAGGGGTGTTAGGGTTAATTCAATGAACTTTACGCCATGTCGCTGATTTATTGTTCCTGAACCGTTGAAGCGACCTTCATTGTTGCAGGTTTCACTGTTCCCTAATTTCGCCTATAGCCGAACTGGAAACACGAAATAGCCGTCATTATTACCTGCATTTAAGGTGCACGATATGCACGCGGTCTTGGTAAATCTTTGTTCCTTTGGAAACGACCTTCGATGCTGCAGCTTGCACTGCCTACAAATGTTACCTATGGCTGGACTGGAAGCAAGAAATAGCCGTCATTATTACCCGTATAATTGCGAAGCACGATGCTCACGGACTGATATTACAGTTCGCCCGACTTTATGTGAAGTATAAACACCTAGGTATTCAGAAGGAAGGAAGGAAGAAGTAGCCGAGTTCGAGCCTGCAATTTTCAGTGCGCGTCATACATAAGGTCCTGAGACTTTAGATCATCCGCCAGTTGTTGTGTCATCAAGACTGTCAGGAGAAAATAATGTAGTCCTACCATCGTGCATTAGAAAAATAACTTACCAGATATAGCCTGAAAGACCCTGGTTTTAGAAGTCGCCATGCCACAACAACAAAGTTAAGTACAAACTTTACATACTTTCAAATATTTAAATTTAGGACTATTTGGTTGTAAATCTTGTTTTAAACGTTAAGTTGATAAATTGAAAATTTGCGATGCATGTCATGATACATATATACCTCATTTAGGATTAGTTCTCATACAAATCCGTGATGCAGTGTTACCATAGATAATTACAGATAATATTGATGTTTACATTATTGAATTTTCATTTATGGTCATTCTATTCATTGTTGTTTTTCTATTCATATTCAGAGAGTAACAGAGGTTTGTCGGTAGACAAATAAATTAGATCACATTAAATGAAAAATTTCTAGTATAATGGTTTGGTCATAACAATTTTCTTGAAATCCTAGATAGAATGTAAACTGTTACTTGAAAGAGTAAATGTGTGGAGTCCTAAACTCCTAGGTAGTTTAAAACTTGGTGTCTTATTGTTATTATTGATAAATTGCCTTTCTGAAATGCAAAATCAACTAGGAAACAATTAAACAAAGAGTAAAATGTACATGATGTTATGGTTTGTCTCATTTTGAATTAATGAAGTTAATGTGTAGCTCTGACATGCAAGCAGTTCTTTTGTTCTGAGAAAAATATATATATATATATGGAAGGGCCCTCTCCTGATTTGAAATGTTATTTTGCATATATTTATATAGCCAAGAAGTAAATAAGATTTTTGAATAAATTATATGTTTATCTAAATGTTTCTGTCATCATTTATCTCTCACACACTGACTTTTGGAGAGTTATCCCGATCTGGTTTATTTAAATTTGTATTTTAAAATCTGGATGATTTATTTTAAAGATCAAAACTACACAACGCAAACTTATTTGGCCATTGGTTTAAAATGTTGAAATTAACAAGGTGTGATGAACTGCTACTCTTAAAATCTTACTCTTTGCCTTATGTTTCATGTGCATTTACTAATATGATATAAAATGAATTTTAAATTCCTAGAATAATGTAATTTATAATGTAATGCAACACAATAATGTAATTAATTGTGTGCTAAACCTAAATTCGAGTAATAGTTTTAAACATCACCGTCACAGTTACCACTTTGGATCGATGCTGTGCTCAACAGGCGAACTTGGTTATCATTATGGTCTATAGCACTAGGGCCAGAATTTACTTTAAATTATTCTAGTTATTGCAACTAAAAGAGTAGTAATCCTTTAACCTTTAAAAAACTTTTTCTAGATCTACTTTGTGTTTCGCCAAATTGTCCGAGGCTACCAAAATATCAACAAGATAAGTAAAACAATTAAGACCCCTCAGAACTTGATGCATAAACCTCTGAAAAGATTGTCCGCATTTCTCAAACCAAAAGTCATTTTTGTGTATTCAAATAAACCTATTGGCGTTATAACATCTGTTTTGGGTATACCAGAAGTCTTTATTGGGATCTGATGGTATGCTTTAACTAAGTCGATCTTGCTGAATATAGTTTTTACTTGATAAATAATGAGAAAAATCCGGTATATGTGGCAGAGGATAGCGATCGGGAATCGTGATAGCACTTAACTTACGAAAATCCCCGCAAATTCTCCAATCTCCGTTTGGCTTTTTAACAAAGTGAATAGGACTGGAAAAGGCAGTTTGAGATTGTCTTATAATACCCTGTTCCATTAACGTATGAAATTCCAGTTTCAAAAACTTAAGTTTCTCAGGATTCAGGAGTGTCACTTTTGAAAAAACCAGAGGGCCCTTTGTTTCTATACAGTGTTCAAAATTATGTGGGGTATCAACATCACCCGACATTGGGGTTAAAAGTTCGCGAAACTTACTTAAAATTGTGTGAAATGGTGATTGATTAGAAATAACAGTTAATCCTAATGTATTACCGGGCGCTTTAACTCCTTTTGCACTCAAAAAGTTTAGGCTATCAATTAAACGACGGTTTTTAATGTCTACCAAAAGTTCGAACCTCTCCAAGAAATCACTTCCAATAATAGGATGCGAAATATCAGTGACTATAAAACTCCAGGAGAATTTCCTCCTTAAGCCGAGGTCGAGGTTTAACGTTTTAGCACCATTTACTGCATACAAAGTATTATCCTGAGCAACCCTGTATTTTGTCAATCTTCGCGGAGAGCAACTCACGGCTGCACCAATATCAATTAAAAACCGGAAACCCGTACTTCTGTGGTGCAAAAATAAGCGGCTGTGAGTATGGCTTCGATCCGCTGCTGCCGAGACAGATGAGCCTTTCAGTTTTCTTGAAAGTCACAGGGACCAACACACGTTACAGCCTTTTGCGCAAACCTGCGATGATACCAACAAACTCGTTTAAGCTGAGATTTACGTGAATTTGATAAGCTTCTAACACGGGTCTCCTTCTACCTCTAATTTCCTTGTCTACCCCTGCTTGAATGTGGGACGAGATATCCGCTTAAGTTCCGCACTCAATTCCGTCTCGAAACGATTGTAATACTGAGTTATCTGATGCGAAGGAATAACTACCGTATCAAAATGCGAAACTTCGTTAACTTTATCGGCAATTAAAGACAACCCGTCTAAATTATCGTTTGAAACCGACAAAATCTGTTGCATTTGAGGTTGGCAGTCTCTGCATCCAAATTGTCCTTAAGACATCCTCACTAACCTTTTCCGCCGCTATACTTCTCATTTCCTGTAACAGCTGAGATGGTTTCTTATCCAATTTCTTGTCTTGTAAAAAGTACACGCAATTTAGTACCTTGGGATTGCGAAAAATGACTCAAAATCCGAGTTTTGAGAGCATCATACTTGCTGTCAGCAGGTGGGTTGCGTACAATATCCGAAACATATGAAAGAATTTTTGAATCTAAAGCTTCTACTACCGTATGAAACTTAGTTTCATCAATAGAAATCCCGGAAAGCTTAAATTGAGATTCGAGCTGCAAGAACCACAAGTCAGGGTCAGTTTCCCAAAATGGAGGTGAGCGAAATGCAACACGCGCTAATTCGGTTTTTGTAAGCAGGAGAGGAGATGACAGATGATGCTTGAGCCTTTATAGCACTAAGCTCTCCGCTACGCATGAGCAAGGTAGACAGCGCACGCAGGACGAAGCTGTTGCCACAGGTTTGTCATCGGGCTGTCTGCGCAGAGGTTTACCTATAGCATAGCACAAGCATGGGCCAAATTCTTTTAATAACCCACCAGGAAGATACCCATTTTCAAATTATCTTCTGGGGCTACGTTAATTTTCTGTGCTTTTTTAGCATCATGTGGTTAAACAAGTGAAGCTCTTCTTGATTCTTTTTCTGAATATTGGAGCTCGTAAACTCAGTTTAGTTGCGCTGGGTCTAAATGAAATCGGCAACACAATTACTTTATCTTAGATTAAATATGAATTCCAACCATCTTGACAACACCTAAAAGATATTTGAATCAAATAAACTATTTACTACTAATTTTAATAAAACGCTTAAAAATGACGGTTTTAATCTGATCAGTATTAAGTAATAAAAGTTTAATTGAATTTATCTAATCTTCACTTTTATTGCCAGTGGCGTAGCGACCGGGGGGTATAGATGCCCGGGCGACAATTTTATGGTGTGACATGGAGTCAAGATATTGCTGCTTTTATTCCATCTTTTAAAGAAAAAATGAGGGTTCTAAATAATAATACCATACCCCGGGCGCCATACCCCTTTTCAACCCATTGATCACGATTGGGGTAAAAAATATTATTCCATGGGTGTCACTTTTCCACACTACGTCATTGGCCACGGTGACAAAGTGTTAATGCGTTTATGTCACTTTTTAAAGTCAAATACGATAAGAGGGCGGAAAAAACGATGCCCAGTGAGCCGTTTACACAAGCTAAGCCATTGATGAGGGGGAGGGGGGTGCGAAAAATCATATGACCGGGGCGCCACTTACCCTTGCAACGCCACTGTACATTGTATATTCAAGAAAATTCATCAGCGTATTTTCTAAAATTAAAAGTACTTTTATGAAAATTCATAATCTTTCCCTGTTATGCAGAGAATACACGTTTAGTTTAGAGTTTGGCAAATATGAATTCGTATTACATATCTCGTTCGAAATTAAAACATAAATGAATAAGAGTTTCTAATAACACAATAGTGCAACCTAGCGAAAAGCTGTCGAGTTATTTTGCTTTCTTGAAAAGATTTTCTGAGCTAATTGCGAAATGCATTATATTTTAATTTTAATTAAATTTCAATTATTTTTGAAACGCAAGCAACAGATATGAATTTCGAATTAGAGTTGAGTTTTGAATAACTGAAAAATGTTAATTGTATAAATGGAGGCCGCGGTGGCCTAGTGGTAAGGTCTCGGCTTTGGGGCCGGAGGGCTCCAGGCTCGAAACCCGATTCCACTGAAGATCCGCCGTGTATGGGGCCCGCCGCACGTTAAATCATACGTAGTGGTCAAACGTCCTCCCGTTGGTGTGGCGTAAAAATACCCATACTGGCCCGGCCCACCCAAAAAGGGTGTAAGGCCGGTAGAGGACCAGTGGGGAGACCTCCACCAGCATGTGGAGGACGGGATTTATTGGGTACAATAAAAAAAAATGATACAGGCATTGCCCGAACAGGGGCAGTAATTTTAAATACAAGAGAGCTGGGAGTGTAAACATGGTTCGACCCACCTCGGTGGGGAGAAAATAGCTTGAATTACTGCTCGGGCAAACAAGGAACAGTAAAAATATATAAAAATAGATAAGTATTGAAAAAGAAACAAACAAAAATAAATAAACACAGAAAAAGCAGTAAAAATCAGATATATAAAAAGGTCAAATATTTTGAAACCCCATAATATAAAAACAAAACATACACAAACAATATTACACATCAAACGACACAGAAACTGTACCAAACATAGAATTAAAAATACATAAATTAATAATAATAATAAAAATTACTTCTGAGATAGAGAGGAATAAATTCCGTTAGTCCGTTGGTGTGGCGTGGAAGCTTGGAGAGGGGGGTGCCAGCTCAGGTGTCGTCCTCGTCATCTGACCGAGGTTCAAAATTACGAGGTCCGTCCCAAAATAGCCCTCGTGTTGCTTCAAAACGGGATGTTAATATAACTAAACTAAACTAATTGTATAAATGAAACGTTCTGTTAGTGGGAAGAAAATTCATCTATTTACTCTAAAAGTCCTACACATAATTTAATATTTCTTAAAAATAAACTTTTTTAGAAAAGGTGGCAATCCATCCTTCAAAAAGTTTGAACAATTTGTAATAGTACAGTAAAACTTCGATTAACCGTGACCGTCCGCAACAGGGCTGAGACAAATAACAGAAATCTCTTAATAAATATGTACAGTAACGTGATTTCACTGCTGCCTTGGGGAGAAACCTTTACATTTACCTTTACCTACGTTACCCTTTTTCAGATGATGACAAACTACGATTTCAAGATGTTGGATATCAAACCGGATATTTAGTTGATAATAACATAATTGATTGAAGAAAGTTATCGATACACGAATGGAATTCCTGAAATAAATTAGGAAATCGGCCTTCAGTATCAATTATTAGAACTTCATGGGTAAATGTGGTAATATTCAAAGATATATTGGATCATTTTTGATAACCCTAGGGGGAAAAAAGAGGATTCTGTATTTCAACATCTTTTAGTATTTGAATTAGATAAACAGTCAAATGATATGTAACATAAGACAAACAATCAAATAATTCTAAACTTATGGGCAAAACTCGGATATTTAGCAATATATGATAAACAAACAGTAATTTGCAACTTACTTACTCATTTATTTATTACATTTTATAGAGGGCTTCACTATTTTCAGTTTGAAAGAAAAATTGCCATTAAATAGAGTTTCTAGATCAGTTTCAATACCTCAGAAAAAAACAAAATAATAATAATAATAATAATTCTTTGCTCCACTTTCCTTTTCAATACTTGAATGTAAACAGTCAAATATTTAGCAACATAAGTTAAACAATTAAGTAATTTGTAGCTGATTTATTGGCACAGATATTTTTTCCACGAATGGATTCTATTTATTTGTTGAATTTCATGAATATTGCTTTTAAATTTCTGATTTGATAGAAAAATCCATAATTAAAAGGATTGCTTGCTCTCATTTTTTCGAATTTTAAAGCTACTTTAAGTAGATCTAAACTCGTAGGTCAATTTTAGACAATCCCAAGAATGCATAGATCAATACAAAATATGTTTAGTTCATTTTGGTACCAAAGCAAAAAAAATATATATATATCATCATATTTTCAGTACTTGAATTAAAAGCAAAATAAACATTAAAAAAATTTGCAGCATCGAATATTTAACAATATTAGGTAAACGATTATGTAATTTGCAACTACTTCGTTATCGTAATTTCTTTTGTTCTTTTTTTCTTTTACAAGTGGCTTTTGCATTTTTGATTTGAAAAAAACCACTATCATTAAATAGGGTTGCGTATTTGCATATTTTTTTCTTTCCTCTTCTTAAAGTTACATTAAATCAATCTAAGCTCATGATTCAAGTTTAATTTTCCTCATTATGGCCCTCCCAAGAAATCTTAACTAGATTGAACATAACTACCTGGATTAAAAGAGCTTCTTGTTGAGTAAATTGGTTATCGAATGCGTGGATACTTTAGGTAAGCAGGCACTGCAAAAACTGAATCGAAACACCTGCTGAAAACTATATTTATCCAGTTATCTCGTCCAGTCTAGCTATTTTCAACTTATTTTGTGGCACGCTACCAAAGAAAAATGAACTCTTACATTGTTTATAAGAGCTCATTACAATCCATGGGCTTGGCTCAATCCTGTTCATAAAAGGTTTCTGTATGACCAAAATTTCGCTGCTACTTTTTTAGCAATTTATTAGCAGAGCACGCTGAGAGCTCAATTATTTTTTATAATATATTGTAGGGAAATACATCGGCGTTCTTCTAACCATTTAAGATTTGAGAGCCAGAGATTTTCTTTCATTTATAATGAGTTCCAAGGGGATATAAAAAACGCCTCAACGGTATTGGTCTGCGAATTGCTCCGAAAAAAAAAGTTTGAATAGAAAAAAATTGATACAATTTGGTAATATCTTTACCTTTCTGTCCTGTGATTTTTCCAGTCAAATGATTTGAAAGAATACATAATCAAACATATAATTTTCTCTTTATTTCATTATTGTTTGCAATAACATGACCAGTTTAATTATAATGCTTGATTATTTTCTTTATAATGAACAGACATTCTGATTTTCAGTGATATGATTTAGTTCGTGTTTTCGCATAATTCGGAGTGTTTGTAAATAACTTCTTGCGAAATTTTAATATTTTTACACCTGCTCTTTAAAACGATAGATTAATACGTGTTTTCATTTAACATTTTTACAATCTCAGTTTTAAGAATGTTGAATTGGTATACTCAGCTATCTATCACCGTGCTCCAGACGTAACTTCGTTCTTCTTTTAAATCTACCAAACAACAACAGTTGTCCGATGGGTTTTGATTAATTAATAAAATATCTGCTACTTGTTATACATGGTTCAGTTTTGAAAAATTACTAAAATTTGATTAATAATATTTTATTACTTAATTGATAATTTATTTAACCGTCTTATAATTTCATTATTTGAGCAGAAAAATCTAAAGCTAAGTCGTTCAAATAATTTTATTTGAATCACGCATCATTGTTCAATGATTCTTACTTGCATCACTTCTATTTTTGCCTTTTTAAAAATTATTTTGCATTAATTTTTCCAATGAAACAATTATAATATTTATTTTAATAATTCTAAGTAAAAATTAAGTTGGAAAATTAAATTTTTTAATTATTTCTTTTTGAATACCTTACACTTATTTATAGAGAATTCAATAACTTCCGTTTTGAAATTAAAAATATTAAAAATAAAGCAACGTATGGTTAATTACGTTAATAAATTTTTGAAATAAACATTAAATATTAACTTCCTTTTTTAAAAGAAGTATCGGACTATTTCTATCCAAGAACAACGAGTGAAATCTCGCTCGTCTTTCGTCATTTCAACGAGCCAGACAAAGCAACACCTGCATTTAAATGAGGGATTAGAAATCGAAATCATTTATCCAAGACGAGATGCGACCTACCATTTTTCATTGCTTGCAAATTGAGCTGGGAAATTGGATGAAAAAAAACACACAAGAGAAATTCCGCTTCGTGCACGTCGGTGTCACTTCAAGGAAAATAAATTCTACTGAAGTTACAGATAAAAAGAAGATTACAATGACAAAACACAAATGTGAAAATTTTGTCACGTGAAAGAATTTTGAAGTCACCAAAATTTTGGCAGCACTGATAGATTCTCACTTAAGTAAAAATAACTTAAACATAAACAAGCATATCTTTGAAAATTATTTTAGATTAAAACTCTAATCTTCTTCTTATAAGAAACTAATGACGTAGCATAAGGCTATTAAAATTTCATTCCCTTTTGCAGAGTTAATCTGTCTGCCCATAAATCACCCTACAGATAGCTCTATACACCCTGAACTGCTGTATCAGTTCATATGTCAAAGATGGATTTATTGCTAATAAGGGAAAGGAGAATTGGAATACTACAAGTGATCGAAAATGACAATCAGAAATTATCTTCTATGGATTTAAAAAAGGGGAAAGTACTTTCCTAATTCATATCGAGTATCTCTATTTTAAAAGTACTTTTAGAGATTTCGCCCAATGTAATCTATATGTTAACTAAAAACTGCAGAATAATAATTTCAATTTTTCTGTCACTTATTGTTAATTAATGCTTTACTATTTTGTTTTTTCATACATTTGTGTTTACTTTGAGTCACGAAAATGTCTTTGATATTAAATGAACGGTTTTGATTTTCAATCAGTCTAATTGGTATCTTGAGTAAAAAAATTTAAGAATTCCTTAATTAAGATACCCACATTTTATTGATTTGTCCGATAAATCTCCTATTTCCTAGCAACCCTCGAGCGTTGGTGACGGACTTCGGATTCTGAGCCTCAATTAGTAGGCAACGAAACATCCACAGCCACCATACACTCTCTAACATCTTTTCCAAAACGTATTTTGAGGACATTTGACTCAAAAAGACATATTCAATACGCATGAGGCCTCAATATATAGAGAATCGTTGGTGTAAATTGTTCTAGAACGGCAAGACTTTGAAATGAAGGTAAGATTCAGGAAAATGCCATCAGGAAACCACAACCTCCGAGACAGATATTTAATAACCCTTGTAATTCCTTTTTAACATTTTATTTTGGGGGATAGATAGGCGTCATTATAAAGTGAGAAATGAGAAAATTTTTTCAAGTGAAAACTTCTGAATACATGAAATTAAATCTAGAATGAGAAGCATGCATTAAATGGGTTTTTTTTCGGTCCGAAATGGTTGGTAAATTCGCAACACAATAATCATATTGTTACTGAAAAGGGTCAAAATTATTATCTGAAATGATATTTTTATAAAAAGCTGAAAGAATGTTTTGCCACAAAAGGGGAGCAGTCTTTAAAAAATCGATATTTCACAACAAAAGGTTTGATACCATTCATGAAGTAAGCGATACCATAATGAGCCATAGAACCATTTAGGCAACCGATATTTAATAACTCATGCATTTTGATTAATAATGGCGAATATTATTTTTCTAGGTGGAAAAGGATTGTGATGGCCCATAAATTCAAATCAGGCTCTTGTCAGGTACCGAAATTAAATTAACGTCTCCGAATATTATAATTTCACGATATAAAGATCTTTTGTAGTCGTTTTTTCCAACTCTGCTGTTGAACAAACACTTAAATTCTTGGCAGCCGGTCGTGAGCTCATACAGGTACAACATCATCAGAAATGATTGACATCACAATTGCGGGAAAATTACCGATTTCCAGGACTACGTTGCTGGCCCAGTCATCAATCGATTGTTGAGGCAAACGCGGGATACAAAGAGAGGGTTTGTCTATGAAGTGGCTGGGTCGTGACACTCAAGAGAGTGAGCCACTTCTAATTACTTACCATCAATCTCGGGTGAGAATATAGCCTAGGTTCCAACGATAAATAGCAGACAGTCGGGTTAAGTTTTATTTGTGTACTTTGTTATCCAGAGCAGTGTAATGAACTCCTGTAAAGAAAATGTTTTCGCCTTATTTTGACTGCCGGAGCCGGTAAACAGTAGTTTTGAGGTTCAGGAGACTGCGGTAGTTCCCAGCATATTCTAACAATGTGTCGAATCTTTATTTCTGCCCTGCGTCTTTCAAATTGAAATTGGTATTGGTTATTCAATTGTTATTTTGCTTCTGGTAGGTAGGTAATTTGAAGGCAATCTGATCACTCATTGAGATTTGAATGAGAATGGAAATTTCAGAGCAATTCACTAATCAACAAAATTTTCAAACGCACGAAGAAAGTTTAGTTATAAAAAGGTAATTCATTTTATTTTTCATTCAGAAGTCGATTAAACGATAAAACTAATTGAACATAACTTTTAACATGAACTTTTACTGTGCAAAATATTTTTTAGTAAAATTTATAAATTGGCAGATCCGTGAGATTTACCTTCTCTTCTTTGATCGACATTCTCATTAGAAGGTTTTCTTATTAATGATTAAGAATTTTAATGCGAAATTCAGAACTGCAAAAAAATCCCAGGGCAATGAATACCAAACTTTGAAGGAAATTATTTTTACGATGATATTTCCTTTCGTGTATTAATCCATGAAGCATGCTTATTAACTATCACAGATTGAACATTTTACGCAAAAAATCTGTATAAAATATACATGCGACGATTTTTGCTTTACAAGTATTCCGTTAACTGGAAATTAGTAATAATAAGGTGGGACGTCGCAAATAACTTCACTTAGACTCTGCAAAATCCCTTTTTTAGATAAGCCTTATTGAAATTCTAAGAACTTCGCATATCAGGTATTTAAGAAGATGTAAAATCATAACTTTATCCATCTGATTCTGCAGAGTGTATTCCACGATGATTAATCATGAATTACTGTGCGCAATTTCTGGATTTACCCTACCTCTGGTTATGGGCAAACATTAGTCATCGGAAGATAATTCTTAGAAAAAAGATGTAAAACACACTACATTTTCCCCTTATGAATCTTAACTTCTCAACACACATAAACATATCATATTCCGAGGCACTGGTTACGGATATATTTTCTAGGAAACTTAAAAAGTTTTGCAACTAAAATGTACACAAACGTGTACTGCTTGGGCACATGTTATGAGTAAACTTAAGAGCATTGGTCAAGACTTCTCGCTAACACTTCTTCGCTTAAAGCTTATATATCCTCTTTCAAACCAACAAAAACCAATAAGGTTTCAAATATTGTTAAAAAAAACGATGATTTTTAAAGCCGTTGGTTTTATGACAGTATTTGATATTTAGCATTTTACCTTTATTATAATTAGTTTTAAATGGAAAATCTCCTTATTTTTTATTACTGAAGTAGTTATTTAGCATAATTTTCTTCGGAAAGCTGTTTTTAACTTTCATTTTTCAATCAACCTTGTATTTGGCGTAGTATGCCTTACGCTGAAACCATGCACAGAAAAGTCCAACCATACTATTACTACTAATCAAATCAACAAATATTCAAAAATTAAATACCGTTAATATAAAATGGAGATTATTTTAAACCGTTTTCTGGAAATAAAAATTGAAGACACCAATGGTTTGAACGTGCTTAAACTTTTAATTAACTCTTTTTTCCAAACTGTCGAATCGTTGAATCAAGAAATTATTACCAAAGTTTCTTTTGCTGGTTTTGTTTTTGTGTGAATACTTTTAAAAAGAACATGCTATTTAAAAATGCTAACTCCCTTGATTACGGAATCTGTGTGCATTTTCTCGTAAAACCGAGTCCTCTTGTCCAGGGTCACTTGTGAGAGTCAGGCCACCCATCTCGCCATCCTCAGAACGGCACGACTCATGTTGTTCCTCCTGCACCTCACCACGACCTCTAACCTCAGGACGATAAATTTCCTGCTCATGATGACATTGTCTGAAAACTCTTTGAAATCTATGACAGATAAGATCTCGGAATCATTCTCCGCTACTCGTTTCAAAACTTGGCTTGAGACTAATACCGCGGCCTTTCACCCGATTTCTCTGGCTGTTGCAGGGTAATTCGTCTTGCCAGTCTGTCGATGACACTCAGATAGCTCGATTCTGTCTTGTCAAGCATACAGATACCACCGGCAATGTTTGTTGTCAGGTACCAATTCTTGACATTGCAGATGTTTCAAGAGCGCATTCAGCGATCGCTTATGTTTGTGCCGTCGGCATGGATCAACAAAGAAATCCTTCCTGTAGAACTGAACAGGCAATCGGATCTCGGAGAGACACGGATGAAGCTTCAACAGGTGAGAAGTCTGCACGCGGCGATAAGTCACTGATGGCAGCGGAAAGCATGTTACTCGTTTGGTTTGATGTCATTATAAATTAGATACAAAACACGTTGCTCTAATTTGGAACACGCACCGGTGGCAGTAGGATCAGAGGTGGAAGAATGCAGTGCGACCAATAAAATGCAGCCTTCATCTATCTCGTCTCATCAGGGCAGAGTTGACGTGATGAGTTGAACTCATGCCATCGAATTTGCATTAGTTAAAATAAGATTTCCTCGTCTACTTCCGCTTCAGTTTGTTGGATTTGAAACTCATTTCTTTCCACCTGTAACCTACACTTCGGAATCATTCCGACCCTGTCAAAACATCGATGATGTATTGCATAATTAGTTCTTCTCTAAACTACTCGATATCGAGTCTTACTACATTGTTTATCTAGAAACGTCAGTCGGACCAGTCTAGGATAAACCAGCATATATTTGTAGAGTTACCAAAAAAAATATTAGTTATCAGTTTTTATTACGAATTGAGATAGCATTTTAGGGGATTAAGTGATCAGTTGTATGACAGACGGGGTTATAAAGTGACTTTAATGCGCAAGATCTGTTGCATCATAATCACCTGACATGCATTTAACCTTTCAGAACTTCGTATAAGATATAGATTTTTGCATCAGTATAAGCATTGAAATGAAGTAATATTTTCATCGGTAGACATTGAACTTAAGCAATGTTGTCAATGTTTAGTTAAATGTTCAAACGTATATATGGTGAAGGAATTTGAAAAACTGAGTACCACAGCTCAGGGGATGGACCCTATTCTTTAAGCGTATTACAAAATTGCAAACCCAATGAACCGGGAAAAAGTAGCTAATGGAAATCGGTTCAAATAAATGACTCATTCACATTTCCAAAAGCACTGAAATCGTTTAAATCACTAATTAAAATTGTTTCAGATAAATTACTTTATTACTTCTTTTAACAAACATAGTTTACTAGAGTTTTTGTAAAATCTGTTACTTTTCGTTTAAAGATATTATGGTAACAACCAATGTTAAGATTTTTCAGCAAAAGTTCTCAGTTTATTCTTAGTGAGCATATTGATTGATTTCTTGCCTCTAGTAATTCCACAATTGCAGTTAAATATTTTACAAGTAATCACAATAAGAATGATTTATAATTAATTCTATTCGAAACGGATTCATTTCGGGCGACCTAAACCAATGGGAATTTTAAAAAAATGCACCTTATTGAAAAGTAGAACTGTTAGGAAATATTTCTAAAGCGAAATTCAGAATGATAAAATTTTTATCAATGAACTAATTCATTTTAAGAAGGATTGGTAGTTATAACGCTCATAAGTTGAATTCTTGTAATCTTTAGTGATCTCACTTGGCCAACCACCAAGTAGATAAAATCTACAAGATGAAATTCTCTTGGAAAGGAGGGAAGAAAAAAATTCTTCTGTTCGGTCGCAGGAGAGTCAAGGGCCATAAAGAAGGCGAAACATATAAACGACTAATATGTATGTATATATATATATATAGAGAGAGAGAGTATAAAACGTAAAATAAAAGAGTATAAAACGTAAAATGAAAAACTCAATTAAAGCACAATAACGTTTCTTCAGGAGATGAAGTTATTGTGAATTGCTAAAATATAAAAAGTTTGACATTTTTTTGCAATCAGTTACGCCGTAAGGCCTAAAACACTGATTTTCATCCCTAATGTCAAACCAAAAACAGACAGAGTAGTTTTCAATAATTAAAACAAAAGTACGATGTGACATTAGAGAAAAGTAAGAATAAATTTTACGTACCAGAAGGACGTGGTTGACGTGGCAGTGTTTGCGGAGGGCCACGGTACAGACCGGCGTTGAAGGGGTGTGAACACGGTATCGAGTTACAAGTTTCGCGCTTAACTTTGGCTGTTTTCAGGGGAGTGTAGTATTTTTCTATTTATTACTATTCGCATTTTTATCTTTACTCGGATATACTTTCAATTCGTTTTCTCATATATTTTCTAATTTGATATGAAAGTTTGTTATTTTATTTTATTGTTTTCTATTATGTTTTGCTTTATATATATATATATATATATATATATATATATATATATATATATATATATATATATATATATATGTTTTTGTTGTTGTAGTCGTTAAACAACAGGCCGAGTTATTCTAAATTCATTTTATTATGGGAGAGTGACGGAATGTACGTACATCTTAGTATAATGTTTCAAGCCAAAAGAGAATAGAAAATCCCTGCTTTTTCTCAGGTAGGGATTTAACAGATAGACACGTGATCAAAGTGAAGGGAATAATAGCTATTTTTAGTAAATTACGTAAGTATTTTAGGGAAAAGTCTGGAAAAGAATTCGCGATTTATGTTGGCGCGTGGAAGCAATTAGAATATTCTTTTAGCAATGAAGATGCCAAAACGCGAGATTTAATATACCTCCAGAGCGGGAAATAGAACGAAACTGGGGTTTAAGAAAAGTGATTTTGGAATGCATTAAGACTTTAAAATATATAATATTAGAATTTGAAATAAAATTAAGTGATATATATATACACAATAATAAACAAATACAGAAATCAAGATAAAAGACATTTATATACAAAAAGAGCAATAACCAATCAAGAAATTAATACTTTAATCGAAGAAATACTAATTCAAATGAAGTAAACATTAGAAAAACAAATACTTTATGGTTAACATAAATTCAAAAACAGATTTAAATATGGAAAAACTATCATTTCAACTAATGTTGTGTGTAGGTTTATCCAATGAAGAGGCAGTCTTTGGGGAATGAAGATCATTTTATTTTATTCAATCATGCTTTAATCGATATGCTTCAGAACATTTTAAATATTTCGGAAAAATATCAAGCCATGGTTAAAGTACAGAAGGGCGTAAGACGCTGTCACCGGCGAAGTATTAAATAAAGAAAAAAGTTACACCGAAGCGACGTGCTGTTGCTGTTAGCTTACATGTTGGAATCAAATAGGGCAGATAGGAATCCGCAGAAAGTTTAAGCACCTAGAAGAAAGGAGATTTTCCCGAAAAGACTCCTGACTCGAAGTGAAAGAAGTGCGCTTATTACGATGGAAGTAGAAGTAATTAAAAATGAGAATTAATTAAAGAAAGTTCAATTATATATAGTTAAATATTTCAATTAATCAAAATATGTGTTATATTTTCAATATATACAAACATTAATCTAAAAATTAAAATTAAATTGCCTTATCAATAATCATACAAATGAAATACAAAAGATAGTTTGATTAAAGGCTATTACACTATAAAAAAGACAACTTAGAATTGGAATCAACTATCATCCTTGGGAACTGATATGCCGCATTAAATCTAGATTTTGTGGCGCCAACCCTCTGCGAAAGCCAATTGTTGGAAAAACGAAAAAATTTTGGGGAACGATTTTGGGGAATAAATCCCCAAAATCTTTCAAGATTAGAAACGAGAAAGTATATAACTTATAACATACCAATTCAATAGTTATAATTATTGTTAGGACATTATCCTAAAGATAGTTCCGCATTTAAAGTGAAAATATTATTTCTAAATTAAGCTTTTAATACTACAATAAAACAATATAAAAATATTAACTATAAATTAAATGCATTCTTCTATTATTTTTTTCCCAGACATTTGTAACGATTCATAAGAAAACCACTACCCCCCAGACTAGCGATGAACAACATTTTTTGCTAAAGCATGGCTTCTTAAACTATGAAACCCGACTCGAAAACTTTGACAGCATGGCGTTTTGTTTCCTTCTGCACAATTAATAAACAAAAATAATTAAGAAAACTCTCTTGATTAAGATATCTCATAAAAACTTATCAAACAATGGATTCAACAATTATTTAATGGATTTGCTTTGTGTATCAAAAAAATCATTCCTCATTTTCTTATCTTGTTTTCCATCGTAAATACTATATGTTTGAGGATAACAACAACAACAAAAAAATCAGATAATTTCATGGTAAAAGGAATAAGAGGGGGAAAGTTTCAGAAACTCTTTGTTAATTTAGCCACCAAAGTGAATCCAGATTCGAACTTTTGGTCTTGTTTGAGTGGAGTTTCTCTTTTGGAGCGTCAGCCCACTGATTCGAGATGAAAGATTATGATTCTCGAAACAAATGCAGATGAATTGAATGCATGTTTATCTAGGTGATGGTACCACGTTAATCTAAATAACTAGAATTGTGTTTTGTCGTATGGCAAATTAGTATTAAGAATATTTCCCCCCAGGAATTCGTTAGTATCCATAAGAGAGAGAAATCAGCTTCAGAAGTCATCATGAAAAACTGGCATGTATCCTTCAAAGTCAGTTTGAATATTAATTGATTGTCAAAATTTGAATTGTGATATGCTTTCGCTTGCACCTTAACCCTTCAGTGCATACTGTATAAAATTTGATATATAATTTATTTTTCATGTTAATAATGAATAGAAATTTTTTTCTACTCGTACACTCTATATCAGATAAGAAACATCAGAAGAGACCGGTAATAATCATTCGTTCCATTTTTTCCATGGACAGCACAGGTCCTATTGATAAGTCTGTGGTAGTTATTCCTGATACACCTATTGACATATTTAAGCGTTTTTTTAGCATTTCAAAGAAGTCTTGCTTCTTTGATGGTTTCATCAATCGCTTCAGCAGATATTAACTATTTGATATTACTTTTAAAATACTCTTTTTAATGGTTTATAAAAAAGAACTATTCAATTTAATAATATCACAATTCCATTTTGATTTTTTTATGTATTTATGTGAAATTCCCATGCCAAAAACCTTTCCTATTTTGAAATTTAAAAAATCGTGCACTGAAGGGTTAAAATATTCAAGTTTTATTTGAGAAAACAGAGCTTACCGACATTTGAAAGTTATATATTTCCCGAACATCACTAAAATCCTTCTAAACAAAAAGTATAAAAAAATTTCGTCGAAATGTGCTGGCGAAAACTCCAGTTTTGACACCAGAATATTGCAGGTTCGAACCTATTTCACTTATGCGTCACTGACAGGTTGATGCAAGTTAAAGTAGTGGGGGTACATGTGTCCTCCTGTTGGTTGGGTGTGGCAGCTAGGAGAGGAGAGTGCTGCTTTATGTTTCGCTTCTGTCGTCTAATCTTGGTTCAAATTACCGAGATAAGCTCCCAAATAGCCCTCGGTAACTTTAAAACTAGAAGTAAGATGACAAAATCTAATCAATTTATTGAAAGCCCTACTAATTTAATGTAATAAAGACTGTTTAGGGACATGCCTCGTAGTTTCAAAACGTAGTCAGATAAAGAGGATGACACCCGAGCCAGCACCTCACTCTTTAAATTTCCAAGCCACACTAACATCAGGATGTTTGACCCATGATGGCAAAGGTAACGTGCACCAAGCCCACGTAGACAACGGTCTTCGCTGGAATCGTGTATCGAACTTACGAGCCTCCGATTTTCAAGTCAAGACCACACTAGATGAACTTTACCATCGCGGCCCTTCCTAATGTCTAACTGAAAATTCATTAAGTAACAAAAGTTTTTTATCTTCTGTAATTAAAATATTCAACAGACGTAGATGATTTAGAGATTAATTTGAAATTATCTGATTTAAAATATCTACGCTCTCTAAGATGTCAGTTGGAATTGAATTTAAACGCGGAGAATGGAAGAAATGCCAAGACACATTTTTTAAAAAATAGAGAAACATCCATATTTAAACCAGCGGGAGTGGTCTCCCCTAAACTTTCTCGTATACTTCCCAAAAAGGTGCTGTTTCCCCACCCCCGCGTGGATAAAAAAATTCGAACCTACTGTAACCCAGAATCCAATGACTATCAGAAGGTTTTTCATTGTAGATTATAGTGATTGTAGAATATTTAGGTAAAGAATCAAATTCAAAGATATGCGTTCAGATTAAAACACATCTGTCACACACTGCTAGGTTCCACTCTTGCCGGCTCAAGGACAAAGTGACGTAATCCTTCCGCGTGCACAGAGATTGCTACCAGTACCCATGCGTATGGAGAATCGGATTAGAGAAATTAATTATGCTATTTGAACGCCTTTTTTTTAACCGATTGACACAAAAATTGGACACAAAACTACAATTAAGGTAAGAAGACCACATACCAAATCTCATGTATCTAAGTAATTTTTTAAAGAAGTTATTGCGATTAAAAATATGCTATTATACAGACCGACAGACAGTCAACCCTTTGACGTATTTGGTCCAAAATTTGATACGGACCTACATTCATGATGATAAAAACTGTGTACCAAATTTTATCCATCTAGCTTTTCAAGTTTTTGAGTTATAGTGTTCACATGACCGGGGACAGACAGACATCCCGTTGACGGATTTTGTCCAAAACTTGACAGATACTTACAAATTATGTGTAAAGATCACATACCAAATATCATCCCCGTAACTCCAATAGTTGTCGAGTTATCGTGTTCACAGACACAGACAAACAAACATAATTCTAAAATTGTGTTTTTCGAACTCGGGGATGTCTAAAACGTGGAAATTCGTCAAAATCTCGAGTTCGAATTCTTTGACGATTACAACACTTTCTCTTTGTATACTTTGTTTAAGAGAAAGTAAAATGATAAGAGAGAGATTTTTATTTCCAATCGAGTCAATTCCTCAAAAAACTGAGTAGTGGCTCCATCTATACAGCAAAAGAAACATTATCTTTTGACACTGTTAAAAAAATACATCGCTATAAATTTATTCGAAAAAACTTTGGACTTTAGGGGTAAATTAGTTTTGAGACTTTAGACATTTCGTTTTACATAATCGTAAGATTTGCGATTTCTTAAATGCTGATATTTTTTCTTTCTTTTTCCTGAAACAGAAATTTCAAAATTATATTTAAAAGCACATGGCCATTTTTAAGGTATAGTTTTGTGAAAACTACACCTTAAAAATAACTTCTACTGTTATTTTATAATTTTAATTAAAACATTCCCAACATTTGTAAGTCAAAGTACAAATTGATCTATAATATAAATTTCATCCCTGAAAATGATAATCAATTCATTCTTATTTGAACTGCTTTTTCGGTATTTAAATAATTTTCCGAAGATATTTAAATTAATATAATTTTTGAGGTATTTGTAAAATCAAGGAAATATAGTTTCATCATTGACATACAATTAATTTATTTTTTAAAGATTATGAATGAAAAAATATAGAACTGATAGTGGGAAAGAAGTGAAAATGCACAAAAATAATACGACAGAAAATAAAAATAGGACATACTGTATCCTTTTGACTGAGTCCTATTTCATGTCGCTACAAAAGACGTAACAAAAAGTAATAGCATGCTTTAATTTTTCTGAGGATCTTTGAGAGAAAATAGTCCACATTTGGGTTAAACAGAGAGATAAACCTCCAAATTAATTACCTCAGTCGTAGCACATTCAAGTTTCCTGGAATTCAGATTGTTATAAATTTTTAATTGATGTTAATTAAAATCATAACTCCGAACATAGCTCTTTCTGCCTCGGCTTAACTAGCAAGATCAATCACCTGGATAAACACAGACAGACATGATTCCAAAATTGTGTTTTTCAGACTCAGGGAGGTCTAAAATGTGAAGCTTCGTCAAAATCTCGAGTTCGAATTTTTTGACAATTACAATACCTTCTCTTTGCATACTTCATATACGAGAAAGTAATAAAAGCATGAAGTGGGCGTACAGTAATCTCCCCGACAAAAGTGAAATATTAAATAGCCCACATTTTTTGTAAGTTATAAAGTATAAGTAAAGTAAGTAATAAAGTAAAGTAAGTTTTGTAATTTATTAAGTATAGTTTCTAAGTTATAAGTTTTGAAGAGTTATAAAAATTTTTTTTTAAAGTAAATAAATAAATTAAATACAGAAATAATAAATTAAATAAAGAAATAATAAAGTAAAAAGAGAGAGTAAAGTAAAGTAAGTCTTGTAGTAAGTTATATAGTTTGTAAATTATAAGTTTTGAAGAGTTATAATGAAATTCTTTTAAATGGTAGTAAATTGCTCTCTGTCCGCATACAATTCATCCAATTTTTGGAAATATCACCGTCCATTTTTTTGTAACTTTTGTTGTTGTCTATATTTTCCTAGTGACGAACAGTGAGTATATCCTCAAGATGATAAAACGGTATAACATAAATAGATTAGAAGTGCTGATTCTCAACAGAAACTATAGCCTCATAATTTTAAATAGTATTCTGATGAACAACAACGGAGGTGAAAAATTTATTATAGCGTTATGTATTTTGTTAATTATTGTAGCGTGTCAAAGGAAAGGCGATTCTAATTTTCGATTCGATTCGAGTTTAGTTTAGTTTAGTTGAATTTACGTCCCGTTTTAAAGCCACATGAAGGCTAATGTGGGACGGACCTCTTAATTTTGAACTACAGTAAGGTGACGAGGACGACACCTGAGCTGCTACCCCCTCTGAAAACTTCCGCTCCATACCAGCAGGAGGGCGTTTGAAATGTCAGATTTAGCATGCGCCAGGCCCGTATACACGGCGGATCTTCAGTGGAAGTTTCAGTTTCTAACCTGGTGGGTTTGGAACCTCCGCCTCGAATCCGAGACCTTGCTTCTTGGCGACCTGACCGCGATCATTCAAGAAAAAAATTAAAACTTTCTTGTGGAAAGCCCGAAAGATATTTTCATGTGCGGGAAACTTATTTAATACAAAATATCTAGGATTACTAAATATAGGACATTCAAATACCTGTCTTGTGGTGATTTTCTTCGATGCTGCCATAATGTATTTCGAAAACACCAGACATAAATAGCCTGTATTTGTTGAAATAATAAATAAGAAAAAGTCCTGCTGGGCGTCAGCTGAGATGAAGTGAACAAATCTTACTACAGTCCACAAGTTATTGCATAATTTTGCAACTGAGCACAATCGGAAGTAGTTGACTGATTTTGATCATTTTAGACACTTTTATTTAACTTGGAACTAGTTATGGAAAAAAAAATTTTCATTCTGAAAGTGCGCTAATATTGAAAACTGTGAAATAAAAACAATTGTAAAAACTATTAAAATAAGTTATTTTTGGTCTAATAATACTGGATTTGATAAAAGACACACTTTAATTGATCTCGATTTGTTTCGTATTTGTCAAGATGGAATATTGCAATCCATTTTTCACTCCCTTCCGTATGTGATAAAGTTTTGAAATTTCGCACACTTGTCTGTTCTCGGTTATGTCACACTATTTTCAGAACTTAACTCTCAGTTAATCGATTAATTATGTTGGATTTTGTTTCCGCATGCGTTTTGCCACCTAATAGTGAATTTTAGAAATAGTTGTAATTTATTTCGGGTTTTCATAATATTTATAATACCGAATTAGAAATTTATATCCACTTTATTGTATTAAATTTACGACTTTTAAGGCATGTGGGTGTTAGGAGGATATCAGTCAATCTTGTCACTTTCCCCTCTCTCTTTCTCTTTTTTATCTCATAAGCTAATTTTCCGTTCTGCATATTCAGCTCCAAGGCGACTTACTCGTATTTGTTCATAATCTTTTTTAATAATCTGTTGGTAAAAAAATTTCAGATTCCAATGTTTCATGTTAAAAATGACATATATTAAAACCTCACTGCTTAAACCTCAAATTTAAGGTATTAAAATAACTGGCCGCTTAGAGGAGAAACTGTATTATTAGATTTAAAAACTTCTTCATGCCTCTAGAAGCTAACATTTCTTTAACGAAAAGCATTACTTGGGAACATACAGCTCCTCCGTCACGTTCTACCTCCTACAAAATTACCCAAAGCAATCAATGGACTTCCTGCTCTCCAAACAGTAAAAATCGAGCTCTATTGAATAACCTTGTTGCAATTTGTTTGCCCGATGATTCCAGAAAGTATCTAGAAGAACTCATAAAGGCTGAGACACAATAGCAAATGCCGCTAATGACACGATCAGGCCTGGAATAGCTCCCGTCAGATTCGAGTGCGGACGATTACCAGGAGCAGTTTTCTCAATGATAAAAAAATCAAGAATAAATAGCGTAAACAGTTTAGTATGCAAACGTTTAGGAGGCTTAGATTTCGGCATGCCAACGCCCAGCAAATTCAGCAACCCTTCAACCTCGAGTTCGTGCCGGACTACTGGTCAAGTGAGTTCTTGCTTTCGAGACAGAGATGCAGCCTTGATAAATTTTCAATCTAGGAATCTGAAAAGGCGGTGATTATGCAGAAGGTCGTGATCGAGGTATATCACTGTGACAAGATCATCGGAATCTGAATATTACTAGAAAAAACAGAGTTATCGTGGGGTCAGTGTCAAGGGCGTCATGAAATGCAACGCCCTAAATTGAAGGGGATAAAAAATGATTCCCTCGGAACTGTAATGGGTGGGAAAAAAGTGCATTTCGCGGTTTCAATAAGATTTTGTTGTATTGCTATTCAAAAATGCGCATTTTGCATTCGAGTTTTTTTATGTTTCCTGATGACAAAAATATTTTTTCATTCTCAAAATTCACACCAGCACATAATGCATGAACGCAAGAACGACATTTTATGCACTGCATCACTTCGTTTTCTCCGTTTTTTCAACATAAATTATATATATGATACGTATCCCAAGTTTTTATACTTTTCATTCAACATTTGATGACATTAGTGTCCTTTTATTGTTTGTTTGCTTTGACATGTAGCAATTCCAATTTATAAAGACTAATAACGGTGATAAACTGGTTTCTGAGCTATTCCTGTAGTTTATGGTAATAATTCCATTGATTTAAATGGTCCAATTTAGACAACCGTTTGTGGTCCAATCTAGGCAACCTTTGGACAAGAAGAAAAAAAAGTCCCCAAACCAAAATTTTAATTCAGAATCCCCCTTAAATTTTAAATTTTCAGAAAATGATTATAGAAAATTGTAGCTAAAGAAATTTACTATCTAATGATATAACAAATTTCCATTCTTAATTTAGAACAGCTTAAGAGCTTTTTGTATTTTGTCAAAATAATAAATTGCTGATTCCTAAATCTGGACATTTGTTCTCTAACTGTAACCGCTTTCTCTGAAAAATGAAACCCCATTGGCAGAATAATTTGCATATTTTACGGCGCAAATAGTTAATAGAATTGAAGTTATGATACCGGTCCAAATTCGACGCCTCTTCCCAATCTTTTGTGACACGGGATATTGATTAAGAAAGTCATTTCAATGTTTTTGAAAATCATCCGATACTTTGATTTTTAGAAATTTACAGAATTTTTAAAAAATAAAATAGTTTCTTTATTGATTTTTGGAAGAGATTCAGTCTGCAGTATCAGAAAGTTTTAGCCAGTTGGAAAACCGCAAATGCAATCGAATAAATGCAGTTCTCCATTTTCTTCTCAGATCTGTAATTTGCTTTGTCAAAAATTGGGAGAAAATCCCCTAGATTTGTATTTTTAGCTTTTCTTTATTTCCCTTAACTTCTATTGCACCATTTTGAAACTCAAATTTTGTTTCATTTGGATTGAAACTCTTTTATCGCATGCAGTAAGACAAATTTCTCAATATCGTCAAACGATGCGGTTTTGTAACATTGAAACCGATGACCAAATTCTTTGATTTTACGTATTCATACTTACCCATATAAGTGAAATTAAAAAATGCTGATATACTGTAAACGTGACACGAGCTTGCCCATTATGGGCAAGATTAATTAGATTTATGTATGGCATATTACATCTGTTTTGAATTAAAATACTGAAAACTAAAATTAGTGTTTTTTAAACCTTTTCCTTTCGCGACCCCATTTTCACCCCCCCCTCAAAAAAAAAAAATTCGCCACGTCTCCAGGATTGGGAAAAGTAAGCAAACGAAGCATTAATTATTTATTAATAAAAAGAAATTCAATTTAAAATAATTTCTCAGCAAATTTTGTTTAAATTGAGTTCTCTTTTGCTAATGTTTTGAAGAAAAATGTTTTTTTTTTATATATTTTTTGTTTACAAATATATCGAAGTATTGTGGAAGTATTCATGTCCCCAATATTGTTCTATGCGACTCCACTTTGGGATCGAGAGCCACACTGTAAGAATCCAAGACCTAAAATATCATAAACTTCATTATCAATGTACATTAATTATTGGAATCAGAATATTAGTAGAAGTTAAAAAAGTTGAGTAATAAAAATGAGATCGTAACTCATTGTTATTATTCAACTCTTTGAAAATGGTTTCGTCAGTTTCAAGTTATAGAAAAGGACTTTTATGAATTAATAGTGAAATCAGAAAAGGTTGTAATCAAATTAAATAAGCTAAATTGACAATTTTTTTTTAATTTTCCACAAAAGTAAATATTTGTATTCTAGAGAAGAAATGTAGCAAACTTTACTTTAATAGAAAACCAAAATGAAATATATAATTAAATGAGTTGAATAATGTATAAAATAAATAAGAATGGATAAATTTATGTAACAACATTTTTTGGTGAGGTGTACGCAAGCATCTTGAATAAGAAGATAATCCAATTTCTATTTATTCATTTGAATTAAAGATGGTGATGCAGGCTATATCAATTATATAACGTTATCATAATGAAATTAAGTTCCATGACCAGGATTGAAGAGTTGACGCGCAAAAGCGGAGCGTTTTACTAAGTGAGTTACATGTTTACAAAGAGAACGTTAAAAATACGCAGGTTAAATCGTTGCAAAAAGAGGAGTCTCCGAAGAATCTCGTGATTCTGGAAGTTAAAGTATAAGTGCGGTTGTTTAAAATTGAAGTAGAAATTATTAGTTTATAATTAAAAATTAGGTGGCGTTGCAAAAGACTTACTTTAAAGAAGACTAAAAATGAAATTATTACACATATTTACTCACTTTACTTTTCAATGTACTTTCGAAAATAATGAATATAAAAGGATTGTTACTTCGCTCAATACAGATTTCTACTAAATACATCATTAAATTTATAGTAAACCCCTTAGAGTCAAAGATGGTTTCAAATTTGTTACTAGCTACTTACAGGTGTCAGGTAAAACATTTTGCGTAATGGGACAACAATAAAAAATATATAATTACCTGAAATATTTCTAAAGCTGTCAATTAAAATCATTTTGACTATTAATGGAAAATTTGATTTATCATACCTAAACATGATGGGGGTGGGAAACATGTTTCTTTTTGGGAGAAGTGGCATTATAAGAATAAATAAATACCAGGAAATGAAGCCGAAAGAAACCAGTTAAGAGAAATAAATAGTTTTGAGAATGATCGTAAGATCATTTGAATGATTAATTAATTTTCAGAACCGCGTAGAAATGTGTGAAGATTAACTTTTTGCTTAAGTAAAACTGTATAGAAAATAATTACAAACGTGCTTAATAATGTATATCTGTATCAATCATGCAACATTTTAAATCTTTTCCTATTCGAGTTATTATAATTAGAGACAATTGAGACGAAACAAACACAATTGAAGTAAAATGAAAATATTGTTGCTGTCATTATTCATTATAGATTGAAAAATAAAACTATTGTAATAGTCGTAAGCTAAAGATCTGAGATAATTGAAGTTAAATAAATTTAAACTTCCAAAATTAGGTTATTTTTCAAAGGGTAGACACACAAAATAAATTTAAATTTGAAATCACCACTTCTGTCAAAGTAACATTGCATCATAAATGGAAAACGAATGATATGAAAAGTACAGAAACTTACCGAGTCTAAATAATTTGAAAATTTATCAAAATTTATGAGAAGTAAAAGAAATTGCAATACAACATCTATTTAGTTTGTACATAGAAGTCTGGCTATAAAACACACTTAAGGCCTATTTAGTCCTTTTAATGAAGTAAACTGTATATGGAATAAAGTTTATTTATACGAATTCTAAGCAAAATGTTACTGTTTACTGAAGATGATTCTTCCGACCGGAGACATCTCACTATCGCAAACGACCGGTTGCCGCCAATCTGAGAATCCAGTCATTCTTACAAAAACAAGCGACAAAACCGCATTGGGGTTACAGTTAAACAAAGATCATAGTAACACAGGAGTCAATAAGGCCAATGTAATGTTTGATTGAAGAATCATAATCAGAATTTCTTCTCAGGTATTTAAGCAGAAGAGAGGAAACGGAAGCAAATTCAATATGTCTGTTCCTCTTTGTGGAAAATTCATCGAAGTAGTACTTTAAGGTATCCGAACACGTTCGAAAGTCGATTTTCGACCAAAATTCCATTTTTTTTAATTTTTGATGTTTTCGATAGTTCATTCATTTACCTTTCTAAAACATATTTACTTTTGTCGGTACGTTAATTAGAAGATGAGATATTAATATTAGATTAATATTAGTTAATATAAGATGAGATATAACAAACCGAAAACCGGAAGTGGGCGTTTAATTAGCCGAAAGTTGTCATTTAAAGGGACAGAAACCTGTCAAAAATTCTTTTAAACTCCTTTTTTGCAAGCTAATATGATGCCAGTATATTTTTAGGAATTTTTTTTAAAGTTTAGATACATAATTTGAGCGCGTGGAAAAACTAAAATTTGATTTTTTTCAAAATTAGATTTTATGCATATTTTTCAAACTTCAAACATGATAACTCAAGATATTATCATTCGATTGTTCTGAAATTTTGTGAACACTTTCTTCAAATGTTTCTCTAGTGAATGTATTAGAATAATGTATATTGTAATAATACTTTTTAAATTATGGTCTTTTATTTGAAAAATGACATAGAAAATTTGCTGAAAATCTTATAATGATTGTTCGATTAGCTCTAAAATTTTTATTTATCCAAAGAATGTTAAGATTCTAGTACAAGCACTAGTCCATAGTATGTAGTTTATTTTAGTATTAGTTTTATTTGAATTATTACAAAAGTTTGACCTGTAGCATGTTTGAAGTTTTGGGGAATTTCCTCTAAAAAGCAGCAGAAATTCAAGAATTTTGTAAATTTATAATAATTTATACTCAAAAATCATACTCTAATATTAATCTTTATTAAATTCGAATCTAAAAAACATATTTTGGTCTTTATATTTCACAATTTAAGAAAAAAGTGCTCCGAACGTGTTCGGATACCTTAAATGTACGATTTATGGAGTTCGGCTGAAAAAAAACACTTAAAGGCTAAAGAGCCTCGAACCAAATAAGTGAAATTATTTAAAGAGGATAAAAAGAGGCGGAAATTTCAAGAAGCACTGTTTCAATGGAAACCCTAAAGAAAGGTATGCGATTTGTTAAGGTGATTACACGTCCCAGAGTAGCAAGAAGTGCCTCGGGGTTTGACTATACAGAAATTTTTCCGGTTTTGAATAAAATATTTAATGTTGTTTTATATTACAAGTAATTAATTCCCTTTAAAAATTACAAAAATATAACTAGATTAAATTCTGAAAAATTAGTTTTGGGAGAATTCTTTCCAAATCTTATCATGCACAGAATATGGTCAACCTATTTCAGTGAATGTTGTCGGTTGAATTAGTGATTTTTTGAATTTTACCAAAATACCGTTATGTGTAGACTCATGTATCATTAGTGGAATGGTAAGTAACCAGACGTCTCGAATTAGCCTGTACAGCCCGATTTTTTAGTGTCCCACCTCGTTAGAAGCAAACCATGAAAGAAAAAAAATTACAGCTAATTTTAAGACCATTCTTTGAACCATCGACAAATTTGTATGAAACTCAAATTTAGGCTGTAAAAATGTTTGAAAATGTCAAATAAGAAGCGTAGTTGAAACTTATGATATATAACTTTTTGTAAACACTACTCTTGTTAATCATTCAAAATAAATGTCATGAGTAAAATTCGATCCACCACATGACTGATACAATAACTGAAAGCAAATAACTAGCAATTTAACCTGTCCTTACGTACATACAAATATCGAGCCACTGACAGTTCCGAAGAACTCCGGAAAATTCGAGTACAAAATTTCTTCACAAAGTACACTACTTCATAGGAAACCATCGGGAGTGGCCTCCTCTAAACTTTCTCGTACACTTTTCAAACATTTGTCATTTCCCTTCCCCCTGCGTTGATAAAAAGTTCGAACCAACTGTAACCCAGAATGCAATGACTATCAGAAGGTTTTTCATTGTTGATTATAGTGATAGTAAAATATTGAGGTGAAGAATCATATTCAAAAAGATACGTATGTAATTAAAACTTCGCAATATTTATTTTTTTATCAAACTCGAGCAATGCAAGTTCCGCGTGCGGAGAATAAAACAGGAGAATAGCTTGCTCGCTGAATAGCTTGCGCATGCGCAGAGATTGCTTCCAATACGCAAGTAAAACGAGACGCCCTAAACGTTTGCTTCCTTACAAAATCTCGCCGCCAGAATTGGTTTTTGGCAAACTGCCAAGTTTTCGGAGTATCCCTTCTTTGCACAGGTATTTACGCATGCGCATGGAGTTGAACAAGTATGCTATTATAAATTTTATCCATCTGGCTTTTCAAGTTTTTGAGTTATAGCGTTCGCATGATCTAGAACATGCAGACAGACAGACTTCCCGTTGACGGATTTTGTCCAAAATTTGATAGAAACCTACAAATTATGTGCAAAGACTACATACCAAATTTCATCCCCGTAGCTCTAATAGTTTTCGAGTTATCGTGTTCACAGACAGACACACACAGAGACAGACAGACATAATTCCAAAATTGTGTTTTTCGGACTCAGGGAGGTCTAAAACGTGGAGATTCGTCAAAATCTCGAGTTCGAATTTTTTGACGATTACAATACTTTCTCTTTGTATACTTCGTATACGAGAAAGTAAAAAGGTTAAAATAACAAACACAATTTCTCACAATTTCAAATTCCTATACGCACTTTCAAATTTTCCTAAACACAAAATCTTCATACAAAAAAATAGTTAAAGCATAGAAAAAATGACACATTAATAAAATACATTTAAAATATATATGTAATAATAAAAAAATAAATAAATGAGGTATTCCCAAATGAAGAGTTTTAAAATGTCCCAATCCCCCTCTATCATTTTCTTTCCATTTGAATTACATGTTCCATCTCTTGGGCTAGAATATTTTTAACAATCAATTTCATACCTTTTCTTGATTGGCTGTCCTGCAAAAGTTCTTTAATGGAGCTGCTGTTTTTACTTTCTCGTATACGAAGTATATAAAGACAAAGTATTGTAATTGTCAAAAAATTCGAACTCGAGATTTTGACGAATCTCCACGTTTTAGACCGCCCTGAGTCCGAAAAACACAATTTTGGAATTATGTCTGTCTGTGAACACGATAACTCGAAAACTATTAGAGCTACGGGGATGAAATTTGGTATGTGATCTATACACATACCAAATTGGCCTCCGAATTGGCTGGCCATTGAACTTTTTTAGATTAATGGGTGAACACCCTAATGGTATGCTACTAATATGTCAAGTTTCATCCCGAATTGAATTTCCCAAGTCGTGTGCTCTCCTCGTTAGATATATGAAATTTGGTATGTGGACTTTTAATATTAATTGTAGATTTGCGTCCAATTTTCGCTTCAATCCATTAAAAAAGTTGTTTAAATTGAATATTTGGTTCAAAATGCACATTGCGACTGTGTGTTGACGAGCGTTTCGCTTATTTTACTCAAGTTAGTATGGTTAGCTTTTGACCTGGGCGGTCTACGAACGAAATTGTAGCGAGCACCAAACACGCCCTTTAAAAATTATGGCAACCCCCTAAAGCGAAACTTCGTTCTGACATTCTCCAGATGGACGCCTGTGATTAACCAGAGGTATGGTGAAATCTTGTGTGATATCTATAGTAAGATTTCGTACTCAAAACCGTTAAATAAAGTTGTGGTACCTCAGCGCGCGTAAAATTTGCGAACATACGCAATCTTTTTTTGTGCAAAATATCAAGTTTTTGGTAAATCATAAATTTTATAAGTTTCATTGTAAATCATAATTCATAATTTTTTTCTCAAAATAACCAGGCCTTGGGTAAATACCCAAAAATATTTACCTACCCACCCCATATTACTAGTCATATGCGAGAAAATTTCGGGGAGGCCACTCCCGTTGGTTTTCAACCTTCCAGCGGGTGCGTGTATACAAGAAATACCTGCATGATCCATCTTATTACATATTTATATCGTTTTTTTATAAATTTAAATGCAATTTTTACTTATAAAATATTTGTTTCCTATTATATATATAAAGTTTTCGTGGTTGTAGTCATTAACGAGCCGTTTTATTAACTACTTTTCTTTTATTATCCAAATATTTAAGTCATTTTTAAGGAGAGTGGCGGACATACGTGTATCTTAGTTAAAGGTTTCAAGTCAAAAGAGAGCAGAAAATCCCTGCATTTTCTCAGGTAGGGATTTAACATTATGGGATGGGGGTTGTTAATTATATTATGAAACGTTATTGCAGGGTAGGTGCCCCATGTTAAATTTTAGTTCATTATATATATATATATCAATTATCTTATCAATACTGGGTACTAAAATATAACACAATGATAAGCAATTCTAGTTATACTCATATAAATCACCTACCTTTGCAGACCTGAAAAACCTAGCCACTAAATTAAGTCATCTGACAACATTCAAATTGTCATTGCAAATTGTGAAATCAAATTAGAGAAATTAAAATAGAATCAAATTAGATTTTAAAATATTGTTTATTTAATAATTGTTAAAATTAAGTTTTACTGCCATGATTTGCAAATGAAATATTTTGATTAAGATGCACACAAAATGACAAAAAGAACAATTCACATAAAATTACACATAAAAACAGCTGCAGCTTTAAAAAACAATACACTATAGCGCTATCATAAAAAAAAAAAAACCTAAAACTCCTTCATTGAAACCTTTTGCTCTATGAATTTTAGAGCCAAAATTGAAAAAAGGTGAAAACATACTTCGCTTTCTAACGTGTAAGCAAACTAAAAAAAATTCACGTGAGATCTCATGTAATGAATGGAAAGAATAGGCAAAATGTTGCCGTCGAAAATTGCAGATCTGAAATGCACAGAAAGTTCATCAGTTTGTTGGCTGTAATGCTTTTCGCTCCTGCAATTCTTTACGACCTTTTCAGCAATATTCAATCTCGTTCAATACAACTGAACATTCGTTGCAGACTTGCACGCCTCTAGATTTTCATCAGATCACATAGATTGGCGGACGTTTTTCGTTGCACAAGAAGTAAAAATATTCTCTAAAGATTGCATAGCTGAAACCCCAATCTACAAAACTCTTGCAGAAAAAAGTTGGAAAAAGAAGCTGGTGATTCCAATCATTTTTACTTCTTCAAGACAAAAAGAAAAATCAGCAAGGGCTAGCACCCAGAAGGCCTAACGGCCTCCAGGAGCCCAACGGCCCTGGGGCCCGTAGCTGCAAAAACTCCAACCACTCGTTCAGTCAAGCACAAAGCAATCTAAAATTACATAACGGAAAAAACCTCCAGCCAGAGACGCCAAAACCTGATAACGCCAAAATTCCTACGCGAAACAAGATGGCGTGGAAATAGACCCGTTGAAAAATTTGATTTATAAATTAATAAAGTTGATAAATTAATGGAAACATCAAAAGTAAAGACAAATAATATTTAAGTCGATTACAAAGTAAATGATTAAGAAAAATTTAGATATTCAATGAAACGGCTAAAAATTACCGTTTGAATTTCAAAAGTTGTCAGAAATGCCACACGAGATGAAATAAACTTTGGTGGCGAAGAATTAAATAATTAAAAATACTGACAAAACCGAAAAATGATGTACATGCAATTTTTGCAATCTAACAAACAAATAGACACGTGATCAAAGTAAAGGGAATAATAGCTATTTTTAGTAAATTACGTAAGTGTTTTAGGGAAAAGTCTAGCGCCAAAAGGACGCAGAATTCGCGATTTATATGTGAGCGTGGAAACGATTAAAATGTTCTTTTAGTAATAAATATGGCAAACGAGAGATTTAATATACCTCCAGAGGGGGAAATAAAACGAAACTGGAGTTTAAGAAAAGTGATTTTGGAATACATTAAGACTTCAAAATATATAATATTAGAATTTAAAGCAAAATTAAAGGAGATTATTACATATATGTAATACGATGTCTTATGTCTTCCATGCATTACATTTAAGGATAGTATGTTCCACAGTTCCTTCATCTTTTCCGCAGAAGCACCAGGGACTCTTGCCGAAGAATCTGCTTTTTTTTCTGCTGAAGATTTGAAATGCTCCGTGGCCTGTGATGATCTGATTTAAGTAAAAATCACCTAACACTCTTTTATGAACCTTGTCAAATAACCTGTTTACCTTTACTTGAATGATCCCACAAAATTTGCCAGTTTTGACCAATATTTTTTCTCTCCGTTTTCCTCTGTTGTTTGGTCTTGCAAAAATAAAAATCGATTTCTTGTTTTTCAGTGACTTTCTTTACAAAGTAATCGGCTGTTTCATTCGTGAAATTCGAAGTTCTCATAGTAAAATTCAAATTCCACTAATAAATTTTTATCAAAATATAATTCAAATTTAGTAAGTAATTATTCGAGTAAATCCGATTCAGCTGTTGTAACGTTGTATTCTTTATCAAAGTATTATCGACTGATATGAAAGGACTTGAAAAAGAAAAGTCAAAACTGGATTACTGTTCCTTCGACAGCTACTGACATAATTGAGTTATACGAGCGAGTGGTTCTAGGAGAGTTTTCCTAAATAAAAACGTGCAATCCAGTTCTTCAAATGCCGTGCATTGAATAATTCATTGCACGCAGCGGTGAATGCTCTTCATATAAAACTGAAGCATTCTGCGATCAGACTAAGTTGTTTCGTAGAAAAACTGCAAATGCCTTTAAAGCACTACCGAAACTTTTAAAATTGGAGTCATATATTACATATAATAATAACAATAATAATAATAAACTTTTCACTTTTCTCTCAAAATTCATTTTACTAGTTTTACGAATTGTAGCATTTTCAAAACAAATGCTCTGTTCGGCTTTAAATTAATTAAAACTTCAATTCGCTTTTAACCCGTTAAAGCCCAAATTAATTTAAAACATAAATTTCAGTAAAATATTTTTTGAGTTATTTTTCAAACACCGAGATAACTGTGAAGTAAAATGTTATTCCTAAAAAAATTTCTCTTTCATGATTTCTTTTTTCTAAAAAAAATCCTTAGAGATTTTTTTAGAAATGGATATAAAATCATTTCAATTTATATGTGTATACATTTAAAGATTTTTTAAATATAATAGCACATCATAAATGCATTAACTTGAAAATAAATCAAAGAAAAAAAATTCGAAATGACAATTCTTTGACTTCAAAATCTGGCTAATGAGTGATATATACCAATTGAACTGTTTAGGAGTTTGAGAATACAGATTGACTCGCTAGACAATGCAAAAAAGAAACAATGGAATGCGATCGGTTTTGCCACGGAAATAAAATGTCCTTAAATGAGGACGCTGAGAGTTAATAATAGATTCATGTTAGATGATTACAAAAGATGATATCTCGGAATATCAGAATAAGATTATTTAGTTAGTATTTTATGACAAATTTATTTCCTTTGAAAAGACTAAAAGGTGATGGCTATTGCGACTCCTTCACTTTGGTAACTCCTTTATGCGTTATTCATCACATTGTAGTAGCAATTGGTTCCCAAAGATCAGACGGCCAGGAGAGTTCTACTTTCCGGCTAGTTGTCTCAGATTCTAAAGTAGACCCGGATTTCACCAGGGTTTTTTAATTTTTTTTTTACTTCTCAGTGAATAATTCATATTGAAAAAATATTACGGTGCTTTATTTTTCAAAATAAAGTTTCTAAAAAATCATCCTTTACAACCGCTACTGTTCAGAGAACATGATCTCTGTAATGCATTGAAAGAATAAAAGTAGTTCATAAATTTTTAATTAAAATTACGTGCGCAGAACAGAAACTCCAGTCGCTGTGTTGCGGGGCACAGAATGAGCATCAATCAAGTAAGGAATTTAAAAGTTGTAAAGACTTGATCAAAAATATTCCTTTCCTTTCTGAACAAATCTGAAAACCTAAAAAAAATTGAATTATTTTTTTAAAAAATTTCGTGACCCTAAATCCGTAAATAACTAGGAAACAAAATAAGCAAAAGTGGAATGAGTTAATATTAACAAAAAGCAATTTATCTAAATATAATCATTTGTAAACTTTTAATAACGTGTTTCAAATGAAGTAGGCCTCCTGAAATGTTTTTCCCTACTCGTGTTGAAGACTTTGATAGAAGAAATCACCGTTGCATTCGCGAGCCCACAATTAATGTGGATGATCCAATAGTGCAGTCGTAAATTAATCAGTGCCGGGACGCATATTTACAAACCCTACCCTAATAGAACTGAGGCAGGAAATCGGACAATATCATTGGCTCGCTTCGCCGAGAGCCGATGACGTCGTTCTTAGCTCTCGTACGGAAATTATAACAAAACAAGCCATTGAATGTGGACTTTGAATTAGTTCAGGTTTCCGTTGCTTGGACTTCGCGAATTTTTTTCTACGATACGCACCTACGTAGCAATTTTATTTAGTCTAGCGATTATCCTTTTTTCCGTTTTATTATTATTGGCATTAATAATAATAATTAATAATTTTACTATTATTTGGCATTAATTATAGTTAGATTAGTTGACTTTGAAACATCAAATGAACTAATTTCACTGGAATGACGTCAAAAAAACCCAACAACATTTGTCTAACCTGCTAGTTAATACCCTTCAAACAAAGTTGTTATCATTAGACTTTTCATTAGTATAATTTCTTACAGTGTGGGATGTTTTATTTTTTATGATATTTTAAAGAATAATTTCATTTTTAAAAATATTACAACCCACGGAAGAATGTTTTCTGTGCTCAACTGTGAGAAAACGGAGAAGCAAAGTAGGACGACTCTTGTTATGTTATGATTGCCGTACGCTTCGTGCGAGAGCTAGGAGTGACGTCACCGGCCCTCGTAGCCAATGGTATAGGCTGATTTCCTGCCTCAGTTCTATCAGGGTAGGGTTTGTAAATATGCTGCCGAGACACTATGACCTGGTGATATTGTTGGGGCGGGGTCAAATGGAGAGGGTGAAGTAGGGATGGGAAAAATCCTACCGGTTTTTTGTTTCGGTTAACAGGTTTTTTCGGTTATTTTTTGGTTCCTGTTGTAACCGGTTATATTTTTCAAATCCAATAACCGTGTAAAAAAAAAACGGCGGCAAAATCAGCTATCGGAAGATAGGCTGAAATGGTCTAAAATAGTGATAGTCAAGCTTTCATAACTCGATCAGTTTTAGTCGCAGAAGAGTGGACATTTTGTTTAAAATTTTAGTGTGCCAAAAATATTTAACTAAAATGATAATAGGGCCGAGAGACTGTAGAAAAATTTAGACATAGTTATTTTTAAGGCATTATACTTATTGACTCAAGTAACATAAAATACGATTATTCACGTCTGTATTATCTAATTTCTTCATTTTAACTCGATACGTTTCACAAATATTCATTCATTCACATCACATTAATATAAATACGGACATAAAACGCTTCACGAATAAAAATACAGACGAAGAACTTTTACTATAACACATTTAACAGAATTCGGGAAGAACATTAAAAAAAAAATTAAAAATGATGATTAAAGATGTATATAAAGGTGCACCATATTCTGAACTTTCTGAGCCTATTCTTTTTCGTTCTCGTTGACGGTTGCTCGTTGTTGTTCCCGTCTGTCATTTGGTCGCAATCACTAGTACGGAAATCTTAAAGCAAGTGCGGCGGAAATGAAGCGCAAAATACTTTGGGAGCAGAAAACAATGCTGGATTATATAGCTAAAAATATTTTTTGACATTTATAGCCAAAAAATATTTTATCTTTAGTTGGAAGTTCTGTGGCTTCTGAAAGATTAGTATCATCGCTGAATGATGTTGTTTCCGATGAGAGGTATCGACTCACGGATCAACACATCGCTGAAAGAGTCTTATGAACAGTTAAATATCGGCCTATGAATTGTTTTCCTGTAAAAACAATATTAATAAAAAATTATCTACAAACGGCGTTTGTTTTTTTATAACCCCCCCCCCCCTAAAACTGGTTATTTTGAGCGGTTAAAACTGTCATGTTAAACCGGAGATGAAAAAAACCTGATTAACCTAAAACAGGTTATTTTTGCAATTACCGCCATCCCTAGGGTGAAGTTGGGAGTAGGGGATTAATTCATAATAAAATATTTTTTACATTTGAAATCTATTATTATTTTATCCAGACATTAAAATTGTGAAATAATCAAATGTCATCACTTTACAGTGATTATTTTATTTTTGATCAAACATTAAAATAATGCGTATCGTAGCAAAAATCATGAATATAATGAAGATGTTAAAGAATATTTTTTTAAAAAACATTATGTTGATTTAAGTTATACTAAAATTAAATAATAATTAAGTAATAAAATCATGACATTGATAAATAATAGAGAAAATATCATGAGTTTCATAATCGAAACATAAAATACAATTCAATAAATAAAATTTTTTCTTATTTATTTCTCGTTAAGAAAAATCAGTGCCGGAAAGGTGTTCCGGCCAATTAAAAAATTAGAAAGCGTTGCCGGAACGCCGCTCCTGTGCGTTCTGGCTGCACTTCAACCTGGGATGATCCGACTTGGGGAAGTTTAAGAACCCCCAATTTAGCACAAATTCAGAAATATATTTGACGTCTGGCTAAAGTGATGAGCTTCTTTCCACTTAGACTGTCATTACTGTGAATATTAATGAAAGAATTAAAAATAAAATCCGATTTAGATAGGTTTCTGTTAATCACAAAACTCGTACACAAGAAGAAAAGAAGATACATAAGAAGAAAAAGAAACCCGCTTCTCGCAACATATAAAAAAAATACCAAAATCGGCTATCCTGCGGCAAGACCTTTGAATAAGCACTAGAACATATGAAAAAAAGAAAGATACCCAAAAAACAACACTTTATAATCCTAAAATCACCGCGAATAACGTTATTCATACCCAAAGAAATCCTCAAAAAATATTAAGTTCATTTTCAAAGATTTGCCGCAGCCTAGAAACGCTCTGAAATATTATTTTGACCTGAAAGAAAATAGTTCATATGAACTATAAATCGAAGCTCATCATCTTCCTTCGCTGCTCTTAATCAAATCTCCAGTCGAGGGCTGTTGAAACCAGCAGCTAAAATACACACAACTTATGTCAATACTCCAAGCTTTCGCACCTTATGTAATTGACACTTGGCAATCCCATCATTTGCCAAAGGCATATTATTTTTAGGGACCAAGCTTTCAATATTATGACGGTAGGGGTCAGGAGCTAAAAGGATGGGCGAGATATTTGCTTTGAAGGAGATCGAAACAAAATATTTGAGTTTAGATGGGCAGGTTCAGCCACAAATCATTAAGTGCTAACGCAATTTTGATTTGAAAAAGAACTTTCTGTACGAAGTTTGTGGTATGTTTCAGATGAGGTTTGGGTGACGCAACTAATATAAAGATAATTAGTCCAGTTGTCCCAGATTAGCCGAGTGAGTCTTTCATTTCCATTGTTAATCCCAGATTATCCCGACTTTAATTTATAAGTAAATAGCTCATAATAAAAAAGATAATCTAGACGTAATTTTTTAAGCTGTTAGTTAAAAGAGCCACAAATCATTACGTGCTAACGCAATTTTGATTTGAAAAAGAACTTTCTGTACGGAGTTTGTGGTATGTTTCAGGTATGCTTGGATGACGCAACTAATGAATAAGTATCCTGGATTGACCCGACTTTTATTTATATTAAGTAAATAGCTCATAATCAGAAAAGATAAACTAGACGTAATTTTTTTTAATGTTAGTTAAAATAGTGCAGTAAAAGTGAATTCTTCTTTCCAGTTTTTGCTATATAGATGTCCAGGATTAACCGAGACAGTCCCGATACTTTATCTTGCCTAGAAAAAGAGAACGTGGGTTGCAAAAATATCCCGGTTTTGAATTAAATGTCCTGGATTGTCCCGTTTTATATCTATTAGCGAATAGTTTGTGTTAAAAAAAGATGAGCTAGCTTTAATTTTGAAAAAAGTTAGCTTCTGAATATTTCTTCTTTCCACCTGTATATTATATTCCACCATATTTGGAATGTAGATTAATCAGCCCGAAAGAAATACAATAAAAGTAATAACATAATATTTTGTCTATGCTTCTTTAGCTCTCCTTGCTTTTTTCGTAAATTTTTATTACTATTTCATTCATTGTCTGATATTTTTATTAATTTTTCTCTTTCCCTAGGCCACATCCCGGATTGTTCATTCGTGTTCTCGATAGGGTTATACGTCCCGTATATACGAGACTGTCACCGTATTTCACAGCTCAGTCCCGTATTACTATTCGTCCCGTTTTCTCCCTAAACTGTGCGTCATTATAATTTTAAAATGACTTGCACCCAATTTTATAATTCTGTGAAAGAAGAGATTGATATAATTAAGAAAGTAGAGTCAATTTAAAAATATGACTGGGCTGAAAAGGATTAGCCTCGAATCATTTTTATTATTCTACGTGTTTATTTTATTAGATTGCTTAAACTTTATTGGTTTTTTTTATCCCCATTAGTAAAATTAGTAGATTATTAGTCAAATAAACCGTTACCTACTCACTTTATGTTTTATTTATTTAGCACTTAAACGTCCCGCATCAATTCTTGGCAATTATGGCAACCCTAGTTCTCGAGCGTCCTGGATTTGGACATTGCGTTTTAGAGACAGACATTTAGAGGACATGTGAGAAAATTATAACCCCTTTAGTAAAGAGGGAAAATATCAGATAATTGTGTCAAGGAAACCTTTTGTTATTCCGTTAATGTATAATTTTGCAAAGAACTGACAGTATATTTCGATACATAAAATGCTGGGTAAAATTCTTAGCTGTATATTGTTTTCTCTAAAACTTTTTCCATTCGCAACCTTATAGGGTGGAAAAACGTTTCGCGATCTCCATTTGAAAGTATTTGTCGCTACTCCAAGTTTGGAAAATAAATAAGAAAATGAAGTATGAGTTTATAACTGAGAATATATTCTATTATTATGCGATTCGGAAGGGTTATTAAGATAACTTTAATGAAATTTTGTGAGTCAAGACGATTTCCTTAACTGCTTACAAATGGTGTGAAATCTAAAAGAAGAGAAATCTGTGAGATCAATGAATCTGAAACAAGAGTAGCAAATGTATTGTATTCATGTAATCAGCAATTTCAAGACTTGTTCGTAAAAATGTATTTTAATTCGTTTCTCACACTTGAAACTTAGTGACATATTATTGTGAAGAACTCTCATTTATATTGTGAGATTTAATAGCGAAATCAAATCCATGAAGCAGCTCAAACCTATCACAACTCAATTCATCTGGATTCAACTAAATTGAATTATATTTATTTCTATTTAATCAAAAATATTCTTCTGGGTGAATTGAAGATTAAATTCCATAAGAAGTTATCACAAACTCAAGTCTTATTAGAAACAACTTATTAAAATCCAAAACAAATCTAACCAGCGGGAGTGGTTTCCCCGCAACTTTCTCGTACACTTCCCCCAAAATGTGCTGTTTCCCCTCCCCCCCCGCGTGGATAAAAAAATTCGAACCTACTGTAACCCAGAATCCAATGACTATCAGAAGGTTTTTCATTGCATATTATAGTGATTGTAAAATATTTAGGTAAGGAATCAATTTCAAAGAGATGCGTACCGATTTCACTCTTGCCGGCTCAAGGACAAAGTGACGTAATCCTTCCGCGTGCAGAGATATTGCTACCAATACGCATGCGCATGGAGAATCGGATTAAAAAATTGAATATGGAATTTGAACGCCTTTTTTAATCGATTGAAATGAAATTTGGGCACAGATCTATAATTAATGTCAGCAACCGTCATACCAATTTTTATTTATCTAAGCCAAAGAGTTTAGGAGATATAATTAGTAAAAGTATGCGATTATACAGTCCGACAGACCATCAACCCTTCGACGTATTTGGTTCAAACTTTGATACGAACCTACATTCATGATGATAAAACTGTGTACCAAATGTTATCCATCTAGCTATTCAAGATTTTGAGTTATAATGTTCACGTGACTACGGACAGACAGACAGACTTCCCGTAGACGGATTTTGTCCAAAATTTGATAGAAACCTACAAATTATGTGTAAAGATCACATACCAAATTTCATCTTTATATCTCTAATAGTTTTCGAGTTATCGTGTTCACAGACAGACATAATTCCAAAATTGTGTTTTTCGGACTGAGGGAGGTCTAAAAAGTGGAAATTCGTCAAAATCTCCAGTTCGAATTTTTTGACGATTACAATACTTTCTCTTTGTATACTTCGTATACGAGAAAGTAAAAAGGATGTTGAGAGAACAATGATTGTTTTTTTCCTGTGTTCTCACTGTTGTTTTATTTGACTGCAACGAGGGTTCTTCTCATTCTCAGCTTTCGCTAACGTCAACTAACTGAAGACATAACAATCATAGGCTGCTTTTGTGTTAGTTGTTGACTGGGTATGTTCAGAGACTGTTTTGTCTTAAACTTTTTGTCTTTCCGTAAGTAAGTATATAAGTAATTCGTAAACTTAGTTGAGTTTGCATTTGATTTTCTCTTTCGTTAGCGTTAAAATGTCTTTATAGGATTGTTGATGAATTAGCTGGTAAAAGATTTTTCTTTAAGATTAAGATCCGACAATTCTCAGTCATAAAACTGATCACTCATCTGCCTTGAATTTTTTTAAAGATACATTTATTACTTGCAAACTTTTAAATAACATTAATGCTGCAAATTTAATTTTTTAAATTAGATTTAAGTTTAGAATTAAAGAATTAAAAACAAACTAAAATGTTTAAAATATTTGTTAATTAAATTTGATAAAGTTTTCGATAATTACAAAAAATTTAATATTATTTAGTATTAAAAAAATTAAATTCTGTGAACGAAGTGTAAATGACCAGACATCTCCAATTAGAATTAAATATCCCGGATTGTCCCATTTGTTATTTTTAAATAATATTACAAGAATTATCAAGATTTGATTATGGAAAAAGCTATTTTTTTTAGAATTCTCCTTTACAATTTTCACTATACTCCAACAAAGCATCCTAATATGACCATCTGGAAGATTCAGTCTGACGGAAAAATAATAAAAGTAATAGCAAAATGTCTTTCCTTCTTTACTTTTTCCTGTTTTTTCGAAATTTTTAAAATAAAGAACTGTTTGCGAATTCCTTAAATATTTTTGGCATACATTTTTAAGAATACAGTACAACTCCGGTTAACAGAATTCGGTTAAGCCATAAACATCTATGACTTTTTGTATCTAGTTACAGTATGAAATTCTGAACTGTTTTAAGTGTCAAACGAATTCAAAACTCTCTTTGTAGGCTACACTTATGTTATTTATTAAGTTAAAATTAAATTTTTAGGATTACAGTAGGTACATCAATATAAACTCGGTAATTTTTGTGCATTTCTTGCGTCCCTCCCACCGTTTTTGAACAGCAATGTCTTTCATTAGAAGGAAGTCAGCCGGCATTGGCTTACTGCATTGTGCAGCAAAACTTAGGACAACAACACATGTACAGTATATGTTTTTGGATTTGCGATTTCAGAGACGTTTCGGTTAACCGGGGCTTTACTGTTTCTCCAATTCCACATCCGAAACTATAAATAGCCCTCGGTGTGAATCGAAACGGCAAGTCAGTCAGCGAAATCAAAAACCGAAAATATAGTTTGGGACATGTCTGGATTTAAAAGAGGCTTATTCAAATACATCGAAGGGCAAAGTGAAACACCTTATTAACAACGTTTCGATCAATTTTAAATTTCTCAGATAATATTTATATTAATTTATATTTTTGAATTAATTAAAGCTCCCTCTGCTCAATATTTAATCAGAAGTCAACTCATGAAAAACGGTAAGCAAAAAGCGAGATAGAACTTCAAATAATTAATTAACGGAACCGCTTATTTCGCTATATGTAAAATGCTTTACATATATTAACCGAAATATATCTGATAAATTACTGATATTTCTTAGCAATGACTGCAAAAATAAACGTAACTCAGCGGTAAAGAGAAATCGTTGAATTCTCTAATAATTAAAATATATTCCACACTTTTTTTATATATGTATATCAGCTACATAGGGTCAGCTCTTGTTTATACTTTTGACGTAATACTTTTTCCACAGATTTTTATGACATTTTGATGAGTTAACCTGCATCTTTTTCTTATGAACGGTACAGATGTTGTACCAGCTGATATTTTCGTTTGCCTGCGGAATTTTACAACTGATGTATCACTAAGCTATTACAGTTTCACCTCTTGCACAGCTTATCTATGCGGACCCCCATCACCCTATAGATAGGTTTGCCAGATTTCTGAAATGATCAACCGGAACACCGGAATGACCCCAGTGTCGCGGGTATTCAAAGGTATACACCCTTGGCGGAGTTTTATAGTGTTTTAGAGGGTAGTTTATTCTCAATGCTATGAATAAATGGTTACTGATTAGGAACCTAAACCAGGGGTAATAATAAATGACACAAGAATATAAATTTAAACATTTTATTTCTTACATGTTAATATTTATAAGTTACTGAAGTAAGAAGAAACACTTTGAATGAGGAATAAAAATTTGAACAATATTTACATGTACTTTTCATTGGCTAGGACTTTCTAAAAAAAGTCTTTTTTGTTTTTAATCTTAATGTAAAAATCTTCAGAAGCTAATCCGATATTAATTTTACATGTCATCAAGCCTTTAACCGTAGATTCCTTCATCAAACCCCTATCATCAGTCCATGCGTTGTTCATCAAAGAAAATACTCTCTCAACTGGTGCTGATGTCCCAGGTAAGCAGAAGGCATACTTAACAATCTTGATCAGATTGGGGGCTGCTATGTGATTCCCCTTGAAGTGACCAAACAGCCTGAGCCATTTTTCTTCACTTGAAATAATCACATCTCTGGTAGTCTCTTCTTGCTTCCACTGTTCCCAATTTGACTGCAAATACTCCTTAGCAAGCACAACTTCGTCAAACAGCTGATCATTGTTTATTTTCATATCGGGTACATCAAGAAGACTGCTATTAATAATTTCAGCAGAAGTTGCGGCGTTTTGACACATGAAAACTGTTCAGCATTTTTCTGGCTCTAAAGCTACACCCCTTAGTGCCCAATATTGGACTCGCCAGGAGAGCCTCTCGCATCGCGCATGGTCACGATTGGCGAGACAAGACGATACGATCACAATATTATTTATTAGCAGACCATCAGTCTTCTATAGTTTTCACTTTTCATACAGTGCAGTGAAATAAATGACAAAGTAATTATCCTAAATAATCCTTCACAGTTAATTATTTTTAGACTTTTTTGGTTATCTATAATCAAATTTAAATTTTACCGGGACGTGAAGTAAACCGGTCGGGACACCGGGATTTTGACCGAAAACCGGGACGTCTGGCATGCCTACCTATAGATGATTCTTTTCCCACCGGGGGCCGCCGTATAAGTAAACGGGTTCTCGCTTCTCTGGTGGGTATAGTAATGGGAGGGGGTTGGATCCTCCCTTCAGTGATAGTACGTACCTCGAGGGAGGGGTTGGTCTGAGGTTGGTAATGGCTACTAGGATTCCGGCCTCAGTACTCCAGTTATTGCAGCAGCTGTCATTCAGAGGACCAACATGCGAAGGCAGGCAGGACGGGGGGGGGGGCCCCACAGTTTTCTGGTACAGATGATTTCATTTCCTTGCCAAATTGCACAGAGTACCTTTGTGGCCGTGATTTCTGATCTGTTACTCAATTTTAGATTTAACACTCAATATATTGCATTAAGACTACTAGGAATTTAAAATTCATTTAATCCCAAATTAGTAAATGCACACGAATCTTAAGGAAAAGGTTAGATTTTAAGAGTAACAGTTCATCACACCTGATTAATTTCAATATTCTGAACCAATGGCCAAATAAGTTTTGCGTTGTGTAAGTTTGATCTTTAAAATTATAACATCCAGGTTTTAAAATACAAATTTAAATAAGCCAGATCGGGATAACTCTCTAGAAGTCAGTGTATGAGAGATAAATGATGACAGAAACATTTATATAAACATAATTTATTTAAAATCTAATTTTACTTCTTGGCTATATAATTATATATACTTCTTTGCTATATAATTATATGCAAAATACATTTCAAATGAGGAGAGGGCCCTTCCATATATATATTTATATTTACTAAAATCACAACACATGCTTTCATGTCAGATCTGCACAAATATTTCGTTACTTCAAACATGACAACCCACTTGTTAAATTTACTAAAACTATATCAATTGGTACACATATCTTTAATTATGTTGTTTCCGAGTTGATCTTGTATTTGAGATGGGCAGTTTACTCAATAATAACAAAAAACACACTAAGATAAACATTTGTTGCTGTCTAAATTTAAATATGAATAAATATGAATGGAAATTCAATAATATAAACACTCAAAAACATCTGTAATTACTATTTTCAATGTATATGTACAAGCACTGATAGTTTTTTAAAGATATTAAAGAATTAAATAAGATAATAGCTAATCAGTCCAGAAATCATTTGAGCGAAAGCCAATTTCAGCTGTAGTAGATTTACTTAATTTATTTAAATTTATTCTTACAAATTTTATTTTTTATAAATTAATTTTAATGTAATGTACTACTTATCTTGGCTGATTCTGGCATGGAGACTTCCAATCCAGGGATTTGTGACTTTCATCTTGAAGAGGTTTTGTCGTCTACAGGTGGGTTAGGTTAAAGACGATAACATGATGTACATGGCACTACTGGGATGAGTGACTGGAAAAGCTGGTCAGGGCTCAGGAGTTATGTGTGAATCTTGGGCATCAGAACCTCTTCAGGTGGGTCACTGGCAATCAACAGGCGTGCTACGCTAGAAAAGCAGACGAGAACATGTAGTTGGAGATTCTATGGAACTGCTGGAAGGCTAACTTTCGCTCCAGATTGAATCTACAGTGCACGGAAACATGATGATTTCAGAAGTATTTGGTTCAACTATTCAAGTTTTGGCTCTGAGTGTTATGCAGAATTTATTTGTTGGAGTAGACTGCAGTTTATAATGTTCTTTCTCTATGCGTTCATGCGTGTTAGGCCTAAGATTTTCTTAGGCCTAACACGCCTGCTGTAGATGATAAATGACGCAACGGCCAGCACCGCCTGTGTCACAGCTAAAATTCGTTTAAGCGAAGATCGTTGGCAGCAATGTCTCTCAGCCATTGGTGGTGAATTGCCATCTGAAAAACCTTTCTCCTTGCTGTTTATTTCCTCCAAAACATGTCTTTCCAAAAACCAATCTTCTTCTGTCTCTACAACACACAAACCAGCCATTTTGAATCTCCCGGTGAAAGTCGCCAATACCCTGCCAATCAAGCCAAATTAGAATATTGAGAAAGCTAGAGCAGAACTAAAATTTTACTCGCCAAGCGGATCAAAATTCGCCAAGCAACTAAGGTGAATTTTCGAGTGGTTGAAACCTGACTTTTATCGCTGACAATTTGACCAATTGGAGTGAACTCCGAGTTATCTGCAACCAATAGAAGAATTTTCCTTTAATTGGGAAAATGGCTTAACTTTAAGAAATCATTGTGACAAACTGTCATCGTGGAGCGGAAATATGGGCGTGGAGCCTGTCATATGGTAAATATCCAGAGGGGGTGCATTTCCGCCTGACCAAGAGAAACCGCTTTCCTAAGAGGATTCGAATCTCAAAAATATGTCAGGGGTCAGTAAAGAATGCACACATTTCCGCTCTGGAAAGGCAACCGACGTTCACACGCGCATAATTTGCTCCCTTGCGGAACTTATAAGTGGGTTCGAATCACATGCAAGAAGGAAAAAAAAGGGGGGAGGAGGCCAGCTTTTAATTTGCCTTCACAGTGAGCTTGCGTGTTGAAAAAAAATCAGACAATGTTTCGGATATAGGACACAGGGAATGGAAGTTTTAAATTAAACACAGAAAATTATTAACATTTAGGATTAAAATAAATGTGGAAGAAGTAGAAATTGTAGAAATTTGTATCTGTCTTGTCACACTTTCAAAATTATTTATATACTTTAAAAATTAATTCATATCACACTCTCAAAATTATTTATGTTCTTTAAAAAAGTAATTTACATGAAGTTTAATTTATTTTAACGTGTCTCTGCATTGCAGAATTTAACTGCCAAAAAGCCGTGTGCTATTGCTATTTGATTTCTTTATTCAAATCCTGGTTTTAAGAAACAACAATTTGGAAATTCTCCCTCGTGGTGTGAGATTTGTTCCTCTCCCCCTTTCTTTCCAGTGCGCAAGTGCAAATTCCTTTGTCCATACCATTAGGGACATCTAGATCCGAAAAACCAAAAACCATTTTCTCACGAGTGGGTCACTTTTTATCTGAATAATCCCAGCTGGCCCAATTACTGGACGATTCCTGCTTTGACCATTTTTAGACCCAGCACCATTAATTATAATTTGAATCTAAGATCTATGTGTAGGGGTCGTCGTTTTGAGGAGATTCTTTGGTCCTAGGAGCCATTAAAGGGAAGAGATGAACGGATACCGCTGTGAGTTTCCTGGGACTTAACAAAGGATTTTCCTCCAGTGTGTTTCCAGAAAATAAATCACGTTAAATTGGCCCGTTTGAGAGGGGAGGTTATTTTTTTACCATTCGGGATCAGTTGAACCCAGGATTGGATGGTCCTGTCTTCGTGGGGGAAATTTTGACCAGTAACTGACCGCTTTGCTGTGAGGGAGTGGCCTGACTGTTTGTACGTTTTTGGCGATGAAAATTAATTGTAGATTAGGCTGACCTTGGCGATTTTTTAAGAGGTTACCGTTAATGGGGTGAATATGGTTTCTAGAAAAGGCTTGGAACATAAGGTTGGGTTTTCTTTGGCGAGATAAGGGAGCTAACGGGTTGATTATAAGGGTTTTTTTGGGGAGGGAGATTAGACAGAGAGAAGAGAGGCAGGAAATAAATATGCAGTTGGTGTCAAGTGAGAAACTTGGTTTTGATGGAATCGGTGTGGCAACCTGAGAGATGAGCGTATGCTAGCTCTTGTAACGCCCAGCCCTTTTGATCCACGTAAGAGCCGAGTTATGATGGATAATGTTGCATTCGAAGTTTTGTAAAAAATTGTCCGGACTTCTTTGACTTGCGGGACAATATTCGCGTCTTGCTTCGTTGCGTGATGAGTTTGTGTAGACGAACAACAGATGATAATTCCTCACGGCAGAAACAGCTCAGTCTTGGGCTAAAGGCCGTGGAGCTGGACGTAGTGTGCCCTAAACTTCTCGCTTATGCGTTCCTAACCAATGGATCCTGAAGGAAATCCTGAGTCAACGCACTCCCCACCATCTTGTGCCATGCCTGGCGCTTTAAATTAGCGCGGAAGGAACTATTAGTGCTTCGTCTACTAGATGCAGTCTACAAATATTGAACTTACTGGTAAAATCTTAAAACTCCAGCGATGATGAATCGACATCCTGCCCCAGCTTCCACTGATTGCTTCCAACCCCCCTCCCCCAGCCAAGCTAAGTACCCTCTATGTCTTTGAGTTATTTTTTGAGCTTAAAATTTAAAAAAAAAATTAAAAATGGATGTTATAGTTTAATTTCTATGTAGCACAGCTACATAAGTTAATTGTAGGGATTCATTATTATTTTGCTTAATTTCAATTATAATATTATTAACTGAGTTAAGGCGTACTTCTTTGCTAAATTTATAAATGGATTTTCTTTAATACATAAATTATAATAGTGTTTCTTTCTTGTAGCCAGGATTTGAACATAAATTACCTTGGTGTAAAAATTAAAAGAATGAAATTTTAAGGAATTCTCAATTGTGATGTTTAGATTGATAAACTGAATTGTAATGCTTTGATTGCTGAATTTAATTGTAACGCTTTGATTGCTGAACTCATTAAAAAGGTCTTAGTGTTAGCTTGAATATAAAAGTCATTGATTTTCCCTGGTGCTAAATAAAAGTAGTAAAATTTCTAAGTAAAAAAAAAATTAATGGTAATAATTGTATGTTTTCTTAGATGAAAGAACTCTCTACAATTGCATTGTTACTAAATTTAATGGTAAAATTACATGGATTCTAAATCAAATTTTGAATGTTGTCAATTGAAGTTTAAAATATGGCAATAGATTTTGATTAATTGGATATATTTAGAAAGCGTGTGTGGGTTAAGATTATTTCATGTGTTGTTGTTGTTTTGGAGATTTGATTGCATAACATCTATTTAAATATGTTTATTTACATACTGCACATTTTTGATATGTTGAGAAACTATGATGATATGTGTTTATTATACTTGATATTTGTCTATTGAGGTGGGGCCCCTCTTAAATTAGAAATTTGAACGTTGCCTTATAACTACTGATTAATCAAGATTCTTCTTAAATGTATTGGGTTTTTTTATTTGTGTCAAATTGTTAAATAAACGTTAGTTAGCTGAGTTTTTTAAAAGTATGTATGCATGAATCTGGTATTTTTTTGAACCTTGGGTATTTAAAAATAGAACACACAACGCAAAATAAAAATGTACTAAAAGATTACTAATTTGATGGTATGATTTAATTGCTTGATGCAAAATTGCTGATATAAGTAACTGTTATTGTTGACAACAGTAATCTAATATTTGAACTGATGATCATGTGTATTAATTACTAGTAACTTAGTAATTATTAGTAATTATTCAAAATGACCAACATCACATATCATAGCGAGTAAATACAAAAAGAATTTTGTCATTGCAACATGACACCTTGTCCTTGTGCAATTGTTTGCGATGAATAGTATTATTTCAAATGAGTGAAGACGAGAGTAACAATATGAGTGGTTTAAAGGAATAACATTTATTATTTTTTTATTTAAACACATGGAAAAGGGAAATGACTTTCTTCGTAAAAACCTCGTTCTTCATTTTCTTAAAAATCCCTATTTTAAGAGGTTGTTTGATATTTCTTATGCATAATCGAGAGGGCGAAACAAATAACAAAAATTGCAGCATTTAAAAGCGGCTAGTCTAACAAATAAAAACACGACTTTCAGAAATGGGTTTGTAAAGGTTGCTCAAGTCGAAAGAACCACTCAAGGAGAAGATTATCTTTTTTTCTAGATTCAATAAAAATTATTCTTCAAACAGCAATATTGAAGTCATTGATACGATTATACCTCAAAGGTTAAGGAACTGATATGCTAGTAAATATTACTTTCACGGGTGCTTTACTTCTGAAATTTGAATGCTGTTTTCCCAAAACTTAAGAATCCGGAACTTGATCGAGTAGCTTCTTAATATCAGATGTGAAAAAGAACTAACATTGTTACACACGCGTAGTTTTTTGAAAATTTGGCCAAAGATGCAGCCAAAAGAAAAGTTTATATTTTGTAAAACATTTTTTTTTCTTATAAGAGTGAAGGAAAACCAACGAATCGAAAGGGAATTTTGTAGCATTCATGTCTCCGACACCTCTTTTCATCAACATCTGGATGTAGATAGGGAATTTCATCGTTATTTTAACCCTCTGACTCCTAAGCCGGCCGTGCAACTTCTATACTAGTAGGGCGTATTTTTGCCGGTTACTGTTCCGAAAGCGGGGAGAAGGCAGTTGGGAGAGTGGTCATTAACCCTCTGACCACTAAGGGTTCTCAAAATCTGAATACAGTTATATACGGAGGTTTGTTTACTAATGGATAGTCATCCACCCCGTTTCCCCTTCTCGGTTTGTATCTACAAGCTGGAACACACCGATTTCATCGCCAAAATGGTAACCTGAGGAATCGAGCGGATTAGTTCCAATTGGCAACCCATCGGCTAGATTGCTCACGTCATGGCAAGCGTTTTGCGTGATTTGAGTTGTTTACATACTACGCTGATTTTTAAATAACTTAAAATATTTATTAAATATTTAATTAAATAATAAAATGTATTTTAATTAGTATGATTTCAATTAGTAAATAAATGACAAATAGAACTTGGGTTTATTTAGTGATGGATGATATATTTTTCCGATCATATAATTGAGAGATTTTTTCTTTGTCTTGTAATAAAAATCGTTTGCATGGAATTTTTGAAGTTGTACTTGTTTTGAACGCTACTAAGGGCAAATGTTCTGCTGCTAAATTAGAGTAATTAAAAGAAGCTGATTCCGTACATTCACTAAGCTAGCGAAGCTACTAGGATCCCACTTTGCTGAAAGCGAAGCCGCTGATGTTTTTTTTAAGTTAAAAAAATTTGCCCGGTGCCCACTTCAGATGCCATAGGCATCGCGAGCGCTATTTTTCCTGCTTCATTAGAATAATTAAAAGTAACAGATGCCGTACATTCAATGAGCTAGGAAAGCTAGTAGTTCTGTTGAAATTCTACATTTAAAACGGGAGATAGTGCAACGACAAACCACAAACGCAATGGGTTCGAAAAAAGATTAAACGATTAACTTTTAACTGTGACCGATGGCCGTTTGTTTACCATCTTGCTTTGGCGCGATGGCGCCGTTTTACTGAGAGTGTGTTCCAACTTGTAGATTTCAACCCCCTTCTCTTCTCATTCCGGATGGTGGAAACAAGCCCAACTCTCGCAACTGCCTTCTCCCCGCTTTCGGAACAGTAACCGGCCGAAATCCGCCCCACTAGTATAGAAGTTGCATGGCCGGTTACGGCCGGCTTAGGAGTCAGAGGGTTAACACAATCACAAAACAAAATAAAAGCCTGGCATAAACTAAGGTAGGTTGGTATCTTTTCCATCTTTCTAGAAATTGTTAAAAGCAGAATGTAAATGAATAGGAAATAGAATAAATCACGTGAAACAATTCATCACAAATAAGAAATAGATTTTTTAAACGCACTTTTACTAGTGAAATAAAATGTAGACTTGTCTTTGTTTTAATTATTGTCTACTTTTTAGTCTTTAATTCATTGTTCTTTATTATATATCGTCGCTTAACAAGCTACACCACCGATCTCAATGTTTTGAAATTTCAAAGAGGAAGAAAAAAACCAATAACGAATATTTCCGAATTTTTTTAACATCTCATGTGAACATGAGACCGCATGTTCCGCACTAAAAATTCAGTTGTTTCTTCCTCTTTGAAATTTCAAAAAATTGAGATAGGTGGTATTGCTTGTTAAGCGACGATACATCTTGATATCAATTGTTTCTTAACTTCAATACCAGGTGGCACCACTAAAATGAATCAAAATTTGATTAAATTAATAGATTAATTGATAACTAAATTCTCAAAATATTAAAATACGACACTCTCATCCAGAATACACAACCGCACAAAATTTCAGAACTCTAACACATATGGAAGGAAGAGAAAAATCGATTACAATATTCCATTTTTGCAAACACGAAATAAGTCAGGTTAAATCAAAGTGTTAAAAAAAAGAGACAAAAAGAGAAGCAGAAGAAACCAAGGAAACGAGAATACGAAACAAAATATTTACTACAAACAATGCATTTACTTTAGATTCATCTCGGGGGAATTAAGTACAATCTTTCATAAAAAAAAATTATTGCATGTTTCTGTATTATTTTTAAGAGTATTTTATGTGTTCATATTGATTTATCATTTTTAGATGCATATGTTTTTTGAAAAATTAAAAACTATTAACCTAATAATAAAATCATGTTAATTATCTCTATAACCGGGTGTCTACGAAGTGGTATCGGCGAGATATACCATTAAAAACTAATTATGCCATATTAATTATCCTTATAATTTGTGTAGACGAATTGTACCAGACCCTTCGTCAATTGCAGGATTTTTCCTGAAGGGAGAAGAGAGTGTGCACTTACAGTGGACCAGCAATACATCATTTGTTATCTGTAAGATTTTGAATAAAAAGAAAGTTAGATAATTATTATTTAAGAATATTTATCTGTGAATAAACAAAACTCTGTTCAAAAATTCATTTAAAAATGGAAAAGTGTTCGCCATCAAAGAAAATTTCCTATTTCTAAATTTTAAGGAACCCAGAGATGAAAGACTACTAATTTGATTTCGTTCCGTTTCTTGTGTTGAATTTTAAAAAATAGGCATAATTAGCCCGTTCCATTTTTGAGTTATCGTTAACGAATTCGCACGGATAGACAAGGCCATCTCAGCCATCGAAAGACGCCCAAAAATGACAATACTGATTTAATTTCAATTTTGAACAAAAAAACTTATTGAAATAAAACTTTTAATATGTTAAACGTAAAGATATGGTTATGGGTTGTAACTAGACAATCATCGATTTTGTAATGTTGCATAAACATGTACATATCATTTCAAAAAATATTCATACATCGACAATCAGCGAGAAAATCCTAAATTATGTGTATAATAGAAGTTACTCACAATACGGAAGCCTGCTTGTAAAGTCCTCTTTTAAAAAGACGCTGATTTGTAAAGCGTTAATCAGAGAACAGGTATTTTTCTCTCTTCAATTATTGTATTGAGTATTTTCATAGGGCCACAGGGCTCTCAAATTCTTAGTTACTGTTCTGATGGGTCCCAATTTAAGACGGCCCTGCAGATAGATAGTCTAACGTTTGACGGATTTTGTCTCAAATTTGTTACGGATTTACAATGCTGGTGTTAAGACCATATATCAAAATTTATCAGCTTGATTCGTTGTTGTGTTCACTTACAGGAAGACAGAATCATGGAGATAACCTGGAGATTCATTTAAGTCTCGATGTCTGATTTTTTTGGCAATAATAAAAGTTCCTCTTCATATGCGAAAAAGTAAAAAGGAACTGTTTAGAACAAATTCAGACTAGTTTTTGTTAAAATCTAATGAATTAAGGATTGTAAGATCTATCAGTTTTTAATCATATTAATCAACTACATATTAATAACAGTAACAAAATAATTGTTTTTAATTGGTGTTAAATGTTCAATGATAGCCTACCGAATTATTTATCAACATATTTTTTTATGTAAGGTAGGAGCCCAAATATCGCCCACGTTCCTAATATCGCCTACCACGGTTTCTTCTTGATTTGTAATGGTAAATGGTGACCACTACAGGAACTACAAAGCTCCCCTCCCCTTCAGCAGTTGTTTGAGGAAGCCATTTGAACCTGTGTTTATTTTTTTTTCTTGGAATTTTTGATGATTTTCGTGTTAGGTCAATTAATAATCATGTTTCATTACTTTTAGTATAATCAATGAAGTTCAAGTCATAATATTATACCATTTGAGACAGTGATATTGGCTATAATTGGCTACATTTTGTAGTTTATTTTTTGGTTTGCGATCCGATTCCGAAGGGGGATGCCGTCATGTTTGAGGGTTAGGTTGTTCCTAATATCGCCCACTTGAGTTTCCCATTATCGCCCACTTGGGTATTGCCATTATCGCCCACTTGGGTATTGCCATTATCGCCCTAGCCCTTTGAGGGGCACTATATTAAAAAAATTACCTTTAAAAATTGCATGGTTGATGTCCTATCACCTGACAGTGCTCCTAAGTTCTGTTTTATTTTGATGTTTTATTTAGGGGAAAAGTGTTCAAATAATACTTTAACTATATTCCTAAAAGTACAAAAAAACTGTCTTGTAATACTTTCAATTTTGTTGCGTCTTAATTTTCATGTTTAATAAAGAAAGTATGATCATAACATAAGTTAAACCTTATTTCAATCCATTTTAGACATAGGCGATATTAGGAAGTTTTTTTTGTAGGAAAAATGACGCGATCGCAAAAAATAAAAACTTTGTGTGTGTGTTAAACTTATGTATTAGAGTTGTAATTCAGTTTGTTTTGAGATAACAGTCCAGGTAATTGATAAGAACATTTTTTAGACAAATTGCACTTGAATTAGTCCTCTGATTAAAATAATGCTTTAAGAGAGTGATATTTGGGCCCCTTACCTTACATATATTCACTTACATATATTCTTCGAAGATCCAGCAAGTACGTGAGACTGTTTGGAGCTAAACCTGGGGATGAGGGTTTGGTGTATGAAGACTGAGACCAGAAGCTAGGCTGATATTTATATATTTAAACACGATCCAAAATTACGAGGTTTGTTTCTAACATCACATTTGTAATGTCAAAAACGTCACCTATCTAGTAAATGAATTTAAAAAAAAAATTGCAGAATAAAGCAACTTGTTCCTAAGTGAGGTCACAACAATACCTGGAATGTGTTTTTATGAAGATAAAATAATTAGATATATAGGGATTTAACAATACTTTGACTGTGTAAATAGAAGTTGATTTCGTTGATCTCCTTCAAATGTAATAAATTTCATTTCAGAATTTTCAAATTATCAGAAGATAGGCAGTAATTCTTTATCATAAGGACTGTCATTCAAAAATGATGCTGCCAACGCAATCTATATTGCATAGACGGAAATAATGTGTCTATGATGAGGACGATTTCCAAAATAACTTTCGCTAGTTTAACTCCAGGCACAAAATAAAATATTAAAAATTATCTAACTATTTATTGCGGCATTGTTTGGTGCATTTTATTGCATTAGCATGGGAACAACATATAAAAATTTTCTCACGCGCCTGGGTTTTAAAAAATTTTCACGCAATATTCCTACCTAGATATAAAACATATTTATTTTAAAATATCCAGATATGTCTTTGAATACAAAATAAATTGACCACAAGATTCAATCGGAACTTCTTTTTGAATCGCGTTAAATTCTCTACGTGCGTTAAATATCTCCCATTACGAGCTCTTCTACAGACTATTAGAGAGCCATCTCCACTGTGGGTGTGACATACCCTTTCTTTGTAGAATGACCGCGTAGCATCATTATGACGAGATGACACGAATGACCGGTGAAGAAGAGCTACCTTCTCTGTAGAAGGGTGGGGCTGGAGAGTGAATACTTCGGTCTTTTACCATTGCGCTTTGATCGATAACTTCGGAAATTTATTTGGATGGGGAGACTCTCTTAATGAGTACCTGTCGAGATCGCTTTTTTTTAATGTATTCTTCCCTGTTTATTTTACTTCTTATTTTGTTGGCTCGGCTTCTATAGATGGGAAAGCGAATGTCGTAAGAAATGTAAAAGGCGATTATTGGAGGCTTCTTCAATAGGTGACAACTCTTTGAACTTCAATCATTTCTATATATTAAACTATGCTGAAAGCCTTGCCTTTATAATCCCTACAAGGCACCAATCTTTTTGTTTGCTTTTTCAACAGCAGTTGTATAAATCTATATAATGAGTATAAATGGAGTATGGGAAAATGAATTTATAGATTAATTTTGAACTTAAATTTTTAATTAAAATTTGTTAATTAAAAAGTATTGAAAATTAATTAAAATTTCTTCATTGAAAACCTACCTAATTCAGTTCAAAAATGTAATAAGTGAATTATTTTGTTAATCATTTGTGTCTTCTCAAAGTTAATTTTAAAAAAGTCTAAAGCGATATCAAAATGCTTCCATCCTGAGTGACTCGTTGTTGTGATTTTTCTTGTGGCTCATCAGTGACCTAGTGGGCTGAGGCGATGTCACGATGTGAGAAATATCAATCGGAGGATGAGGGTTATGGGTCAGATCCTCACACCGTGCTCTAATTAGCTTGATTAAAAAGCTGCTAGACCGATATGTGTTTTAGTGAAGAATTATTCGTTGTGCTGGCTGCTAGAAGTTTCCCTGCAAGCGAAACTCAAATGTGGGCCCTTATATCGGAGGTAAGTCTGAATTATATCTCAGGTGCTCAAAGGCCGCTTTGACCAACAGAATATGCCCACTTTCCCTCCATCATGACTCCCTGACTCATGGACTTGACAAGTAGGATTAGAAGCATCGCCATTTTTATGCTACTTGTAACAGCTCAGATTATATGAGAATTAGCATTGTATACATTTTAAAATTATGGATACAGAATGGCATCCAAATGGAAAAAGTGCTGCGTTGCGCGCCCCCCCGAGAAATAAATAAGAATAAATCGTGAAAACGTCCTTAAAACAGCGTGATTTGTGTCACCCAGGTTAGAGCGTTCCGGCACTGCTTATTTTACGAATACAGCACTGTTCAAATGGTTGGAATATAACAAAAAGATAGAGATGCCCCTTGTGCCATAAAAAACCAACCAATCAATCAATCAGATAGAGATGCGGTTTTCAAAGATTCAAGCACGTGTAATACACTAAACAAGGCAAACTTTTGATTACTTCTTCGGCGTTTTCTTAATTTTTTTATGTATAAGATAAATTATTTTTCCAGCAGTAGATATGATATGCTTTATTTTTCTTTTATCCGTTTTTGAAATTTGATATAGGGGAGAGTGGGGTAAAGCCCTTGATCCTGGCTTTATTAGTTCCCTTTCCTAGAGGACAGATACTGAATGACACTCTACTATTGAAGAAAAAAGAACGGTCTTAGTGGCATGATGTTGCTGTTGAATTCACTGCGTCTCTGAAGGTTTATTTGTTTTAAGACGTCAACTCTCTGTTGTTCGTTCGATTTTAAACCATCTTGATCATTACAGTTGTAAAAACTATATTTAGTGCAGCTTACTAAAGATTTATACCCTATCGAACAATAAAGATTTTGCTCAATATTTGCACGGTTCTATTTCGTTCTCTTTAACCTCTGCACACGGGGTAAAACCGGGTACTCCAAGTGGCGTAGGACCGGGATAGTCAATAATGATGATTCTTCCAAAATGACAATAAAAACACATTAGATGTTGATTGTTTATATTTTAATGATGTATTTTCTAATTTAAATAAATGAGAAGGGTTAATCCAATGTAGAAACTGTCTTAGATGGGGCCACGAAAGTTGCTGTGGCACGGAGGGAGAAGACAACTGCTTTACATGAGAATTTTATATTTAATATTCTTAAATTGTCATGCAAAATAAAATTTTCGGCTACTTTTCCGCTTCTTAATTTTCCACGGAGTTAACATGTGTACCCGGCTTTACCCCACTAGAGGGATAAAACCGGGTGGTATGATTTTAATAAAAATATCATTAGTAAAAAAAGTAGTAAAACTATGACTTTTTTGAAACATATAATTATACTCTGATAAACAACGAATATTTTAATAAAATTTGACAAGCTCATGTCGAATAGTTTAGATCCGAATCTTCGGTACCCGGTTTTACTCCACTTTCCCCTATATGAGATAAATTATCTTTCCAATATTGGACCTTTTACGCTTTCCGGGTCTGTGACATAGACTTGTGGTCTGTGATGCAAGTTGTCATCACCGGAGTAAGGTGTTTTCTATGCATTTCCGATTTTAATTTTTGGCTGGAAAAGGTTTGATGGGACATAGATGGCAACATGATCTGAATACAAATGAATAATGAATGAATTATTTTAAATAATTAGTTAAGAAAATAATTAACCTATAATAAATCAAAAGTTTTAAATATGAAATATCTCTAAGTTATTTTTTAAATTTTTTTTAACCAACCAATAATAAGTTGAGACGGAAAGAGTTGATGCTTCATTTAGATTAATTTGTTTTTGAAATTTTCTACATATGAGGTAAATTATTTGTCCATCAGTATACATGTAATGCCTTGTTTGTTCTTTCATTTATTTTCTAAATTTTATATGCTGGAAGAAAATTCTTTTCCCATCAGCAGAGACATGTAATGTTTCATTTCTCTTTCATTCGATTTAATATTTGTTTAAAAGACTAATTAATGTGGAATTTTTCAGTATCTCTCCCGAGTCGCGCATCGCAGGTTAAGCACTTTCTCATAATAATGTGCGCTTCACCGTTCATAGAATTTCTTGACGCATTTCGTTGGAAATGTGGACTTTTGGAAAAGTTAGCACACTTTTCGAAAACAACCTTCACATGCAACAAAAATGAGAATTCTCTCTCTTTTTGGTTACAACATTCAGACCGTTTTTCTTCCGATCTTTTTGGCTAACTTAGTGATTTTTATAGTACACATGAAAATATTAATGTTGATCAATGAAAAAATACATTTTAATCCTAGATTATGTGTGGAATACCGCGAAATATTTCAGAAAATGGCACTTGAGAAAGAAATCAACAACGGACACAAAATTTTGAGTATTCATCTAATTATTCTGTAATGAGTTTATGTCAATATATCTATTACATCTCGTATTAAAACCTGTCTAGTCAAGCGTAAGTGGTTAAAGCATCTGTATACCATCAATATCTTTCTTATCGTGGATTTTTTTCTTACTTGCTAAATACAAGGTTTGATTTCAGAATACAGAATCTTGATTCTTTATCTTTAGAGAGAAAACGTTGCCTAAATCAAAACTTCTCACTTAAATTTTTCGTATATTTTTTTATCTTTTCTGAAAAGATAGCTTTAAAAGTTTTCTCTAAAAAGTATAATTTTACAAATATATATTTTAAGTTTAACCATTACGGTTGTATGGGATATAATAACTTTTTTTAGTTTCACAATCAGCCATCAATTAAAATCAGAATCTTCAAAAATTTCATTTGAAAACTTCATTACCAATCCACGACAGCAAAAATTGTTTATTCTAGAAAAAATTCATCAATGGAACCAACCCACCTAACGTCACAGTCACATGACAAACGTAAATGTGTATTTCTTCTTGTGTCTAACGATGTCTTTCATTCTGGCGTGGCGTCTTAACTTTTTTTCCTTCAGCAAAACGTAGAACGGATTCCTAAATCAATCCACATGTATCTCGTATGCATTGAGTGACTGCATTTTGAAAAAGATCTTTGTACTGATGCCTCTATTTAGAGGGATATATTGTACGAAACTTCCATTAATTTCTTAACGATATTACATGAATCATTGAAAGATTTAATTTTATATTATTATAAATTACCAACATATAGTGCATCATTCAACATTTGAGTCTCAAGCATTCCTGTACTCATTCATTCACAGAAAGCTCTTCAGCAACAACATATTTACGATGCACTTGTTACAATTTGTAGCTGCGGCTGAAACTCTGAGGTTTATCCATGCATAACACCCATTCATAGCCAACGCCATGAAAGTATACATGTTGAAGCCAATTACCCAAATCTTCTCATCCCATCGAATCATTCATGTGGCACTTGAAAGCATGTAAAAGATCATTAACTAGTTCTTAGAGTGTGCATCCTAATGGGGACTCCTATCTTCAAACATCCAAAGCGTGTAAGGAAAGAAGATTGATCCGATCGCACTTCAAAACTTCAAGAGGAAAAAATTAATGAGGAAGATGGATGAAAACCGTCTTCAAGTGGAATACAGCATCAGATATGTTTATTGCTAATCTTTCCATTCTTAATGGATTGGAGAGGACGCTAACTTTTGCCATGGAAATGCTTCGTTTTTTACCCTTTTAGTAGGGAGCGATGGTGAATAGATACGGAGTTAATTGCTTTGTTAGACTGTAACCTATATCAGGGATTCTTAAACTTTCTCGACTCGCGTTCCTTATAAGGGCCCCCACAAGATTCTAAGGCCTCATTCAGGTGCAAAGTCTTTTTGTTTACCATATCTCAAGTGTATATGTGATAAATTAATTTTAAGTTGAGAGTACGTACGAGTTGAATTCTTATTTCTGATTCATCCATAAATTGGTGTTTTTAATCCTTTATGCCACGGTTAAATTCATCCGATTTTCGGAACTGAAACTGAGGCCACGGCGGCGGTAATGCAGTCTTCGGGACCGAAGGGTTCCAGGTTCGAAACCCGATTCCATCAAATGATCAGCCATGTGTGTAGGCCGTTAAATTTGACCTCGAGGATCAAAAGTCCCTTTCTCTGCGGGTGTGGCGCAAAAGTTTGGAGAGATCGCTGCCGGCTAAGATGTCGCCCTCTTCATCTAAACACGACCCAAAATCGCGAGGTCCGTCTCAAAACACCACTCGTGTTGCTTCAAAATGGAACGTTAATATGACACAACTGAATGGGAATTAGGAAAGAATCCCTCTTCTTAAATCTTTGGAAAGCTGCCATTGCATTCAAAATCAGTACTATTAAGAGCTGTGCTGCTCTCCCTTGCCTCCATGGAGTAATTATGTAATCAAGGTTTTCTGTAGACTTAATAAATCGTTTATGATGCTATCATTTCCCAGATATGCATATAGGTAACAAAATAATATCAACGAGTGAAACATTGATTAATGAGAAAAATTAATAGGTATTTAGTAAAAATTAAATAAATTATTACAAATGAACTTTTGTTTCCTGATGTCCAAAAATCTGACAATTTTCCTTTTTTTTAAAAATTTTTCCGAACCAAAACATGCGCATCTTAAAAACGCGTCTATTCTTTAAAATTTCTCCTTTAGTTTAAAACGTAGACTTTCGTCTAATTGCCGGTTTCTCATCAGAAAACCATTTCGGTACGCAATTTTTAACACCCAAAAAAAGTTTTCGCATCGCGGTTTGCGATGTGTAAACAAAGACGTGACATGGCAACAACGCAAATTACAAGAGAAACTCCGACTAAATCTCCGATATAAACGTTATGATAATTTATGATAAAAATAATCGAATTCATTTTGTATTCAAAATTAAGTATATGCTACTCAATCTCCAATCCGAATGTTATAAGGATTAACAGAAACATTTCAGTTAATAAATTAATTTTCAAATATTTTTTTTGCAAGATGTGGAATGCAATAGAAAGTTTTCAAATGGAAATTTGATATTGTTGTAATATTTCAATTTGATTGAATTTCTTTTTTTGTATCATTTTGTACTTTAATAAACCAGCGGGAGTAGCCTCCCCTAAACTTTCTCGCATACTCCTCAAAAATTTGTCATTCCCCTCCCCCTGCGTGGATAAAAAATTCGAACCTACTGTAACCCAGAATCGGTCGCCGTAATGGCGTTAGGTATGGGGACATGGGGCGACGTTCTGTAACCAGAATGCAATGACTATCAGAAGGTTTTTCATTGTAGATTATAGCGATTGTAAAATATTTAGCTGAAGAATCAAATTGAAAGAGATGCGTACCGATTAAATGCGTATAGATTTCACTCTTGCCGGCTCAAGGACAAAGTTATGTAATCCTTCCGCGTGCACAGAAATTGCTACCAGTACGCATGCCCATGGAGAATCGGATTAAAAAAATGAATATGCAATTTGAACGCCTTTTTTCAACCGAATGAAATGAAATTTGATCACAGATATATAATTAATGTCAGCAACCGTTGTATCAATTTTTATTTATATAAGCCAAAGAGTTTAGGAGATATAATTATTAAAAGTATGCGATTATACAGTCCGACAGACCATCAACCATTCGACGTATTTGGTTCAAACTTTGATACGGACCTACATTTATGATGATAAAACTGTGTACCAAATGTTATCCATCTAGCTATTCAAGATTTTGAGTTATAGTGTTCATATGACCGCGGACAGACAGACAGACTTACCGTAGACGGATTTTTCCAAAATTTGATAGAAACCTACAAATCATGTGTAAAGAGCACATACCAAATTTCATCCCCGTAGCTCTAATAGATTTCGAGTTCTCGTGTTCACAGACATAATTCCAAAATTGTGTTTTTCGAACTCAGGGAGGTCTAAAACGTGGAGATTCGTCAAAATCTCGAGTTCGAATTTCTTGACGATTACATTACTCTTTGTATACGAGAAAGTAAAAATGACCACAAAATGCAGAAAAGAAGCAGTTTTGCACCGACGTAATCAAATAATATGTTAATACCACATGTAAGAATATTGCAAGAATAACATCAAAGGATCTAAATAAAACCACAAACTTTTGAATTTTAATTATACGCTTCGGAAAGGATTTACCATCGTTGAATAAAAGGATAAATACATCATTGAGGTAATTCCACCCTCTTCCAAGAAATCGTTTTAAATTGTCTCTTTTTTATGCATCGATTTATTTCTTCTTTTCAATTTTCCGTCTGAAATGATCGCATTTAAGTTTTTCCAAAAGATTAAAAAGAAAAAAAAATCGCTAGGGTGTCTACTTTTATCAAGTCTTTTACATTTCCGCTCATTTTCTTTTTCGCGGTTTTTTTTATTTCGCTTTAATGATTTTCGCTTTTGACCTGTTGTGGGACCTTTACCATGACCTTTAAATGCTTCTATTCACTTTGCTAGCAATCCGGTTGCGGGATGCAATGTGCATGAAAAAGATTTATAAAGTTTGAGTCTGCAACATTGTTTAAAAGGCTTTCACGACTCAAATTGAATCCCAGGGATTTACTTTGAGTTTAGAAGGAGTAAATGGTGTAGTATAAAGCCATCTATTCGAAACCACACCTTTCTGTTAGTATAGATATTAAAGATTGTTAACATATCATGAAGTATTTAACTGAAGATAATGATGCATGTTACAGGATGAATATGTAAGTCATAAAGTTATATTTGTGAAATATCTTTTCTCAAAATTACAGGGAGCAGTACATGCCTATGTATATGAAATGTCATGAATTTTGTCGAACAGGTAGAGGCATGTTTAATGAATTCCCAGTCGCGTAACTAGGGTGGGACACGTAGGGCACGTGCTCGGGGCGCAAAATTAAGGAATCAGTGGGTTTTTTTAAAGCTCTTTATTCCCAAGAATCTTAAAAAATGAAATAGTTTCAACAAAGTGTGGGAAAATCTTAAGAATGCAATCTTTTTTACAACCCAAAAGCTTCAAGCTATGACAAAGTAAGAAATAATATGTTTCGGAGATTTGCTGTCCAAAACCCTCTTCGTGAAATTGAAAGCTCATTTAGAGCTCCCACCCTACCGAGACACAAATTTGTGTCTCGATGGATTGGGAGATGGTTAGGAATCGAATATCACCACAGGGTTTCTTATGGTTTCCAACTGCATGCCTGATTCATATTGATTGGATATCGATTTCTTCGGAAGTTGGTGATGAATGGTTAGAAAAAATCTGTCATTTCTATTTTCAGTCAGCAAAGAGTGTTAATGAAGAATGTAAAAAATACCTCCATTTTTTGGCTTAGTGTAAGAACACTCCAGAAGTCCACTCTCTTACTTAGCTATCTTTACATAGTTTACAATACTGAATATTTACATAATTTGTATGCTGAAAATGCGATAGTGTTTGTTTTAAATTTTTTTTCGAAAACCCAGATGCAGTTGTTCTGCCAATAAATAAATAAATAAAATAAAAATAATAAACTGAAGGAGAGAGAGAAAAGACCACATAATATTTGCAATTGCAAGTAAAAATTATCAGTCCATATTGGTATTAAAATCAAGATAAATGAATATAAATTAGCGATAGATTAGAAAAAGCCATTTATTTAATAATTAACGAGAACAATTACATAAAGAAAAGGAATTCAGTTCCTGCCGTAATGTGTAATACTGTCTATGGGCAAAGAAGTAATATAAATATTTTTTTCGTTATTTTTTGTACGTGTGGTTTTTCAATGGATTAAGATATTTTTACACATTTATATTATTTTTCAAGTACGAGTCAAGTACTTTTAATTATGTTTTTCTAATATACCCAACGTTTCTTACAAACAAATTTGAATTTCTAGCTTGAATTTCTTACTTACTGAAAGGATTAAAGCTAGAAAGCACCAAATTTTCTGAGAAAATGAAGCGAAATTTTGTAAAAAAAAACTTGTGGAAATAAATGTCCTATAAACTCAAAAATGTTTTATATATAATTTAAGTTTATTTGCAATTTCAATCTTTTCACTCCCTGGTATAAAGTTTCCGAAAAGAAAATGAGGATCATATTTCAAAAGAAACAGGGGGGACGCAGTTTTGGAATTTGCCCTGGGCGCCATTTTATATAGGTGCGCCACTGTGAACTCCACAGTTAAAGTAAAATTTTCTTTAATACAGGATCATGATTTGATTTTAAAAAGAGATCTCAGGTTACTTTTACATCTTAGACGATATTTAAATTGTCCCATTCCATGACCATTGTTAGGATAGTGCGCGTAAAAGCAGTGCGTTTTAACAGGACGACCACATAGTACAAAAAAGAACTTTGCAACATCGTGGAGAGCTCAAGTAGTCGCAAAAAGGGAAGTCCCCGGAGAATCTAGTGACTCTGGAAATTAAAGTAGAAATGCGGTTCTCTAAGATTGAAGTAGAAGTAATTAAAAATGAAGTGGCGCTAAAAAGAAATAATTTAAAGAAGATTAAGAAGTTAAATCATTACACACACACACACACACACACACACATATATATATATATATATATATGCAGGGGTTACTTAAATGACGGGTTTCTTCAAAAGATTTTAAAGATGCAAAGATCTTTTTAGTTTCTTATTAAGCCTCGAAAAAGTAAAATAAAGATGTTGCAGTGCACGTATGTCCTACAAATCGTCTTTCGAATATGCACTACTCAGTTTTTGACTTGTAGTTTCTCTCTTTCGTACATCTCTTCTACGCTTTGCGTAAGCGAGATTTGAAGGAATTGGTGGTTCTTAGCACATTGCTAATATATCTAATATTTGAAATTAAGTATATATATTATATTAAGCTGACCAACCGTCCTCCTTTAGGAGAACAGCACTTCTTTTGTAAGTTCTGTTCTTCCTCGAAAAGTTTTCTCCTGCATATTTTTCTTACGCATTTATCATAATATTATTGTTGCTATAAATAAAATATTTCTTCTATTTACGATATTTTTTCAGTTTATTTGCGTCCTTTTAATTGGAAAAAAGTTGGTCACCATATATTCTATACTATTATTGACATTTGAACTTTTATGTAAATTCTTGTTAACTGCAGTAGCTGAATCTTTTCACTCTTAAACAACGTTAAAAGACCAAAAGCAGTTCCTAATTTTGTTTCTCTACGTAGTGGTAGGAAAGTGCATAAAATAATTTCTTGTTGTGAATTCCAACTAAAAAAATATAAAAACTTCACTTTAATTTCGTTTCCCATACAGAATATTCACATGAAGTATTCTTCTTCAGAAACTGTATCATCTTTTAACGTGGCTATGCTGGTCACAACGTTTATGGCAACAGGTCGTTATATCTAGTGCTGCTTGAATGTAAAATGAAATATAGTGGGTGGCCAACTTAATGTGGACACTTTAAAATTTTCCTATTTTTTCGAATATCTCCCGAAAATCTACATAGATTTTCTTAGAATTTTGAGCATGTAAACATTAGGCTTGAACTCGCATTTTACAGTGAAGATTCAGTCACGAGACCATTTAGGGGGGACCGTCTACAAATTGATGAAGACGAAAATTTTGGTCCACCCCGCTTCACAGAAAGCTGATAATGAGTTAAAAACTTTCAACAATGGTTATATTTGACGTGCATAATATTTACATGCAATTTTGTAAATTTTTCAAAAATATTCGGGAAGCTATAAAGGTTTTCTTAAAAAATCCCAAATTTTTTCGCATGTTTTTTGCTTATAACATGCAGAGTTTCCATTCAATTGTATGAAACTTATGGAATACTTGACAATATGTTAGAGAAGTATTGTGTAAATAATTAAATATTATGGAAGTATAATATCTTGAATACCCATATATACTTATTGATTAACTACATTATTTAACATTATTATTATCAGGATATTATACTTTCAAAATATTTAATATTACTATTCGAAGATTCAAGTTTCAAGAATATCAATTCGTGGAAAGCCCCTCATCATTTAGTTTCTCTTAGAGTGTACCGAAATTCACCAAGTTGTAATGATGATATCTTTATAAATCTTAATGATATTTGACTGGAATTTTTACATAAGTTGCCCTACATATCTGGCTTTAAAGTTATGAAGGAAACTTTACGCTACATTTCGCGCATGCGCAGTAAACAATTAGTTATTACAAATGCTCATATTTCTCGAAAAATTCAAAGTTTTTATTCCAAATTTTTACACAATGCTTCTCTAACGTATTGTACATATTGTCAAGTATTCTGTAAGTTTTGCACAATTGAATAGAAACTCTGCATGTTATAAGTATAAAACATACGGAAAATTTGGGATTTTTTAAGAAAACCTTTATATCTTCCCGAATATTTTTGAAAAATTTACGAAATTGCATGTAAATATTATGCACGTCAAATATAACCATTGTTGAGAGTTTTTAACTCATTATTAACTTTCTGTGAAGCGGGGTGGGCCAAAATATTTTTCGTCTTCATCAATTTGTAGACAGTTCCCTAAATGCTCTCGTGACTGAATCTTCACTGTAAAATGTGAGTTCAAGCCTAATGTTTACATGTTAAAAATTCTAAGAAAATCTATGCAGATTTTCGGGAGATATTCGAAAAAATAGGAAAATTTTAAAGTGTCCACATTCATTTGGCCACCCACTGTCTAGATCAAATCTTGGATGGCAAATGAGCTAAAGGTTTTTGATGCATTCAAAATCTAGTGGATTACTGGAGATTGATTCTCTAAGATAACTGCTGTTATTCCTGATTTCATTTAACCTTTCGGGACAATGCTTTTTTCGATCCACGATTTTATTTTGAAAACATTAGGTAGCACATAACTGTACTAATCGGTTTAAAAGGGTTAACCAACGCACTGTTAGAATAATTCTAAGAGCTCTGATATTTATGGACTCGTTTTATGTTTAGTTGTATAACCAGCGGGAGTGGCCTCCCCTAAACTTTCTCGCATACTTGTCAAAAATTTGTTATTTACCCTCAACCTGCGTGGATAAAAAATTCGAACTTACTGTAAACCAGAATGTAATGACTGTCAGAAGGTTTTTCATTGTAGATTAAAGCGATTGTAAAATATTTAGCTGAAGAATCAAATTTAAAGAAATGCGTACGGATTAAATGCGTACCTATTCCACTCTTGCCGGCTCAAGGACAAAGTGACGTAATCCTTCCGCGTGCACAGAGATTGCTACCAGTACGCATGCGCATAGATAATCGGATTTAAAATTGAATATGCAATTTGAACGCTTTTTTTTAACCGATTGAAATGAAATTCAGGCACAGATCTATAATTAATGTCAGCAACCGTCATACCAATTTTTATTTATCTAAGCCAATGGGTTTAGGAGATATAATTTTTACAAGTATGCGATTATACAGTTCGACAGACCATCAACCATTCGACGGATTTGGTTCAAACTTTGATACGGACCTACATTCATGATGATAAAACTGTGTACCAAATGTTATCCATCTAGCTATTCAAGATTTTGAGTTATAGCGTTCATATGACCGCGGAGAGACAGACAGACTTCCCGTAGACGGATTTTTCCAAAATTTGATAGAAACCTACAAATTATGTGTAAAGAGCACATACTAAACTTCATCCCCTTAGGTCTAATAGTTTACAAGTTATCGTGTTCACAGACAGACATATTTCCAAAATTGTGTTTTTCGGACTCAGGGAGGTCTCACCCTCTGACTACTAAGAGTTCTCAAAAATCTGGGTACAGTTGTATACGGAGGTTTGCGTACTAATTGATCTGTGGAATGGATTCGTCCACACCTTTCCCCCTTTTCTCCTCACTATGTGGGAGATATGAATAGCAGGCTTTTCATCTCTTACCTCTCCCTTAAGGGTACCTTAAATGACCACTCCCCCCAACTACCTTCTCCCCCCTTTCGGAACAGCAACCGGCCGAAATCCGCCCCACTAGCATAGAAGTTGCATGGCCGGTTACGGCCGGCTTAGGAGTCAGAGTGCTAAAACGTGGAGATTCGTCAAAATCTCGAGTTCGAATTTTTTGACGATTAGATTACTTTTTCTTTGTATACTTCGTATACGAGAAAGTAAAAAAATAAAAGCTCCATACAAGAGTAGAAGTTTAGTTGACCTTCAGAAAAGTTTCAGAAATAGCTGCGTTCTTGGAGGACTTTCAAAGGGTGTTCATTTGGATTTCGCCATAAGAAAAGCAGGAAAACTTTCTCGCAGTCAGTCTAACACAAGCACAACAATTTTACTAAAAAATGCATTCGGTGTAACAGTTTTATAGGACTAGGTAATAACAGAAAAATAAGAAAAGCGGAATCGTGACAAAATTTCAAAATGTAAGATAAAGGAACGTAAAAAAAATGAATTATATTATATTAGTGCCCGATTATATTTGGGCATTATGTTGCAAATATAATCGGAAGCTTTAAAATCAAAATATTCTTTTTAATCATATACTAACTCAGGTCACTGCATAACATAAGAAAACGTTCTATTACTATGAATCGGCAAAAAGTTATGAATTCTTGTATAAAATCAGAATCAATAACGGTAAAGTTCTCTCATTAAATCCCCTCCCCCTACTCATTCAAAGCAGATCCAAGCAACATGTTTGGTTTGAATATTGAGAAAAAAGAGGCTCTTAGAAGTTTCGTAAGATTTCTTAAACGAACAGAGGTATATAATTAAAGATGTTTGTATTAAGGGTTTTAACAGCAAATTTTCAATGAACATAATTGAAATAATCTTCGCATTCAGCTTATTCTAGACACTGCAGCATAATCTACCTCTCTTTTCATTCGATGTGCATTAGGTTCTCCCATCCGAAACCTCCATAAATCTAACTGCTATATCTTAATTTTTTCGTAAGTTGGGTAGTCATTAAAATTTATTTTTTGAATATAGTAATACTATATGCATTTATTACATAAAATGAATAGGAAAAATTAGTTTGAATACTGCATCGTCTTACAAACGCTAACAAGTATATACATGCTGGAATGGAATCGAGTAAATTTTCATTTTAATCGATCTACTTTTCTGTTAATAGTATAGTGAACACATTAAATGAATTTTTCTCGTAAATAAGTTTTAGGAATTGTGATCTGCAAGTTATTTCCGCCAGTTTGCTTCAACATCTTAAAAAACGGTTTAAAATTTTCTCTAAAAGGAAAAAAAATGTTTGTTTCTGGTTCTTTTACACAAATTTAGTAAACTTTCTTTATCCACACGAATTATATAAAACATTGCATCTTTCCGGGATGCATATTTTCCCTACATCTTATGCAATTGAAGACACTGAGTGGATATGCTGTTTTTTTCCATGAACAGTTTGTTGGATTGAGTCTCTATGCTCTTTCAAATCCTGAGTTTATTTTTCTAATCTACCTGGATACTCATTTTGTTGTAAATCCTTATTAAATTTAATAATCGACGTTCCCTAGTGAACATGGGCAACTTAATATATAATTTACGAAACTTGGTATTTTTAAATGTATATATTTTTCGAGCCAACACATCTAGAAGATGACATCAACAAACCAAATACATTAAGTTACGCACCGCAATCTCATCATTAATTTCACTTACCAAACATAGTTCAAACATACTTTCATTTTAATGTAATTTCTAGAAAAATAAATAGTATTCGAATCAGTTGAATCCTGTGCAAAATCAAACTGTCGATAACCAAAAAGGGGGAAATAAAATCCCTAGCAAAAGATTCCGTGTATTCAAAACCATTGATCACAAAATGATTGATCGCAAATGAAATGATTCACTTCCATCATTACACGTTATTCAAGAATTACAAGACTATTATTCATTCCGAAACACACATCAACATTTCGGATGTCCATTCAAAAAGAGATCACTGATATCCAAAATCGTTATCAGAGCTCTGGAAATCCCTGTCCCAGAGCTCCTGCAGTTTTCAATACATTCAAAGGGAGGTTTAATCTTTCTCTCTCTATTTGCGGGTACGTGCCTTCCCCACGTACCTCCAGAGAATACAAAGGGGACGAGTGTACGTGTATAAAAAAAATATAACGTCCATCTCTAGGGAGAGGAGGGAAATAGACCACAAATATCAAAAAGGGGAGGAAAAATGAAACAAGAAATGAAAGGGGAAAATACTCACCACCCTCCCGACACTAAAAAAATCGATTGCATTTTTTTGCTCCCTCCCCTCTGGACGATGCTTCCGTGCAGAAAAAAGATGGGAATAATGGCGTGTCGTACCTGAGAGTCTAGCAGATGCGCGGATAGTTATTTATTCCGTATCACGGCACCAACATTGGACGGATTTGGAGGATATGAGCCGAAAAATTAACATGCGTGCCATACATAATTATAATACAATATGGCAAATGTGGTCCTACACAGGTTGTGTATGTGTACAGTGAGTAAGTTTTATATTGACAAAAAAAGTTCATCCTCGAGATCACCTTCCTTTAGACCTTCCGAAGTTCTAAAAACATTTTTGGAAGTATGTCCCTCTTTGAACATAACTCAGAAACGGGAAGAGCTAGACAAAGAAAATTTGTTATATGGTCTTTACATCAAAATTGTAGATTTGTATCAAATTTTGAACAATATCCATCGAAGGGAATTCTGCCTGTTTGCCCGCTCGTATGAATACAATAACTCAGAAATGCAAGAAGTTACCTAATTGAAATTTGATATGTGGTCTTGAAATTAAATTTGTAGTTGTGTATCAAATTCTATTCGGTCAAAGGGTAGAGGTTTCAAATTCAGGACCGGATTAAGCCCTGTAGGGGCCCTTAAGCAATGCAAGTTTTGATCGATTCTCTTCACTATACGACAAAGCTTCTTATTGTGGAAATAAACATGAGACTGGAGGGAAGGACACTCCCGCTAGATTTTTGGACAAAGAACATAATTTTAGACAACAAAGTTAAATTCTTGCAATAATGTGTACTAGGAATCACCCATTGAAAGGAATACACGTTTGTTTCAGCCAAAAGGTAAATTGCTATTTCCTATGATAACACATAAAATGGTAATTCGATTGGCTCTATAATAAATCATTCATTTACTCCATTTATACCTAATTGATCATGTAAAGATGGTGCTATTTGTATAAAGGCCTTTAGTGCAAATTGGATAATGTGGCTAGGATGTGGTGGCTAAAGGAAAGGTGAAATTATTTTCACGAAGAAAATTTACGTGTAGAATATGCACTGTATATTGAATATATAAATTTCATAGTGTTTCCTGAACCATTCTAAGCTTTTGTACCATTAAACTGTAAGTAATAACATATAGATGGGGTAATTAGCTGGAATATTTTTCAAAAGCGCTTCATTTTAATCTCTACATTCATTGAAGGCAAATTCCAGAAGATAATTGAAATGATTCTAGAAGATAAAAAAATTCATTTTATGCAGGATATAAAGTAATATCTAGAACTCATATTAAATTTATACGATTTTGATCATTGCGCAGCATAATCTTGAACAAACGTGATTTTTAAATCATGGACTGGCTCAAGACTGAAAATTAAAAATTCGTTACGACCCAGTCGAAATCTAACATAATTTCAACTCAAATGGCCTTTTCAGAAAACGAAAGCCTGACCCTGATAATTTTTCTTTTATGTCGATTTATTTATGACAGGACTAAACTATATGACAATTAAAATAAATAAAATTTGAAAATTGTTGTGTATTCGGTACACTGTAAAAAATATCCGTTTTTTTCCCGGACTTTTTCCGTATATTTGACGGTTTAAAGCTGCTTTGTTGACAAAACGGTTTTTCACCGTTTTCCGCTCCGGCCATAAACGGTTTAAAACCGTCAGTTCAAATTCTATTTTTCGTCATACGGTATTGCTTTCCGTATGATAACTTTCCCTTTTCTTAAATGTAATTTTATTGCATTCATTTCATGTTTTTAATAGGGCTCCATCTCCGCTATTGTTTACACATGTTGCAGTAACCTGTTGTCACTCATGAAAGCTAACCTTAAAACACGTGTTCTGGCAATAGTTTATTTTTACACCACTAGGTGGCGCCACTAGAGCTATAGTGACTTTAAAACTCAAATAGATTATTTTTACTTCATTTTATGAAGTCTCCGGTGGTCTAATGGTTAGAGCGACTGCCCTTTATTTCTATGAACGCGGTTTCGATCCCCGGCTCGGAGGAGTTAGAAGTTTTGCCACCATCTTGCATCGAAATCGTCCAAGTAAGTTCAATTAAGAATTATATTAATTAAACTAATTGAAATTAAGAATTAAGCCTTGATTAATTAATATTCCTAATTAATAATACCCAACAGCACATTTTAACTCGAACAGAAGGAGAAAAACAACTCAACTAAAGTCGATGACGTCACTTACTTCGATGACTTAATTTTTACGGAGAAAACTTAATTTCATACGGTAAAAAACCGTTGTGACTACGGATTTACTTTGTAACTTTTACGGTTTTGCACAACCAACCCAGCTGCCAGTTTAAAACCGTAAATTTTACGGGATTTTTTTTACAGTGTATGTCCAATTATTCGATTATTTGAAGCCTTCCTTGCAGTCCAAAATATTTCAGCTTAATTTCATTGTATGCAATTATCTCAAGTCCCCTTTCCACCTTGTTCATACCCAAAATATTGAAAGCTGCAGACATAAACCAACTTATGGCAATAGCACATTTATATTTCTTTATTTTAGGTTGAAATTTAAACATATATAATTCTTATTACTATGAATGTGGATTTAGTTCAGTTTACTTAATTTAACTTTTAATAAAATCCACACAAGTAATATTTTGAGACAGAACTTGTGATTTTGAACGGAGGTCAGTTGACGAGGATGACACCTGATCCGGCATTCCACACTCCAAACTTCAGCACCACATACCGGAAGGAAGATTGTCTCTCGATAGATTTAACGTGTATTTAACACACTATTTTTATTTACCATCTAGCGAATTGAATTTAAATGAAAATTCGTGTGAGATCGATTTTCAGTTTATCAATTTTACGATTTTCTAATTCTTCTCTTCTAGAACTTTCTCTCTCCCAGAAATCTCTTCTCTTTTAGAACTTTCTCTGGGGATTTTCAATAAACTTCTAAAAATGCCTATGAGCATTCGTTTGAAATCATTCACTTTCCAATGCCTATTCATTTTAAATAATTTGTTTTCCTACGTCTATTCATTTTAAAATCACTCATGCAATATGCCTACTTATTTTAAAATCATACTTATATGCCCAAGTATTTTAAAATCATTCACGTTCCTGACCGATGGATAGTAAGAAACGTAAAGTGATAGTAAAGGGAGAAAGAAAGATAATCTGGCATCTCTAGTTTAATAGGTGCGTAATAGTAAGTCCTTTTCTTTACAAAATAAAATATTCGAACGGGAGAAGTATTGAACTGATCAACTATTTTCCTCGTCTGCAGGAAAAATTCTAATTGCATCCTCATCAGTCCGCGAATTTTTAGATATGATGACAAAATGTTCTTTTATTCTTGAAACAAAAGCAAAATCTTTTTGGTAGCGAGAGAAACGAGGGATGATGACCTGATTAGGAGCCTTTACGAAAACAATAGAATTTTCTGCAATTTTTCCCACCTTACGATTTCTTTTCCTCCTTCATTAAAACCGTGAAAAATTGCTATTCTATTTGCATCGCTGTAAGCGGTAGCCGAATACATATTACTAAAACCAGAATATCAGAGCGCGGCAATACGTACTCCATTTCTCATTTGTATTTTTAATCAAAGAGTTTTATTTCTTCTCATACCGTTTCCTTTCTTTATTTTCCAGTGATTGCTCAGTTTCCTTTATATTAGTTAAGCATGGTTTAACTCGTCATTACTTTGGTGAAACTAGGTTAATTTTAATGAGATGAGTCATAACTAAAGAAAACTATTTTGACATGCTTGCAAACCTCATACTGCGCTGTAAATAAAGTGTTTAAAAACATTCACAAACAAAGTCATGCTGGTCTGACTTTTGAAGCCTGGCTTCGCTCGAAAATTTTCTTTAGTTCTGACCCAGCCTCGAACAAATGAACACTGTCGGTTTTTTTTTTCTTAATTAAATTTTGCTTCCCTCGCATAAAAAGTCATACATATGATAAAAAATCGAGTACCTACCGTGGAGGTAACTTTGCACACGTATAAAATTTTTGTGAAAAGTGAAATAGAGATCAACTGATTAGGGGTTCGTTTTTCAGTTTTTTCCTAGCTTCTTGGTAACACTGACTAGTGTATATTTCATTCCTTAAACGTATATAACAATCATTCATGAGGTTGTAGAAGGAAGAAAACCACAAGCCAGTTTTTCAGCGAAAATTGTGTTGAAAAATCTGTCTTTGGTGAAGAAAGTTTCATATTTCTGGAGACAAGTACATTTAAATGTGAAAGATAATAAACACAGCTTTCATTTTGTTTCTTTGGTTGATAATTATTTTTGTTAGTTGAAAAGGAATCCGGAAAAGATGGATCCTTTGCACCATTGAAATTTGCGGTACAAAACAATTCAAATTGGTTTTTTAATCAATTTTGTTATTAAATAATAACAATGTTTTGCTTTTGCTTCAGATATGCCCAGGATGTATATAAGGAAATTAGGGACTTGTAAATGTATGGATTTCTCTCCAGAGACCTCAGAAGCTTCTTTAATGCCATTTCACAAGGTTAAGGTAATCTGAAGAGGCAGATGTTTTTTTGGTACTCCAAGGGAACAGTTTATTACAAAGAAAGCTAATTCATATAAGGAAACATGAAAATCCACTGGTTTTCTACAATGAGAAGAAAAAGACCGGTGTAACACATAGTGCAGGTCAGTGACTTCGGTTTTCCTGTCACTAGTAGAGATCTTAAAATGATAATTGTTTTTCTTACTAAGAAGATGTGGTAATAGATAGATATACTAATAACACACACTGCAATAACGGGATAAAAAGATTTCTAAAACGCCATCCTGATTTCACCGGATACAATGCCATAGCATTTTTAATTATCATCAGATATTTATAAAAAAAATTATTGTATATCTCCACCCAGGTTTTCAATAAATATGTCTAAATTTGTACGCGGTGAGTTTGTATGCGGAATACTGCAAAAAAAAACTATGGAGTAAAAAGAATCCCCAACTACGAGGTTACTTTGCACCGAAATTTCAAAAACTTTTAATTATAAAATTGCTGTATAATCCACATTTTGCTGCAAGACGTTTCTCTAATAATCACTTAACGAAGGAAAAAATCAGAAAAGCTTTTCTTTTCGAGAAATACACGCAACTTATCTCGAAACTCTCTCGGAAGTCATGAAAAATGGTACAATGGTCTTACGGTAACATACAAAAATTGCTATCGTTTTCTACTTCGTTGAGGAAATTAATTAAATTTTCCGCTGTTTATTTTATAGAATTTTACTTAAACTAAAACCTTTTATTTCCAATACAGGCTTCAAGCATTATAAGTTAATCCCCATCCTATTTCTAACCGAAGATTTAGACCCGGGCCTGATCAGACATCAGAGTTGGATTCTTGTTATTTTAGAGCTGGCCAGCCCGTGTTGTTATCCTTTAAAAATACATTGAAGCATCGTTTATACATGAAACTACTTATAAATGAAAACAGGTATAATCGAAATTTTGATTATTACAAATTTAATGCTGCTGTGACGTTGTGAGTCAAAACAGCTTAGTGTTGTGTTTTCTTGTGGGCTATTCCCAGTCAAAGAAGACCAGTGGGATTATGTACAATTAATTTATTTATAGATTCTTGGCTAGTATAAATATGTACATATTAGTAATGGTTACAAAGGGATTCTTCAAACTGCATGTCTCTTTTCGGCCACACGTTCGCACTCAGCGTCCACCTCCCTCGGAATCATCCGGGGATCTCTCTGCTCTGGTCATTGAACTCCTTCGTGCAATTCCCTTTTTTCTCCACCCCATTTTCTGTCTCCAGTCTTAGAGTGGGTCGGAGAAATTTCGCCTCTGTCCTGCTGAATGAACATGTCAGAGCTCCTCTCCTTCCAGAGGAACTTTCTTTCCGAAATAGTCCAACTGAGGGAAAAAGGTTAGTGGAAGCAAAAAATGCATGAGGTAAGAGTACTAAGGCTGAAAGATAAAGTGGTGGCAAAAATTAAAAATCTAATTCTAAACAAGTCCAGAATAGTCCTTGCATTTCAGCAACCTGCAAAGAAATATTACAGAAGAGAACTGATTTATGAGTACACCACTTCGAAGATTCTTCAAATAGTTCCTGTTCAGCCTAATAACACCAACATATTTATAATGCATAAAATCACTCAAATGATTTAAATTTTGTATTCTTTTTTAGGTTTCTCATATTCTTGACCACATTTCAGCCAAAAATATTTTCTGGAGCACTGCCCACAATTAACCATTTATAAATATAAGAAAAACACAAATGCACACTAAAACAATTCAAAATCATAAATTTCACACATACTACTATAATAATTCATAACATAAAAATTCACGATTATAATCAAATAATAAAAGCATCTGTAAATATAGCATAAAACTTCACTTATATTATACCGTATATAATAACAAGAGTCAAACTAATCAAGAATAACTGTAAAAGAACATACGACACTAATTCTTAAAATTATATAAAAATGTTAAGCAATACAACAAAATCAAAGAATACACCTAAGTCTCATTGATGAGCACGTAAAATTCAGGTAAATTAGAAATGTAATAAGCTTTAATTCACGTAATGAAATGAAACTTGCAATACGTATTTGAGTTGAGACTCGAAATTTTTCACTTGTTTAAAGTAATTGAACAGAAATGTAGTGAAACCAAATCAGCATTTAAAACAAAGTACTGAGAACAAATATAGCACAAATTTCTCAAGAAAATAATATCGAAATCTAAGGAATTTTACTTTACTTTTCAAAACAAATGAATTGCAACAACTATCACACTAAATTATATTCAAATTTAAAACGCAACATTTTAAAATCACAGAATCTGCATAGATCAAACATCCACAATCCGCTTTTAAACAATTCGCAAGAAACAAACAAATCACCCTTTGAGTTAGCCACACTATGTAATTCCAACCCCAGTCAACAAACCCGACTTCAAAGCATTCGAGGAAGCTCCCACACTCCCCACTTTACATGACGGTGGCTTGTTAACTTCTGAGGCTCTTAGCGAAGACAATTTATCCCTTTCGGAACTCAGTTCTACTTTATCAACAGCAGTTTCTTGCACTATTCCTCTTCCTGAAGAGGAAGTGGAAATAGAATGAATAAGAGTCCAAATTCATTGTAACGGAATCATCTGCTTCAATCTGTGATTGGAGAAAATTCGGAACTCTATCTTCATGTTCTAACGAGACTCGCAGCATATTTTCTGAAGGAAACTGAACATGGTCTGGATCTTTACTTTCCATTTCTTCGTTAGCAGCTTGCTGATCAGTTTGTAACTGTTAAACAGCAGAATAACGCTTATGAAGTTAAAATAGCTGTTCTTGTAATTGAACTCCGATTTTCCGGACATCTGATTCTGTCTTAATCACTAAGTTTAACTGTTTTGACCCTATTTCTCTCTCAAATTTAAGTTTCTACATACTGTCTTCCCTTCTCGCTTTCCCCATTCCATTTCTTGCCTATCATTTATGATCCAGGGAATTCTCCCAAACGCATAAACCTTATCCTCTTTAAAAATAAGCTCTTGCAAAGCATTTCTCGGCAATTTCGAATCAACTTGTAATTCCATTCTTCAGCCAACTCCCTCAAATTTTCGATCGTGGCCCTCAAATAAAAATCCTTCTCAGATTTTATTTCCCTATCTTTTGTTTCTGTGATTCCTAAATGGGCTGATGTTCCCTCGTGGATCATAGTTTTTATATTCTCACGAAATTCAGCTGGAACAACAAGGAGTAATCTTTCATGCCCGACTTTATCGCAGCTTTTCTTGAACAACAAATTCTTCTCGGGCACAAACTTTTCCTTAGAATTTGATGGAGCTTCTCGTGCTTTCGCAAATAAGGGTTGTAGGTCTGGGCAACTCCTCTGAGAAGAACCGAAAGTTAAAGAATCAACCTTTATTAAGGATATGACCGCATCCTCAACTATTATGGGTGGCGGAAATGATGCCAGACTCTCCAAAAGGAAATCCTCGTCCAATTTCTCGTCGTGGGCAATCTCTAATTGAGCTTCAAGTTCTGGTGTTTTTGACTGTTCTTTTAGTTGTCTCTGCCTTCTGGTCTGAACGGCATTTAAATGACAAACCATATTTGATTTATCTTCGAACAAGCAGGCAGTCCTCTTTCCCAATAGATATCGGCCCCGATCCAATTCCTCTCTAACGACCGCCGCCTTAGTGATGATGTGCCCCCTATCACAAGATAGTTCTATTTCAGCTAACGGTAAACAGATGGGTGCAACGTCTAAAGGCTGTTGTACCCACACATGCTCACCTGTTAGCGTTTCAGGAGTGATGTACTTCCTACAAATAATGTCGATGCTTGCGCCGGTGTCTCTTAAAATAGGCATTTTCACTCCATTAACTAGACCAGTACTCGTGACTGGTAACAAAAATTCGTCTTCTTCACATCACCGACGTGATTTACACTCGCCAAGGGTTCTGTCTTCTTTTTCAGTTGTAGACACTGTGGCCTTAGATGCTGGAAAGATCCGCATTCAGAACATTGGGGTTTTCTCCTTCGTTCCAAAACGTCCTCTGCTCTGTCCATTCTCCGGTGAATTATTTGGGACAACCCTCGACTCCTCCTCTTTTCTCCATACTCCGCTTTCATGTCAGAAGTAGTTTTTGTTCTAAACCCTGCTTCAGTTCTCTTTCAATACTGGTCTATTTTTCTTAAGACGCTTTTTCCCCGAACTTCTTCGTAAGCGTCAAGCTTCTTACATAATTCGTTAGCAGGGATTATATTGGACCACTCATCTATAAAGTGACTCTGAATATCTGCAGAAACTCGTCGTTTAATTTTATCAGTAACCATGAGACCGATTAATTGCTCAAATGTCTGAACTCCTAACCCTGTAATCCATTCTCTAAAAGAATTTTCCATTTCATAGGCGAAATCTGTCCAATTAGATTCTATTCCTCTCTGATGCTTAAGGAATTTCTGCCTGAATTTCTCAGGACTTAACTTGAACTTTTTAAGCAGCAAACTCTTTACATGTTCATAATCTTCGACCTTATCTGTAGGTTCTCTAGCAATAAGTTGTGTTATGTCATATGGAAGTAAGCCCAATAAATGACAAACCCAATCCTTCTTGTCAATTTGAGTCCACTTAGTTTGCCGCTCAAACAGCTGTAAGTACAGAATGTCATTGTCCCGTTCTTCGAATTTGCTTATTAGATGCCGAAGTTCTATTTTAGCTTTAACTGACCCACTACTTTGGGAAGTTGTGATTCGTAGTTTTCGAGTTCAAATTCGCGCATACTATGTTTCTTTTCCATGTCTATCCCCTCGTCCACTATGATCGCATTCACAAATTCTGGGTCATGTTCCAATAGCAATTTCTACAATGGTACTCTTGATATACCCTCGGGAACTTCGACACCAAGCTCCTCCGACATCACTTTTAAATCCTCTTTTTTGCACGGGTTAACTCAGTCGCCATGATTCTAAGTAAAAATTAACTTTTTCCGAGGAGAAAACAGAAAGACTAACCGAATTCAGAAGAATGGGAGTTCCGTTAATATTAGGTATCTGCCTACTAATATTTTGGGAAAAATTCAAATCTATTCTGTTACTTGTAACAATTTAGAAAAATTAAACTAATACACGATAGAGCGTTTCCCATTTAGTAAGAACCTAGCTAATGCAACAATTCAAATGCAAATTTTTTTTCTCGATTTAAAAACTTCCAATCAGACCTCACAATTTTTTTGCATGAAATACTTATCAAAGCTTAAAGATTCAATCACATCAAACTAAAGAAATTTTGCAAAATCATAATTAATTCTTAAATATATGATATCTGTTAAACTTCAAAACAAGTACATCATACTAAATATTCCAGTACTAACTATGTCATAATACTACTATGCAATGATGCAATAGATTTCACATAAGACACTGCCACCAAACTTTTATCCAATTTCACAATTCAATTACCAGATTTATATTAACATTTAAATAACACATCAACACAATTTGAAAAATACTAAACAAAATTTTAAAACAATCGAACACAATAGTTATTTTTCTAGCCGAACTGAAATTTCTGCAATGATGCAAGAATTAAATCAATAATATATTCTGAAATGATACAAAATAACTAAAGGCTATGATTTTTTTCAATTTGCAATGATGCATAATTTTCTAACACACACTTATTTTTCACTCTGCAATGATGCAGCGAACATGCACTGATGCACACTACCATTAAAACAATTTGTTTTGTAAGAAAAACATCTGCAATGATGCAGAGAAAACTGTTCAATGATGGACACTATGTGGAATGAGGCACAATATCATTAAAACAATTTGTTTTGTAAGAAAAACATTTGCAATGATGCAGAGAAAATTATTCACTGGTGAACACTAAAATTCAAACATTTGTTTACAATACACATATGCGGTGATACAAAACCAACGTGCCGTTAGATAAACATAGCACAATTAAATGCATGTACAGATGCAATTAACATAATATGCAATGATGCATAATTCAAAATTTGTTTTGTCACCATCTCTCTATCAAACCAAAGCACTTACCTCCTCTCCTTCCCTTTCCGAGAAACTTTTTTTCCGACGAGTCCCACCGCTGCCACCATTTTAACTAAGCTGTGACGTTGCGAGTCAAAACAGCTTAGTGTTGTGTTTTCTTGTGGGCTAATCCCAGTCAAAGAAGACCAATGGGATTATGTACAATTAATTTATTTACAGATTCTTGGCTAGTATAAATATGTACATATTAGTAATGTTTACAAAGGGATTCTTCAAACTGCATGTCTTTCTCTTTTAGACCACACGTTCGCACTCAGCGTCCACCTCCCTCGGTCTCATCCGGGGATCTCTCTGCTCTGGTCATTGAACTCCTTCGTGCAATTCCCTTTCTTCTCCACCCCATTTTCTGTCTCCAGTCTTAGAGTGGGTCGGAGAAATTTCACCTCTGGCCTGCTGAGTGAAGATGTCACACTGCTAATGCAAATGCATTTAAAAGAAAACACTTTTAAGTTGTTTAACATAGTACTAGTATGTTGCTACATAGTATGGAAAAAAATTAAATTTTAAATAATTTATACATTTATCATAAAAGTGAGAAAAATCATACCTTTATTGCATATCTTGAGTACTAATGATACAATTTTTTTATAACATTTATGTGCATGCAGGCAGGCATTTGATTAAAAAAAATCTTTAATCATCGTCTCATGTGCCGCTTGTTTGTGAGTGTTAAGTACAGCATTATGGATCATTCTTTCAACTAGTGTTTTGAGAAACAAAGTAAGTTTCAAGCTTTTCAACGGAACACTTTGCGTCTCTAAAAAGGAAGATGGAATTACTTCTTCACATTCTTCTTCATCATCGCTTAAATTAGTACCAGGCAGTCTGTCTTCTATTAATTGATCACTCAAAAATTCTTCAAAGGTTTCCTCTTCATAGGAACAGTGAAATAATAACTGAGGCATAAGATTTGCGAATTTTATAGCAAGAGGGAAAACGTCGTATAAAGGAAGGTTTGCTTCGTATAAACGAAGTACTTTATCATTACAGTGGTTACGAATGAATCGGGACTATGATGAACCGACATGTAAATGAGAAAGGTAAAACGGTGCTTTACTGCGCGTAAAAATATTCAGATTATTAAAATTGTAACTTTATAACCAATACCTTTTGAGACAAGCAAACATATGCAGATTTTTCATTTAGTTGTGTGATATTACATGTATTAAATTAAGAATGCAGTAACTAACAGGCCTGCAAGAGCTGGGTTCGAACCATATATTATGGCTGGCAATTTCCATGGATAGGTCAGTAGACAATTAATACAATATGTATTTCACAAATAACACAAAATCATTTTAGAATACAAGAAATGCATCGAAACAATAGATTTTTTTACTATTAAATTTTGTGGAAATCTCAGGTTTGAAAAGAACTATTTTATTCACTTTTATTTTCTAATTATTTTTAACATTCTTTGGAGATTTACACTAAATATTAAAAAGTCCAGGATATGGGTAAGAGTAATCAAATAAAAAATGCTTCATATTCACGCTGATTCGATGCTGTTGAGAGATATGCAAAAATACTTTAAGCATATCCTATTTCCAATCAACTTGCGAAATTTCTGGGCCATCAGAAAAAAACCAAAAAGAATCCACTTTGTTGACACAAATATTCATCCTCTTTGTTGGTATAAATAACCATCGTATATTAACGTGGCTTATTAGCATTAGCAAGAGCGGCTTTCTTATTTCTTCATAAGCTTGTTTTTCCGGGGACAGTAAATTTATAGGTTTTCCGACTGTATCTGGATTGTCACCCGATCCGTGAAAGTCATTCCCTGTGGCATAGTAAATATTTTCATACTCATACTTCAGGAAATAAAATTTTCCTATCTATGACACGGTTTAGCGCTCGCATTTGAGGCAGAATAAACATCATGCGAGTAACAGAATTCGCAAGATTTCCAGGAAAACAGAAGGCGAAGTGAGATGAAGCTTAGAATTTTTTGTTGTATGAACCAAATAAAACCGAGGGAGTGATAAAATCGAGCGTCGAAAGTGTTGCGATTTCTGAAGCAAATCAGAAACATTAATTTTTAAGGTTGTAATTTCTTGGAAATAAAAAATGGGCTTTTAAAATATCAGAAGACAATTTTTACAGACACAAGAAGATACAAATTAACATTTAACATAAAAAAACAAATTTAGAATGATAAAATATTTCATGAGTTTATCACAATTAAATTAACCCAAAATCGACTCAAGATCAGTCAAATTCAGTCCGTATAAAAAAATCATAATTTTGCCGTCATACTAAACAAGCCATAGCGTTTTCCGTCTCTCTCCTCGAAAAAAACAAAACTCGTCATTCCCAAGTCACGAGTGACTCCTGGACAGTACCATCTATCGAAGCACTGGGTCGGAACAAGGTATACATTGTAGAGATGTGCTGAACTTTACTTTCTAGAGACATTGTAGGTTATACAGACTCATCTAGTATTCCACACCACAAATTCAAATGCTTTAAAAAAACTTGGATATCCTGTGTTGCCCACAAATTCCCATATTTTGTCTCTATAGATAGATAAGCTATTGCAGTGGTGGTAGTTCTAATCCCACTTCATATAGGCAAGACCATTAGTCAAGGATTCATCATAAAGGGGAAGTGTGGCATCTTCTGTTGGTCAAAGCGACCTTGGAGCACACAGGTATTGCTTGAGGCAAAAGTCTGATTTAGCTCCAATATATAGGGTAGGTTGGTTTCCTAGTGGGCTTTTAGGGAAACTGCTCCACAATTATGTTCTGCTTGGTGAAAAACCAAGAAAACATACAGCAACCAGTCCGACCACAGCAAGAAATTTGCCAGAAAGCCAATGTGTGGAAGTATGCTCTAATAAATGCACTACCTGATAAAACTGTTTTCTATCCGTATTCTTCTTCTTCCTTGCTTCTATTCTACCTTTCTTCGGTTTTCCTTACTTTTACTAACGACAATTATTCTTGTTATGAAGCCAAATTTCTTTATTGACTTAATTTATCTATAATACAGAATGAAAAAAGTAGTTAATGGGATAATTCCTCTTCGATTTTCAATTTCTGACAGACCTGGTGAAATATAAATGACGTGTTACTGTTCTCCTCAGTTTTATTGACAACTGGGCTATGATAGGAAAAGTAACGTGATTGCGCTACCGTTAGCGCATGAGCTACTAAGCTAGCTTGTCCGTAGATGTAGCATAGCAAATTCATATCAATGCTTCCTTTCTTTATGGAGTACCCAAAAATGCCTTTTTCCAATAATTAGTCTATAAATTGAATATTAACCACACGAGTTAGCCATATTAATTATTATACTTTTTAGTGTGAGGAAGAAACGCTATTATTTTCTTAATTGCGTTTGTAATTCATCACTTAACCCTGCAAATTTCGTTGGTTGAAAGTATTTCTGACCTGAAGTTTCACATTGAAGATACGAATTCCTTATTCCTAGATTATAAGATCATGGGCAGGTAAGTAGAAGATTGAACTTAGTATCATCTTTACTGCTTCGGCGGCTCCTCCGTCACGATGCTTAGTTAAGAGCAAGCTGTTGGCTTTAAGTAGCTGTAGAGTTGACGAAAGAGGCGTGATTTACTGTAAAAGGTTAATCTATTCTTATACAAATCTCCTATTTGTTACCGTGTCTGTCAATTATTTAAGAATGAAATAATCTATGAGGTTAAAAATAATTTCTGTAGCAATATAAGTGTTTCTCTTGACAAAATAACTAAAATGTACTTTTTTAATGTTTCATAGACAGTGCGGAAGAAATTTCTTTTAACTAAGCTAAACGAAAATGAAATGTCCTAATAAACTGAAACGCGCAGTGACAGCCAATAAAAAAGCATGTTTCAGGGTTTTTGAAGTTTATTATTGGAATGCGCTACTAATATAAAAATTTTGTATTCCCACATTATGAAATAGAGAATTATCTCAAAATTGAGGTGGGCATTCTAATGTGAAAAAGTTGGACCACAAAACGGTTCATCTGAAACGTAATTATATACACGACTCGACCTCTAAATAAGAAGTTCATGTGTACCAGAAATTATGTTGAATAGAAGTGGAAGTGCTAACTGACAACTTTCAGAGAAATAATGTATCAATCATAAATTTTCCCTAAAATATTTCGCATACTCTGTATGTCAACATAATAAAACGCAACATAATTTCATTAAACACGAAATAAAATTGTAAATTCATCTGCGCTCTTGCGTCTCTGTTTCACCTCTAACTTACACATCCATCCATGTCTTAGTGATCCTTTATTTAAGTGCTTGTTATGAGAAATTACCTTAAAATTTCTAAATGCATCTGGAAATCTAAGCGCCTGTTAAGAAAGGTTTTCTAAAAATGTTTGTCATCTGTGATTCTGTATTTAAGTTCCTAATGTGAAAATTTTCTGAAAAACTTTTAAATCAATTTCTACTTTAGTGACTTTCTATGTAAATGCCTATCGTTAGAGGGTTTCCTAAAATGCTTAAATACATCTGTGCTTTTCTATTAAAGTGCCTGGTGCGGAATGTTTTCCTAAAAGAGTCTAAATCTATTTGTGTTTCAACATTTAACTCCCTGCTCATAGACGTTTTCTTAAAATTTCTAAATCCTTCTGCGGTATTTAAGTGCCAGTTGCGAGAAGAATTTCTTATAATTTTTATATCCATCTGTAGCTGAGTATTTGAATTCCTATGATTAAATAGTTTCCTAAGACTTTTAAAACTGGCTGTGCCTTTATATATAAGTCTCTGTTGCGAGGCGCTTTTCTCAAGATCGCTTATTTTCACCTCTCTTTGTGACTAGTTAAGTACGAGTTGCGACGTGGTTTTAGAAAAACTTATTAGTCACTCTTCTTATTAATGCTTTTTATTACAAGTTTTTACAAGGACTTTTAAATCCGCCTGCGCCTTTATAACAGTATTTAAGTGCTTATTGCAAGATTAATAACAATTTCTGAATAGAACTATCACTCTGCATTATTACGAGAAAGTTCCATAAAAGTTTCAAAATCCATTTGGTCTTTAAATTGGTGCTGCCAGAAGTTTCCAAAAAATTTCTCTCGGTGGCGTAGAGACGGGAGATATCTACCCTGCCTTATGGGAATTTTCGGAGACAAAACATTAGTGTGTTTAAATCTCTTCTTAAAGTCAAATGTGACTAGGAGGGAGAAAAAGAATAATACTGTCTCGAACGTCATTTATTCCCAGAACGCCACTGTGCGAGAAGGCACCAATAATATAGTTTATATTATTGTTAAGAGAAGTTTTCCTAAAATTTTCTCGATCCTTCTGCGTCTTTGTTTTCAAACTACTATTAAAAGAAATTATATCAACCCATTTCAGTGGCATAGCGATGGAGGGTGAAGTCGGACAAAATATGAGTGCATTTATTTCCTTTTTAAAGCCCGCTAGAACGAGGGGGCTGAAAAAAGAACACTTATGAACGCCACTGATCCATCGGTGCTTGCTTCGAGAGGGCGCCAATCTGATGGCTTATACCAGTGCCGCTGTGAGTGGCTACTGTATCAACAGCTTCCACGCTCAGCTGAGCGCCTGGATTGCGGTAGACAGCGCAGAGACGAAGCGAACGAGTTCAGCATTCCGCCCGTGACGTCACCTTCCCTCGCCCGGCTCCGAAAAAAATCGCGTCTTTTGCGCCACCACAAACCGCGATCCCGGCTCTTCGCAACGCACACCACCACCTGCTCTGGGAGATACTGGACAACGGCTATCGGGATTAGCGCCGGACACTGGCCACCACCAGTCTGCGACTCCCCCACTTTGCGGTAAGTGGTTTTGTGTGGATCGTTAACGAATTGGCGCGATTACGAAGGTCCCCCGCTCGACTCTTGGCCGCGGTCAACAAATCAATAATTTTTTCCTGTTTTTTTCCTTATTTTTTATGATTTGGCAAGGCGCCATTAGCGGTGGCCAAATGATGTTTTTAGAATCAATTTGTGGTCCTCCTACAGCGCTTACGTGATGTTTTAAGGGTGTTTCGTGGAAATGGCTTTGCGAAAAAGCACGTGTGTTTTGCCTGTATGGACCGGTACGGACAACTTCCACATGTTTCTGCGCAGATTTCGTAACAATCTCATGGCATATCTAATTCAGTGGATTAGAACTAAGTTTTGTTGGCGAGAAATAGAAAGAACGAAGAAAAGATTTTTGAAAGAAAGTTTTTTGAAAATTAGGCGATAAAGCTAATTTATGCCGTATTTCAAATGAAAAAAATGTATCCACTTTTATAACCATATAAAAATATTTTTGTAATTAAGTTTTGAACATTTCATTTTCTATTCATCTATATAATGATAATTTTTCGTGTGTATTGAAGCCTCAAATTTCTTTTCAACAGTTTGATCTTAAACATTTTAGAATCGCTTAAAGATTATGGCGGTTTTATTAAATTGCAAAATAATTTATTTATTTGGTAAGCATCGCAAAAGTACGCGAGTTCTTTCCAATAAATTAGTTTAAATGACTTATCAAATCAATAACTTTTTGTAACAAAAGTCCATTTCATAAGTAATTTAGAAATTAGTCTTCAGTTAATATTGGAAAGATATGCAAAAATATAACACTATAAAAATGAAAAATTGTCTTTTTCTTTCAACAACCCAACTGCTAATTATTTTTGAAAAAAAAATTCATTAAATAAACTGTAAGTATCTAATCTTTAAAGATTATTAATTAGTTGAAAATGAATTTTAATTAAAAATAGGTAATATTTTGAAAACTAAATTTAAAAGTAATAATAAAACTGCTTTGAAAATCAGCATGTTTTTTTCTACGTAATGCTTTTATTAAAACTGCTTTCAAAACAAAGTGAAATTTAATGTTTCTCAAACAAACTGAAACATTCTCAAAATAAATCATATTATTAAAACAACGTGCCTAATGCGATACTATTAATTAAGATATTTTTGAAACATAGAATCCAATCCACCAAACAAGTGTCGAAAATTTAAACAAAATTTATATTTTTATATATCTGATTTTATTTTTGAAATGTTTACTGTCGCCTTTAAGAATAAGTAAATATTAAAGGTAATTTTCCCTTATTATTGTAAGAAATTACATAATGATATAATAAATTTTCCTTACAAGTTTGAGATATATATGAAACCTTGTATTTTAAATGAGAGCATATTCTTTGCTTTACAGATTTAAAATATTGCTTTCAGTTTAATCACGGTTTTATCGTCATTTTAATTTTACTTTTTCTCTCTCATTGCTTAAGTATTTTTTTCGCACATTTTAAATTGACAGAATAGTGAAAGGATATAAGATAAAGTCAGAGCAATGTGTACATTGCTTACATTTTATGGAATCGAGAGAATGTTGTACCGACACGTTTTAGGAGTGATTTTGATTTTTTACATCTTAGAATTATTTGAGATGCCATTAAAAATAATTATCAGGAAAATGTGTCTTCCAGCTGACTGGATACGTTTACATAATTAAAACATAATTTAATAAATATAAATAATGATTTTACGGCTACATCTCATTTATATATTTTTTCGAGAAATGAAACACAGAGGGCGACAAGTTTCGACACTGCAATTTTAACTTAAAATGCTTTTTCAATTTACTATTTTTATTTGTAATTTGCATGAGATATTTTATGAGTTGCACTAATTTTTGTAGGTAGAAAACTTAGCCTGACAATGACTGCTTTAAAAACCTTGCTTGATTATAATAAAGTTATTTAATAAATTTTATTAACGTTATATAAAAACCTTGTTTGATTATAATAAAGTTATTTAATAAATTTTATTGCCTTTGTAAGTCAAAAGAAATAGTATTTTAATTTAAGACAATTATTTGGATATCGATTCAGGGAAAAATGTGACTGAGAGAAATTGACAAAATACATTTTTGTGAAATGCGCATATATTACTATCACACTTTTCAACGTCAGCGATTCTTATAGTGTGTTCTTGAAGATATATTGAGTTCTACTAATATTTTATTTTCAGTGCTCTAATTATTTTATATAGCTTTTTCTCAGTGTTTTTGAATATAAACAAAAATTATATTTTTTTCGTCTGTAATGTACATAAATTTTTCGATATATCATGAAATAAGTATATCGCACAAAAAATAAGAAAAATATTTCTTTTATAAAATATCCGTGAAGAAAAATCGCGTTTTTCAGCTTTAAAATAATAAATAAATAAAATTTATAATATAATGTCCGCAAGCAAGTTTCATTAATATACTTTTCTAAATGTGAAATCTTATAGTTAGTTTCTCTGTATATTTTCTATAAGTACAAACGCAACTTTCAGCTGAAATAGTTATTTCTTAGATATGATATAAAATATTTAAAAAATAGACGAGATATTTCTTTTATTAAATACACATAAAAAACAGCAAATGTTTGCAGTAATGATTCAATCCACATTAAAAAATACTTTTGAAAACTATGATATTGAAAAATGAATGTTATTTTAATATGGATTTAATCAGTCATATGATCATTTACCTGAAAATTATACGATGAAATTCATATTAATTATTGTGAAATTAATTAATTAATTATTGTGTGTTTCTTTTTTGTCTACTTATAACTGTTAACGTATGTCAATAGATGATTCTGAATAATTTATTAATGAAATTTTTCTATGACAGATATTTGACTGCACTGGATATTATCAAATTTCCAACAATCTTTATTCAGCCATTTTTATTGAATTTAAGATAAGTTATTTTAGTTAAATTTTAATTTAAATAAATTTTTGACTATAAAGTATATATGATATAAATAATGTGAGAAAAATTTCAAAAATAATATGAATAAAATTATTTGGTCACAGAACATTTATTTTTAACTGCTTTGGGCATAATATCAAAAGTCACGCAAGCTTTTCTTCAGCCATTTTAATTCAATTTTTTTCAACCTTTAAATGAATAATCCATTTTTTGTCTGAAAATGGACTGACGATGTAAATAAAATGCGAAAGAATTTGAGAATATTTGGAAATCCTTAAAAATACATAGAAAGCTAATTTCTAACGTGCTGTATTAAAATAAATATAATCCTATTTTGCGTTTGAAGTATAAATACAACTGCTATATTCGACCCATTGATATATTTCGTCGTTTAACAAGCAACACCACCTAACTCAATTTTTTGAAATTTCAAAGAGGGTAATTGGTGTTGCCTGTTAAACGATGATTTTATGAAAAGCAAGAATTACTTCAAACATTAAAGATCCATTTTCGATCGCTGAAATTTCGTACGAATAATTGATCATCCGATGACCTCTTTTATTAATAATGATGGATATTGCTAATTATTACAATAATTTTCTGAATTTCTGAAATAATTTCACAAAACGTACGTGAAAATCAATTATAGTCTGTTGTAGATTCCTTGAGTCAAATTATTTTATAGTAGACCACAGACATGACTCTCTTAGAAGATTATAAAATTGAATAGTCAGTATCCAAAACGCATGTATGAGAGCTTTAAGCCATCAGCTCATTGAACTTGCCATTTCATTGAAAAGCATCAATGTAATTTCAATTCAAAGGTTTAACTACCATTCTTCTATAACTAAATCCCAAATAGAAAACGAGTTGAGCTTATTAGGCATTAACTTGATACCATAGTGGCAGATTTATAAGTTTCCGAAATGAGAATGTTCAACTCTAAATTGGAGTGTCGGATTAATTTACCTATGGTGGAAAGAATGCATCACCAGATATGATTTAATCAGAAAAAAGGATTTAACTTTTGAGTCTAGCTTTCATGTAGGAAAGAAAGTAAACTAAATTAAGGATAATTAACGATATGCAAGACGGAAGATTATTTATTATCGGTATTTGGTAAATCTTACTAAACTAGAAGATTTGTGCCCGTCTAAGACGGGCTTTTAGCTTGTCAACAATATATCAGATTTGATTGTCACAGATTTACTAACGAAAGTTGTTGAAGAAAATCTCATGCAGATTGCCAGAGTGCTTCAGAAAAAAAAAAAAGCATTGAAAACAGAACTGATGAATCAACTGACACTAACTTTCGTTTTGTTAATAACTTTATTTTTAACAATCACTTTCGTTTTGTCAGAGCAAAATTAATGCAAAATCCACTAACAGAAAAAAATGCATTACCAAATACAAAATAAAAAAAGATGAATTGATGAATGCAAATCTTTAAGTGAAACTTTCAGTGTAAGAACAGTTAAGGAAAAAAATATAAAATATATAAATATTCAATTCCAAAATTAAGTACGAAAAAGAAAGAATCCTTTTAACAAAAACTAAAGTATTCTAAATAGTTCTGCGTGTATGAATTAAATAAAAAGAAAATAAATGATCGATACATTATACTCAACGAAAAAATCTCCGAGAATTGGAAAAATAAATTCTAGTATAACTTCCATTTAATATTAACCGAGTTCGGCATGGATGAATCAACATAAAATAAAAAAGAAACGAAACTGCTAAACTTGGCTAGAAAACAAATAGCAATAATGTCCGTTGGATAATTTAAAAATCTTATAATTTAGCAAAAAACATTCAGTGTTTCCCAACGCTCAGAGAAAAAAAGCAAACACAAAATAAACAAACAAAAAAATGCCAAAAGATTATATTAGGAAAATAAATTAATTCTGATATTGATATTAAATCATCACAGAATCAAAACAGTATCCCCTGTGTATGCTAATTTGTAGATAGACTGTCTGGTCTGAATCTCTTTGGCACGTAGCCAAACCAAACCACGTGAGCGTTACAGCCATGCATGGAAAATTATTATATAGATATTTTAGATCAAGACGAATTTGTAAATATATTTGCGTGCAATTTTTTAGAAACTACCAAAAGCATTACCTGCCTAAATATTTATAACCTCATGACTCACAGTTTAAGAATAAGGGAATGCATTTGCTGAAAAATGAATTCATGAATTTCAGGTTATTTTTGTGGGAATCATCAAAATTTGTTAATCCAAATTATCAATGTTTAACAATTTATTTCGTAAAAATTCAATTAATTTTGAACGACGAAAGCAATTTTCTCATAATATTTGGAATCGAATGAGATGATCTGAAGCTATTTATTACCCTACCATTACTGATTAGGTTTTTTCAAGGATCACTTCACAGTTTTTAATGTTCCCTAAATTGTTTTCCCAAGTCTCTTTGGAAGTATAAAAGTTGCACGCGCATTCGGATTAATATAAATAGTATTTTTTTCCCTTATTGAATGATTTCTGATGCAAACAGGTAAAAACTCCGGAAAACAGTTAACAAAATTAGTTATCCTATTTCTAATCAAAATTAGATAATAAAGGATGTTGCTTACTGAAAATAAGATTCATTATAATGGGAAGTTTTTTATTATATTGCTTTCCGCAATTCCAGTCGTCTTCTGTAACCCCATAAAAGAAAAATCATTCCATTTGACGCTTGAACAACGAAATATATGTTTGAAATAAAAATATATATGAAGAATGAATAAAATTACGATCAGCTTAAAAATTTTGCATGTTTATATTGTATCACAGCCATAGGTGTAGTGGAGATAGAACGCACCCGAAAGCCGTTCCGGCAGCATATTTACAAACCCTACCCTGATAGAACTGTGGCAGGAAATCGGACAATATGATTGGCTCGCTTCGCCGAGAGCCGATGACGTCGTCCTTTGCTCTCGTGCGTGTACTTTTCATTAGTATAATTTCTTACAGTGTGGGATGTTTTATTTTTATGATATTTTGAAAAATAATTTCATTTTAAAAAATATTACAACCCACGGAAGAATTTTTCTGTGCTCAACTGTGGGAAAGCGGAGAAGAAAAGAAGGACGACTCTTGTTTTGTTATGATTGCCGTGCGAGAGCTGACGTCACTGCTCCTCGTAGCCAATGGTATTGACGGATTTCCTGCCTCAGTTCTATCAGGGTAGGGTTTGTAAATATGCGTTCCGGCACTGCTTTTTTTCCCATGAGAAATAAGTAAGAAAAATTTTTGAAAGCGTGCTTAAGATAGCGCGATTTTTGTCCCCCAGGTTTAAACGTTCCGGCTCTGCTTTTCCAGCGTTCCGGTACTGCTGACTTCACCACTGATCCTAAACGCCTTTAAACCATTGCATACATTTCATTGAAACTGGTTTCCTTTCAGGCCAAACAATATAATGTTTCAAGAAGTATCTCTGAAGAAAGAATCAGTTCTGTATCAAAAAAGAACTCATTCCACCATCTTTAGGATTGTGTATTTCCATTCGAACTGAAACAGTTACTCTTTATACAACTTGTAAATTACAAAACACTGAATACCAAACGTCCAATTATTTTTTTACTTTAGTAGAAAAACAAATAAATAAAATAAAAATAGAAATATTCTTATAGAAAGTTTTGTAAGTTATTATATCAGTTTAAATTGTTAGTTCATGTTTCTCTTAAAACAATTTCCTGTCGATATTTGACGAAGAAGAAACCGACATTTTTTTTCCAAAAGGTGACATATATTTGGTTTTAAAAGAAGTTCAGAATTATAAATTATGTTTTATTTCTTTTTTATCGGTATTACGAGTACATCATAGTTTCATCCACAAATTAATTTAAAAAATCTGTGCAAGATTCATTCAAGTTTTATGGGGTCAGTGTACGTGATGTAACAGTTGATGAAAGTTCTATGGAGTGAGTCACATGACAAATGTAACAGCACATGTTATCTAACTTAATGTTGAAATAATAAATATTGCAATTTTTATTAAGATAGTGTTTACTGTGAATTTGTGGCTTCGTATTGAAAAGGAATTTGGTATATGTAGCAAATAGATACTTAAATTTGCTTAATTTTTATGAATTTTAGCAGCAAATATGTATTTTCTGACAAGTCTGGAATGACATAACTAATTGTTATTTGCAATTAATAATTTCCAACCGAGTTATAGATGTAGTGAGGATGCTTCATTTTAGCGGAGTCCGCGTACGGCATGATTTTGAAAATTCCGGCTCTGAAATACGGGCATTTTAATCCAACGTGACATTCTTCACATCAAAGGCGAGTCTCTTCACGTATTTTCTTTCCATTTTTGTATTTTTTGGACTTGTACAGCCATCTAGATGCAAAACGAAACGCGAAATAATATTTTTAGCCTACACTGAGAAAAAGCGGGACCCGTCTTATAAATATGGGAAAGAAACTTACGCACGCTATTTTCGCGTGACCCGTATTAGGAGACGGATTTCGAAATCGCGGAGGTTTAATGTTTGGCACCAGTAAGAATTTCTTTTCTTAATTAGTGCCATTTAGAACTGGTAATTGGAATATGCATTTAGTAGCACCCCTCCGTTATGATCATCGACTTCTATAGATATTATTCTCATACGGCATACATAAAGTTTCTTTTAAAAGTTCAAGTTTAAACAGGGCTCAGGTACGTCATCTGACCATCCATCCCAAAATATCCTCAATACGGATGTTAACTAAACTATAACTAAACTAAACCAAACAAACTTATGTCTTATTGAATACTTTGAAGTTAAGAATAGATGAAAAAAGTCGACAATTTGATGCTCTTGGTTGCATTGTAGGACGTAGAAGTTGTAACAATATTATTTCAAATTATTTTCTCTTCAACTTAAAATAGTGCTCTGTATTTCTGATTCTTCCCAGGTAACTAGAAGTAAGTTAATAATTTATTTTTTAAATCATGGTTACCATAGATTATTGAAACGTTAATAATCTTAAATATTGAACTACATTGAAGGGTTAAAATTTGGTCAAAATAGTTGTGAAAAGAATCGTGGATCTCAAATTAATTTGGTTTACAGTCGCAATAAAAACTTGTATATTCTATGGCATTTCAATTGCATACTTTTAATTCAATTTTCAGAATAAATTTAATATAAGCAGTTTTTTTAAAAACACTTTTATTAAGTGCACTAAAAAGCAGAAAAATATTTATTTTAATTATTTTCTACTTTGTAGTCTTTAATTTATAATTTCTTATTTTTATAAATATTATGGAATTTTGAAATCAATTTTTCCTCGTTTCACAATCAGATGACTCATTCATTCTTATGCAATCAAAATTTAATTAAATCAATCTATTAACTGATAATAAACTCTGAAAATATTAAGGTATCCGAACACGTTCGAAAGTCGATTTTCGACCAAAATTCCATTTTTTAAATTTTTGATGTTTTCGATAGCTCATTCATGTACCTTTCTAAAACATATTTATTGTTGTTTGTACGTTAATTAGAAGATGAGATATTAATTGTTTTATAACAAACCGAAAACCGGAAGTGGGCGTTTAATTAGCCGAAAGTTGTCATTTAAAGGGACAGAAACCTGTCAAAAATTCTTTTAAACTCCCTTTTTGCAAGCTAATATGATGTCAGTATATTTTTAGGAATTTTTTTTAAAGTTTGGATACATAATTTGAGCGCGTGGAAAAACTAAAATTTGATTTTTCTCAAAATTAGATTTTATGCATATTTTTCAAACTTCAAACATGATAACTCAAGATGTTATCATTCGATTCTTCTGAAATTTTGTGAACACTTTTTTCAAATGTTTCTCTAGTGAATGTACTAGAATAATGTATATTGTAACAATATTTTTTAAATTATGGTCTTTTATTTGAAAAATGACATAGAAAATTTGCTGAAAATCTTATAATGATTGTTCGATTAGCTCTAAAATTTTTATTTATCCAAAGAATGTTAAGATTCTACTACAAGCACTAGTCCATACTATGTAGTTTATTTTAGTATTAGTTTTATTTGAATTATTACAAAAGTTTGACCTGTAGCATGTTTGAAGTTTTGGGAAATTTCCTCTAAAAAGCAGCAGAAATTCAAGAATTCTGTAAATTTATAATAATTTATACTCAAAAATCATACGCTAATATTAATCTTTACTAAATTCGAATCTAAAAAACATATTTTGGTGTTTCTATTTCTCAATTTAAGAAAAAAGTGCTCCGAACGTGTTCGGATACCTTAAAATAGTGTATGGTCGTAGAGAATACACAAATGCATAAAATTTTAAAACTGTAGCATAGGAGGAAATGAATGAAAAATCGGTCACAGAATTCCATTTGTACAAGCTGAAGCAAATCAAGTTAAGTTTCAAATTACAATAACTTTTATTAAATCCGGTACTTATTTTAATTCTTTTTACAATTATTTTCAGTTCACGGTTTTGGATACTATCGCACTTTCAGAATGAAAAGTTTTTTCTGTATCTATATTACTAATAATATTAGCAAATAAAGATGTGAATGTACTAATTCTTGAGAATTCTGAAGTTCGTCTTAAGTTTTCAAAATTGACTGATTTTAAATTGTTTGAGTTTTAAAATTTGAAGAGAATGTGCATTATGCTCTCAACTGAACGCAAGAACATTTTTTAAAATTAATGATTCTCAGTAAATTTGTTCACAACTGTATAGGTCTGTTATTTTTAAAATTTGAATCACTCTCAAGAATTAAAAAAAATCAAAGCCTTTCTAAGAAAATGTGTAAAATATATTAAAAAAACCCCATATTTGAAAATTCCATCGGTAATTCTTTTCTCGCTAGATAAATAATTCACACCAATCCGTTCCATTTCAGGCTTCATTTCATCTTAAGGTTTTGATGATCTGGTTGGTTAAGAAGAGTTCTCTCAAATATTTTTAGGCCGCGGTGGCCTAGTGGTAAGGTGTCGGAGCCGAAGCGTTCCAGGTATGAAACTCGACTCCACTGAAGATCCGTCGTGTACTGGGCCTGTTGCACGTTAAATCATACGCAGGGGTTCAGATCTCCTCTCGCTGGTACGGCGTGGCAGTTTTGGAAAGAGGAGTGCCAGTTCAGGTGTCGCCCTCGTCATCGGACTGCAGTTCAAAATGATGAGGTCCATCCCAAAATAACCCTCGTGTTACTTCAAAACGGGACGTTAATATAACTAAACTCGGTCATTTTTTAGACCCATTATGCGATTTAGCTAAAATCTGTATTTTGGTTCGGGCAGTTACTTGCCCATGTTTCTATTACAAATACCAACTAGTCTAACTTGATAAGCTGTCCTAGGAAACATCACACCTATTAACCCTTCTTTGCATGATTGTTTCTTTATTGGTGAAATAAATCAAGGTGATATAATTCATGTTCAAAATTAAAGGAAAAATGGTTAAAAAAATCTTAGTATATATTTATAGTATAAATTTAGCAGAAAACAATATGATGGAAATTTCCATCATCATGCAAAGTTAGATTTAACGCAACCTTTTTCAGAAATTGCTCTAAAAATAACAGAATCACATGTTACAAACCTTTCATCCACATTACTTTTTAGCAATAGAAACTCAAATATAATAAAACAAAATTAAAAACGAAATCATACGTTTATTGCAACTACAACAAACAGCGGAATGACAACTTCAAGCTCGTTTTACCGATAGTGACACTTGCTTATTTTTGACAGCTATGTTTTTTTTTATGCAATGGACATTAAGGTATCCAGACACGATCAACTTAAAGTGAACTTGTTCTTTTATATAATTTTTGGGCATTCATTGTTATGATGGAAATTTCCACCATCATGCAAAGAAGGGTTAATATCTTCTGCTGCTTAATTTAGATTTTGGACTTTAAAGGTTAGATAGGAGCAATTCTTCCAAGAAAACAAGAGAGCATATTAAGAGAGAAAATTAAAACTTTCAAATGCAATTTTCTAATTTTAAATTTGTTGGTGAATTTTCTAGAACTTGAATATAACATTAAGTTAGGATCTGGATGAAAATGTTAACTAAGTTTGAGAATCTTCAATACAAATTTTCAATTTGTGGCGAGCAAATTCTTCTGTTTTGTATAGAAAGTCGTGAAAACCATTCACAACATTTAAAAAATCTTATCTCACTCTATTTATCTGCAAATAAATATGACAAACATAATAAGTAATTTTAGTAAATTGGTGCAATTTCAAGAACTGTGGCATAACTGTGACATTTGTTACAGTGATATCAAATAATGCAAATGCTTGGCATTCAGATTGACAAATTATCACATTTTTATATTTATTCTAGCCTCTTATTTTATGCGAATTGTTTTATTATTATTATTCTCCATCATTAAATGATACACCATCAAAAAAAATCTTGCATACAAAGTAACGTAAGTGTATAACAAGGAATTTAAAAAATTGTGTCTAATTATAGATATTATTATTTCGCCATTCAGTTCGAATTTTATTTTTCTTCTTAAAAGTATTATTAATTGGTTAAGTAATAATATAAATAAAAGAAATATTGTTGCAAAATTTTAAATTCAAATATTGTGTATTTTGTCATAAATTATTTATTGGTCAATAATGAAGTTTGAATGGTTTTGTAAAATGTTCATTAAATCTTCATCCAGGGCAGCATTAGAAGTTACTATCATAAAACATGAGAACATTACCTCTAAAATCTGGTAACTTCAGCCAAGATCAATTCCTTAAAGGGATATTCTTTCTTCGCACCTTTCCCGTAGGTATCGAGTGGACGTTTGGTCTTCTTCGTCAGGTTCCGTCCCAGAGGAAATAACGTGTTGCTTTAAAAGTTCTGCTCATAATTTGCGACATCAGTTTTAAAATGTCCGACCTCGGAGTGAGCTGTGATTAAAATTACAACTTTACATTTATAAATTAAAGAAATTTAATGATTGTATAAAATATTTTGAATTAATTTTAAAAGACGTAATTTCATTTATTAAATTTTTATTAAATAACATCAGAAACAGAATAACTATTTACTAAAATGCAAATAAGTGCTCTATTTTCGACCATTTTTGGTGTATTCATTAAATTCTCAACTCACAAAATATTAACTCGGAGGGAATTAAAATTTCAGGACATTAGTAAGGAAATGGTTAAAATGAAAATGGACGAATCTTATAAAAAATAAGTAAAAGGAATAACCCTCGCAATTACGTTTATTTCTTCACGGTTTTTTATCGATGTGCTTTTAGTCATTCAAATAAAATATCACGTGGAATAACAATTAATGAAATATCAAATTCAGAAACAAATAAAATTTCTTTAAAAAGTAACAAGTTTTAAATTTAATATTTATTAAACTATTTAACCTCGGATTCTATTATAAATCATTAATTTCAAAATCAGAGTTTTGCTCATTCCTTCTATGTTACTCCTTGAATTTCGAATTTATTTAAAATCATAATTAGCTGTCACATTTTATTTTGAACATTTATTGTTATTTTCGTATAAGAGCGGAAAGCAAATCCTCAGGTACTTAAGCGTGTATAAGCTATTTTTGCCTTTTAGCATGTTGATCGCCATATGAATCAAATACAATTCATACGGCGATCCAATAGGATTTATAGCTACTATCGAATCAGATGGCACCTCCTCTACTGTAGTTAAGAGATAGAAGAGAAGGAGTCATCTAATTAGATAGATGATCCGAATTTCAGACGCGAGTCGTGTTCAATTGTTACTTTAACTTGAATACAGATTTGAATATCAAAAATTCTGTAATTCCATGCACGAGTCTAATTTGTCTATTCCGTACAAGGGGTTATTGACAGTTTTTGGAACCGAACTATTCCAGGTTCTGAATCTTATGTTATTCACAAAACTGAGAATATTTTTGTTCAATTTATTTTGTTCTTCAACGTGTAAACGACAGTGTACATTATAGAAGATTACTATAATTTTCACTTCGCTTTAAGTGTATTTCTTCTGTTTATTAACTTCCAGTATTCTTCGGATTTATGAATAAATCTTTTGTATAAATTTATAAAAAAGAATTTCTGAAAAAGTAACTTCTTATTACAAAATTACGCATCACTTTAATTTTTAAAAGTAATTCAGTTGCTTTTGCCTGCAGAATCATTTAATAATTTTAGAAGAAGAGAAGTTTTATTTCAAATAAGTACGGATTTAGGTGGTCACGAAGCCATTGAATGAGAACGTGTGAAAAAAATCCAGTTGAAATATCAAATACGTGACTACTATAAAGATGGACCGTAGAATTCCAAATCTCTTTTAACACGACTGCAAAAAGAATTTAAGAATTGTATGAAACTATTAATAATAAAGAAAAATAGTTTAATCTTCAACTATAGTAGTGCGACTTTTGCGAGAAAGTCGTGACGAAAAATAGTTCATCTCCGCCTAAAACGTTAAAAGACTACAAAAGGTTTAAAAAGTTTTTAATTTTTGTTCAAACTTCTAGGATTTTAGAATTTAGGAATTGCTGAGACACATTAAACTCTTTTTCGGGCAAACTATAAAATAAAAAAATACTCGCCGCCCTGTGGGCGGGTTCGCGGCCAGCAATCACTTTGCTCAGCACTACCCCTGCCACCATCCATTAAGATCAGTAGAACAGACCATAAAACCTTAGTAGATTCCTTTAAAATTGGAAAATCTTTCAATAAACCTCATCTGGTTGTAATGTTTTGTAAACATTTTTCACGAATTTCGGCATAAAAGTCTTCAGATCCATAAATACAGAATGAAATAACCCTAACTAAACAGTTTTCCTCGCCTACAATAGGTATTTTACAATATTTTTGACGAACTGTTGGAATCTATATATTTAAAATAATATGGTAAAACCCTCAGAGATTCCCCAGCCTCAACCACCTAACCGATTTCGATAATTTATTTTATATGAAAGCTTTTGACATCTATTTCGTTCAAAAATGGGGGTTGGTGGGGGTAGACGACCTTTGATGACATATCTAGACGTCATAAGCTTTCATATGAAATAACAATTGTCGAAATCTGCCGGGTGGTTGTTGCTGGCAAACCGTCCAAATGTTTTTCCCTATAAAAAATTCTTTACGGAGTCCGGCAGCCTCAACCACCCGACAGATTTTGACAATTTTTGTTTCAGATGAAAGCTTATAACGTCCAGATATATCAATAAGGGTCGCCTGCCGCCCGCCCCCCATTTTCCAACCAAATCGAAAAACCATGTAGAGAATGTATGGTGCAGAAGTGTTTTTTCTATTTCGTTCAAAAATGGGGGGCAGGCAACCCATGATGAGATATCTAGACGTCATAACCTTTCAATTAAAAAATAAATTGTTGAAATCCGTCTGGTGGTTGTTGCTGGCGAACGGTCTAAAGGTTTTTCCCTATAGAGAATGTACAGTGGGAAAGAGTTTTTTCGATTTGGTTTGAAAATGGGGGGGGGGGCCAGGCGACCTTTGTTGACATATCTAGACGTCATAAGCTTTCAGCTGAAACAAAAATTGTCAAAATCGATCGGGTTGTTCAGGCTGCCGGACTCTGTAAAGAATTTTTTATGGGGAAAATCCTTTAGACAGTCCGCCAGCAACAACCGCCCTACAGATTTCGACAATTTTTATTTCATATGAATAGACTTTATAAATTGACTAATTGATAAAAGCTATAAAAATGCCAAAATCTGAGCCTTTTGTGTCATTTTGAACAGGTGTCGTTCAGGGTTTTCCTGAATGTGAATGTATTGCGATCTAAGAATAATTAAGAAAATTAGCGAACGATTGTGCGCTTGTTGTTCGATAGTGGATGTGGCTGCCTAGCTTTTCTGCCGATGAAATACACCTGTGAACCGAAGACAGCAGTGACCCAAGGCAGCAGTTAAATCACGTTACTATACATATGTATTAAGAGATTTCTGTTAACCTTCTATTCAGTTATCCGTTACAGACCTGGTCTCGACGGTAACGGAGTTCTACAATTCCAGATTTTCTGAACTTCAGCCAATGGAACTTTGTAATGATGTATTTAATATTAAATTAAAATATGAGGTTGTGTCTGATATACAATAATTTAGATTTTAAACACAAATATAATACAATAAAATATGCATATAATTCAATTTAAATTTAGAATCCACAATAGAAATTACACTTGCATCATAAGGCAATAGAATAGAATTTAGGAGTAACTGATCACCACACCGGGGTTAATTTATATGTTATAAACCAATGGCCAAAAGTGAAGCATTGCGTTGTGTATGGTTTTAAATTTAAACATCCAGGTTCAGAATACAAATTTAAGAATAAAAGGTCAGATCGGGTTAATTCTCCTGAAGTCAGTGTGCTGTGAGATAAATGACGACAGAAGCATATTTAGAAAAATAAAGCAATTTATTAAAGATCTAGTAATGTTTTCTAGGCTATATATATATGAATCATTTCAAACACATAAAACAAAAAATCTAACATTCAAATTTGGATAGGGCCCTTCCACTTATATACATTTACTTATTAAGACATAGCACATGTTTTCAAGTCAGATGTAGTACATCAAATATTACTTCACATAAAATATGACAACTCATTATAAATGGAATTTCCTAAATATATTGTCAGTGGATACACATAACATTAAATCACTTGCATTTGAGTTGTTATAGTATTTGAGATGGGCAGTTTTATCAGTGATAACAAAAACACTCTAAATCAATATCTGTTGCTCTCAAAATTTAAATATGGATGGCAATTCATATAATGTGAAATACTCAAAAACATTTATAACTTATATATCTTAATTTAAAAGCAAAACTTCATTTAACTGGAGATGTCACTTAGACTAGACATATTCTTAAATTTTGAATATGCAATGATACCTTGAAAAATAATAATGATTTAATATGACAACAACTAGAAGGTCCAGTGCAAAAAATATTTGAGCGAAAGTCAACTTCAGCAGCCTTTACCTAATTTATTTATTTTTATTATTATTTTTTATAATTATGTCGTTAGTATACTCATTTTAATGTAAAGCTAAATTTTAGAACTTATCTTTTGTGATGCATGGCGACTCCCCACGGGATTCATCTGGCTTTAAATGAAAATCACTGAGGGTCCGGCTGGAAACATCCGAAGTGTCTCTGGCAGTCTGGTCATTTTGGGGGGGTAATTTGCGCTCCAACAGGCGTTATAAGCATCTTCCCATCTTCAGGTGGCTACTAGACATCCTTCATTTTCCTCCCAGTTGGTGTCTTGCACAATGCGGGGCTGGAAGCATCAGGCACAGCGGTTCTCAGAGGGTGTCAGCATAATTCATTTGTCGTAATGATGAAAGTCCGGCGTCCGTACATCTTTCAGGAGGGTCAGCTTCCCGCTCAGGAGCAATGGGCCAGGAATCGGCACCTTCAATCCGAACAGCCTCTTGTATTAGGCCAGGCATTCAGGAAAAATGGACCAGGAATCCGCACCTTTAATTTGAACAGCTTCTTGTAGTCGGCCAGGCATTCAGGAATAATGTTCCAGGATCTTAGGCCTGGTGTGAGGAACTTAATGGCGCAGCTTGACTTCCTACGCCATCATTGTCACCTGGAATCGACTTTCCGTTTATCTTCTTCTGCTTGCTAAAATCAGTTCTTGGACAGTCTCTCTTTCATTCGAATATCATGCTACAATTATCACATCAGTCCGTAAAAAATCCTTTTTTTCAGCGAAGACCATTTCCTCCCTTTTTTCACCCAAAACATTGTGTGTCTTCCTTTGCAAACACTGCCATTTTGAATCCCCCGGCGAGTCGCCAAGCTCACGCCAACCATTGCCAAATATTAATAAAGTGAAAGGCACAAGGAGAATTAAATTTTATCCGCCAAGGGAAGCCAATCTAGCCAAATACTTCACGAGGGGTTATCTAGCGCAGTTAATTGCCGACTCCTTGGCCAGTTGGAGTGATTTGCTGTTATCTTCAGCGAATCCCAGAATTTTTCTTTAATTGGGAAAAGGATGGAACTTTAAGAAATTATTTCTCTCTAGCTGTCAACGCAGAGCGGATATGGGGCGTGTCATGTCATGTGGTCAATGTGTACTGGATAAGCGTTTTCGCTTGACAAAGTGAAACCGCAGTCCTAAGGAGCTTTGAACCTCAATAAACAGGTCAAGGGTCAGCAGTGAACTTCCGCTCCGGAATGACATCCAGAGACCTCTGGTTCTGTTGGTCATTCCCCGAAAAGGAATGTAGGATTTGCCACTGCGTTTAAACTGAGAATGCCTGGGTTCAATAATTGGCTTCGAACACGTGCACTATCAGGGGAGGAAAAACAGCAGCTGGGAATTTGGCTTTCGCTTTTTGAGAACTGGTTTGCAAAACCTCAGAACAAAGTATCTAATAATAGTTACACATGTAAATGGAAGTTTTGAAATTAAACTTTGAAAATTATTAACATTTAGAATTAAAATAAATGTGGATTAAATATTTTAAATCCAATACAGAAAATCAGAAAAAAAGGATAGAAAATATTAAAATTTGAATCTGTTATGTATCTTAGTGAGAAAACAAAAGAACATTGTCATTTCAACATGACAACTTTAGATCCTAGTGCACCACCAACGAGGCTGGCTGGAGACGGGAGTAAGGATTTTGGATGAAAATCAAATAAATAAAATGGAAAATAAATGTTTAAAAACAATATATAGTTATTGAAAATTTCAAAAAACAGAAGAAATAAAAAAGCAAATACAATATTTTTTCTGTTACTTTTATCAATTCTCCTTCAGACTGGATCATCCACATTGGTCACATGAACACACTGAATGACATGTCATTCGTATGTGAAAATGGCTCATTTTTTACTTAATAATTATAATTACTATAATTGTTTAATTACTTAAAAAACATTTGAACCCAGGGATATTTTACTTACCAGATCTTGACATTCAATGTGTTAAGTTGACATTATTTCAAGTTTGATTAAAGTTGGGAAAGTGTAGGGGTATCTTTATTTAAAAAAAAAAAAACTAGCAGTACGCGCACGGCGTTGCCCGTGGAATCAGGACTTCAACAAAATGATAAAAAAAAACGCCCACAATGACACGAAAAAGTTTTGAAAATAAAATCAAAACAAAAGATGCATATTATTGATTTCCCAGCTTATTTTTCTTCGCGATAATGACATTTTAATTGTAGAAAAACAGTACAGAGTACGTTAATCCGGAACATTGTTAAAAATTGCAACGTGAAAATGATTATTATACAGCAAGCAAATTATACGAGACAAATAAACACGTTAAAACACTGCCGCAAATAATAATCGAAGTTCAAGGTTATGATGTATCCTGCGCTCTTCACCGTCAGCCAATGAAATTGCAATAATGCACGTTGGGAAAGGCCACGGAGAAATTTCCGCGGGAGAATGCTCACTAGAGAAAAATCTCTTTGAACTGACCAGGAAAAAATTGATTTAAAAAAAAACGGAAAAAGATATTTTAACCGTTCTAGTTAAAAATCACACAGAAACGTTCCAGTCTTAAGCTGAAAAAAATTTTAATTGATAGAGTTATTAGAATGTCGGATGCGAGAATTTTAAGAAATCTGAACAGAAAATTACCATAAAAGTGACTATTTTTCAAAAAAATTCTCAAATTTAGTAAATTACGTTAGACGTACGAAACAAACTTCATTAGAACGGAAATCGATTACTCTTTCCGATGGTGTATCTATTTTTTCGTACAATTATCCAAAATCATGCTATTGAGAAATTAGTGCGAAAAATTACCCCAAACAACACAAAACATTAAATAAAAAAATTTCTATATTAAATTTTAATATTCCGGCTTCGAGGTACATTGAGTCACCATTACGACTACCTGTGTGCCAAATTTCATGGCTGTAAGTGCGATAGATTCGTCTGGACATCATCCCACACACGCACACTTTTATAAGTATAGATTAACCTAGTTAATTTTTTTTAATATGAAATACTTGCTGATAAGTTAAAAAAAGACATTTGAGCTAAATTTAGGAAAATGGCGGACACTTTTTTAAATTCCGGGACAAATAGTAGAAAATTAGAATTGTCTATAATGATCTGGGACATACGTTCACTTTAGCTTTCTTCTACGCTGAGCCACCAAATTCCTGGATAACTTTGATTCCGGTGAGATTCTCCAGCTTGTTTTTTTTTTTCATGAATAACTGGATAATTTTGTGGCTGATTGCTCCTCTAATTCAGTTCAATAATTACCCGTGACAAACTGCATTTA
>BGPR01000004.1:3523924-3564511 GCA_013235015.1 Araneus ventricosus | reverse complement strand
TTGCTCCTCTAATTCAGTTCAATAATTACCCGTGACAAACTGCATTTAGTAATTTAAGAAAGACTGATGAAACTTTTTTATGTATTTTTTGTGCAATATTTTCACCATTTGTGAACAGCAAGTTTCATGAGGAAAAATTTTTTTTTTCTAGTCAGCAAAAAAAAAGTATTTTGTTAATTTATCCAATTAAGACGAACTGGCCCATATCTGACTAGCAAATCTCGAAACGGCCGGAAATATTCCTGTTAAATTTTTTGAAAATATCTTTACCTCAAAACAATTTATAGTATGAGAATTTCAATCGTTTTTTATTTAATTTGGAGTAATAGTCACAAACTATTTTATTGCTTCTTTAAAGGGGCTGGTAGACGTAAGAACTGCGGAGATCTGAGGTACGTTTTTCATGAAAAAAAGTGCGTGTAAAAGTAAAGCATTGTCACTCGGGCGCATAGTCCTGCAGATACCGGCACATATTTTTCGGATCCATTGGTTTAAAAAATAACTGGCAAAATAATCTGCATGTTGTCTTACACCGTTCTATGAATAAGAGCAGCAATGCAGGATGTAAAATAAATTCAAAATTTAAATTGGCGTGGCGAATTTGGCTTCCAACCCGTGAGCTTAAATTGACCCCATTAAAGTGTTAAAATAAAGCATTATCTTTTTCAACTATAGGAGAATTGTCATTGCTAGCACACTCTATGAACTAAGAAAAGAACTGGAAGATAATCCTGTGAAGAATAAATAGCGTTTATTGATTAGAAACAGAACAACCAAAATATATAGATAATCTAAATGGAAAAATAATAAAAAAGAACTATGAAATCTGCTGACTGCTGCAGTCGTTGCAGCCTCCACAAGGTCACACGTTTGATGCCATATCACAAGAAATAACAGGTAAATTGCCAGTGTCGGCACACTTCGAACTAGGAAAAGAAATCTGAAATAAACCCGAGTACAAAGAATTAATTACGTTTACCTGTACTTATAAAAGGCAATGTTTGCGTGTGTCTGTGTGCGATGTCCAGACGAATCGCACTTACAGCCATGAAATTTTGCACACAAGTAGTCGTAATGGTGACTCAATGCACCTCGAAGCCAGAATTTTAAAATTTAATCTAGAAAATTTTTTATTTAATGTCTTGTGTTGTTTTAAATCATTTTTGGCACGTTTACGGCCGTAGTATCTTTTCTAATGATCGTTGAAAAACAATCAATGCACCATCGGATAGAACAAACAACTTTTGTTCTAATGAAGTTTGTTTTGAAAATTTCCAACATAATTTACTGAATTTTTAGAAATTTTTAAATAATAATTACTTTTGTGGTAATTTTTGTTAATGATTTCTTCAATTTCTCGCATCTGACGTTCTAACAACTCTATAATTTTCATTTTTTTTCAGGTTATAAACTCGAACGTTTCTGTCGGATTTAAAACAAGAACCGTTAAAGTACCTTTCTCCGTTTTTTTAATTAATTGTTCCCTGATCAGTTCAAACAGTTTTTTTGCAAGCCAGCTTTCTCAACGAATCATTTTCCGGAGCGAGTTAACTTTCCCGTCATGCATTGTAACAATCTCATTGGCTGGTACGTAACCTTCCTCGCGGCAGGTGACGTCATATACTATCGCGTTCTTCTCGGAGAAGATACATTTACTGAATGAATTCGCTAATTATTTTCGACAGCGTCTTAAAATGTTTCTTTGTCTCGCTTATTTCGCATGCTATAATATCCCAACTTTCGCATGCTGGTTTGGCGCATTTATTAATATTGTTTTGGATTAACGTACTCGGTAATGTTTTCCTAAATTCAATTATGCGTATCTTTTGTTTTTATTTTGTTTTCAAAACTTTTTCATGTCATAGTGGGCGGGTTTTTTTTTTTTTTTTTTTTTTCATTTTGTTGAAGTCAAGATAGCACGGGCAATGCCGTGCGCGTATTCCTAGTCTATACTTATAAAAGGCAATGTTTGCGTGTGTTTGTCGAAAGGTGTGTGTGCGATGTCAAGACGAATCTCTCGCATTTACAGCCATAAAATTTGGCACACAGGTAGTCAATGGCGACTCAATGCACCTCGAAGCCAGAATTTTAAAATTTGATCTAGAACTTTTTTTATTTAATGTGCTGTGTGGTTTTGGGTAATTTTTGGCACGTTTACGGCTGTAGTATCTTTTATAATGATCGTTGAAAAACAATCAATGCACCATCGGATAGAACAAACAATGTTTGTTCTAATGAAGTTTGTTTTGAATTTTTAACATAATTTTCTGAATTTTGAGAAATTTTGAAATGATAGTCACTTTTCATTTATATTTTTAACTTTCAATTTTTATTTTCTTGCATCCTAAGTTCTAATAACGCTATCATTTTCAATTTTTTGAAGGTATAAACCGGAATATTTACCCCGTTTTAAAACAAAAATGGTTAAAATATCTTTTTTCTCCTATTTTCTATGTGAATTCCTATTTTTTTATTGATCAGTTCAAAACATTTTCTCTCGCATATCCGAATCGAGCTTTCGTCCGACCCAAGGTTACTCATAACTCCCAGAATGCATTTGTACTATCCGATTGGCTAGCGGTATTCATTTTATTGCGTCAGCTAATCTTAATTATTTCATTTTACTGATCCAAGAATCATTTGATTTATTTGTTTTATACGTTTGATAGTCGCGCATATAGGCAGATTTCTTTAGTTAAAAGAAAGTTCCTGCGTGTACTTTAAAAGTCGAGGGCGAAATCAATAATTTATATATATATATATATATATATGATAATTTAATTTTTTAACTTTCCTAAATAATCTTAACGACACCTCATTTTAAATACTTCTGCTTTCATCATAATAAACGCACTACAACTTTCTTTTCAAATCACGAGTTTCAAGGGGAATTCCCTATTCTGGGTACTTACGCGTTCTGCGCATTCATTTCTGCCCTTTTTCACGCTGGCATGTAAGCATTCAACAACAACGCGCCGCGCGGGCGTAAACTTCTAAATTCTGGTCATGGAGTTGCAAATAAATTAAGTGCTTTACCTATGAGAAATAAAACCTGATGCCTAAATAAATGAAGATTTGGACAAATATCGTCTTTTCCTTGATGACAATGGACTGCCTTTTCTCCTTTTATAAAGCCTGATCTTTCATATATGTGTTTTGATTTCGTTTTCGAAACTTTGTTTTTTTTTATTTTGTTGAAGTCATTATGCCACGGACAACACCGCGTACTGCTAGTTGATTATAAAACAGCGAAACCAAAATGTTTGGCTCATCTGAATAAAAAATGGAAACATCAAATCTACTGACTCATCTATAGTCGTAGCAACCGTTTTATCACCCGGAAAGGTCACCCGGTTGATACCAAATCACAGGAAGAAACATTTCGCCTTTATCATATGCTTCCTTTCTTACGAGTTGTTTAGTTCCTCTGCATCGGATTAATGGAGGGCTTTATGAGAACCGTTTGTGTGTTCAAGTTGTCGGGGGCATCCGAAAACATCTCTTCTGAAGCTGGATTTATGGGAATCCAGATCTGAATCAAACTGCGTAATGTGTAATTATGGGCGCATAAAAAATACATGTACTGACGTACATAGAGTAGTCATTCATTTTTTCTTCTCCACTATGAATATCATTAAGTTTGGTTTTTTCGTCGAGTCGTAAATTTAAAGTCGATACGATTCAGGTTATTGTTCTGTTCAATCAGTTTACCCATTTATTTTTAATGATGATCCATGCTTTTGCTAAAGAGATGAAATTTTAATGTGAAATTTCTTACTAAACGCAAGAAATGAGATACTTCTGTTAATACAGTTAACTCTCGAAATCGAAGGGACCCGGGAAAAAATTCGAGATAGCGAGTTTTCGAGATAACGAGGTTACCCTCCCAAGCATTAAAAATTACACATAATTACAAGGTAAGGACTATATTGTAAAATATTTTTGCCAGTAAGAGTTAAATGTCTGAATACAGCAATAATTCCCATATTAATTCATAACAGTGATATTAATTTACAGAGAAGTATAAAATTTTTAAAACGGAATGTATTTGTAATAAATTACTACTACTTAGAATTTCTTTAAAATGTTCAGCATAGTGACCTGGCGACACCTCTTTTCAAATTACTTTTCTACTAAGTTTTCAATCCAAAAAATATCTTTTTTATATCCTCTGATCTAGATGTTGCAGATTGGAAGTCGTGTTAGGTGGGAGGAAAACCACCTTTACTGCGTTCATTTCAGGGATAAGTATAATCACCTGTTACATAAACACAACAGCTAATAGGCTTGCCTAACGAATTGGTGAGACTGGCACTCATTGCAGCCGATACCTTGAATATCCAATTGGGTGTAAAGGGAGTGGTATTGTCCCTTTTGCATCAAATTCTGGGAAGCACGTGAAATCCTCTACGTGAAATCTTCATGAAGGTCATAATGTGACTAAACAGCGATCTTCAAGGAAAAAAATATTTTTGGCTTCGGAAAAAAATTCGACATATCAAGGTTTTGAGTGAAAACTCTTCGAGATAGGAATTGAAATTAACATTAGGAGAAATATGAAATTTCAAGGGGAAAAATATTTTTTCGAGATATCAAGGTTTTCGAGATATCGAGAGTTCACTGTAAGTCAATCACGTTTATGCTTTTATTGTTGGTGGCACGGTTACAGCTGAAGTGGACTAATGGCAGAAACTCGGTTTTGGAACTGGTGGGCCGCGGATTCGCGAACCGATGCACACTGTATCCATCGTGTAGGTGAGTTTGGTGCACGTCACGTCTTCCTGTCCTAGAAGTTTGGAGAATAGTGGGAGGGGGTTCCGGTGAGGTGTCTTCATCATCCAACTACGTCCCAGAATAACTCTCATCTATCTAAAAAAAATGGCGGTGAGATGTATAAAGCAAATCAATGGCAGGTCTTTGGAAGCGCCAAAAATTTGCAGTGTTCAATGCGAATGGATAGATTAAAAAAATCATTTCAGTGATTAATAATTTTAAAAATTTCCTTAAGATAAATTAATGAAAAACTTGATGAAAGCAGTCCCTATTCTTGTGAATTCTTATTTAGCAGCATTCACTTGGTTGCGAAAACGTAACTGTATTAATTAATTAAAATCTCTAAATATTCATTCTGGAAAATTTGGCCGACAATTCTCGAGATAAAAATTTATAGTACCTAAATTATAAGTTGACAAACGCCACTGAAATAAGGCTGGTGGAATCGAACTTTTCTAAAAAATTAGCAATATTTATAAACCACTGTGCCTTGTTTGATTTCTTTCCGAGATGCGGTACTTTGTGTTGAATGGAGGATCGTTATTTTAAATCGGTGTAATAAAGTGTAAAATGTCAAAATTAAAAATTCGGCAAGATAAGGAATGCATGAATGAGATTAACAGATAAATTACTTGGTGTGGTAATAATTTGTTATTATATTGGCATGGGGCCCTCCAGCTATCCTATATCCTATTTATGAATATATAATAATATTTATCGCCATGTTTTTTAGTCAAAAGTTACGAGTTAAAGGAAATTTCCAAAATAAATTATGGACACCCTGGTGTTTCGGAGGAGGAAAGTATTATTCATTTTTTACTATTGCTATACTAAATAATTTATTGTAAGTAATATTTAGAAAGTTCATGGTGTGTTTTCTCTAATTACACATAAATGATTTACCTTTATTTCATGTTACGCTCATACGGTGGCAACTATGATTTCATTTGAACCGTTCATTTCTTATATTCATTATTTGTGCATTAAAAAGTGTCATTTGATAAGATTTGAGAAGCAATGCATGCCAATATATGTAAATGGAAATGAATACAGTTGGATTTGATTCAAATCAACTCCGATTTTCTCTAGCCTTTACTTAAGTTTAAAAGAATTTTTAAGTTAAAAGAAATTGAGGGTGCAGTCGAACACTACACACTTTTTATTAAAATCCAATCACTTTTTAAATTTTATGTTATCACGAATTTTTTTCACTTTATTTGACGAGCTTAGAAATTCAAAATTTGTTTCGGACAAAATTCTCTACACTGAATAAAAGTTGATTTCACGTTTGGATTTGTTTGGAAATAAAATTTTTTATTTGTTAAATTTTCTAGTCTTTGTTATTTTTTATTTTCTCTGAACTGGTATGTTATATATTCTTTCGTAATTTGTTTTCGATGATTATTCGTTCCATCTACAATGTATTTTTGCTATTGAGTTTCAGATTTGTTTCTAATCCAGGACATATTTATTAATCAGTTTTCAAAATTAAATTCGATAAACCCTTTATTTCCCTTATAAACTTTGGTTTCTGAGAGGATGCATAGTATAATTTGTATTCGAAATTTCTTGTATTTTACCGGCTGAACCAAATAAAATTGTTAGGTTTATTTGTATTTCTTCAAGGTCAGATATGAGCTATCAATACAATTTTATCTTGAATGTATTCTCATTATATTTTTTAGGAAGTGTCGAACGTTACATTTTTTTTTTGAAGTGTCGAAATAAAATCGACTCGACATTCTTTATTTTTACGCTAGATAAGTTATATTGACTTCCATCAAATATCACAGCTCATCAACTTGAAAAATAGAGCGAATTTCTTTTTGAAAATTACCGTGTACTTGAGGAAGTATCTTTTTTCCGGTCAACTCAATTCTTGAGTGTGATTTCTTCGCTGAAATCGTGTTATCACAAGGACAAATTCAAAGCAGTGTTTTCAGGAAAACGACAAATGGAAAAATCCCCGCTGAAGTTCGAATGAATAAAAAAGTAAGAAATTCTTTCGAGAACATGCAGGGTTGGACTAGAAAGTAGATTAGGCCTTGGGAAAATTGCCTCATGGATCCTCGGTCAAAACTCTTTCTGAAAGAAAAAAAATATGTTAGTTGTAATACAACTACGTCGCTGAAATTTACTATACCAAAAAATAAAAATGTTCTTTTAGGCTAGGCGTATACATGCTGTGGCGATTATGCGATATCAGTGTGTTATTCCAAGGGATTTTCGTAGTCTAATACAACCAAGATGAAAGGATACTCATGGTTTCGTAAAAGTAATGATATAGTTTTAATGATTCTAGACATTATTGCCGCGACGCGGCATACATTCGCTAACGATACAAAACAACAACTATCATTTTTACATTGCGGGTGCTGAGGCGCGCATAACAGCGCCCTCGTGTGGCCAATGTTTCGGCACACACTCCACCGGTGAACAAAATGTTCACCCAGTAAATATCTAACAAATTAATACAAACGATTATTAGTCAAATACAATTCTAACAAAGAACTTAATACTGATACAATACTAATAATCAAATCTGAACCATACATATTGCGTAATAAAAAATTAAATATGCACTAAAATATACATATATATGATGAAAATTATAGTTAGCAATGAATTTTCAAATTACGAATTAACAAATATTAGAATACATACCTCAAGATCTCACAACAAATAATTTTAACAGAGATTAATTAATAATGTGCTCTCTCTTAACATTAATCTGAAAAAATAGAAACAAAATTAGTCCAAGTATATCATTCGATTTCAAAAGATTAAAGCAATTGGATTGGTTTTTTGAAGAGAGGTTTATAGCATTTTATTGAACAAGATCTAACATTATTGTCTCTTCCAATAAATATCTCTTTGATTACTCCAGGTTCCCACAATAATTTTAATTTTACATTCCCCTCAACAAGAACTACATTTAATTTCAAACTTTTGTGAAGAGATGGCGTTTTAAATCGATTAACTGTTTTTAATTGGAGTAAATATTGTCCCTTTCAATGTCTCCAAAGTTGTTTCAAAAGAAGAGTCTGGTAAGTCTTTCTTTTTTTTGTACGACTCCTTGGCTGTCGTAGAATCGATCAGTTCGATAAAATGTACAGGGTATTTAGAGTCACCATAACCTAATTCGAGGAAGTGAGCCGGTGTGAGAGGTTCCGGCTCTCCTGGATCATTCTCCACATATGTTAGAGGTCGATTGTTGCCGATGACTTCAACTTCTGAAAGAATCGTTGAAAGTACTACAGACGTCAGAAGGGCCTTGCCAAGTATTTTACGCAGAGGTTCCTTTACAGTCTTAACAAGACGTTCGTAAAATCCACCTCACCAAGGGGCACGTTCAACTATGAACTTCCAGTGGATACCGTTATCTGCGACAAAATTTTGAAACTTACTGTCTTTCAAGATGTTGGTAAAATATGCTAACTCCTTTTGAGCCGCTTTAAATGTTCGGGCATTATCAGAGTATATTACCTTGCATTTGCCTCTTTTAGAGAGGAACCTCCGCAAAGCAAGTAAAAAGCACTTTGTGGACATGTCCGATACAAGTTCTAAATGTACGGCACGTGTTACGGCGCACGTAAACAAAGCAACATAAGACTTATGAGTCTCTCGATTGTCCTTTACAAGGATTGGACCTGTAAAATCAATTCCAAGATTTGAAATGGAGGAGATTGGGAAATTCTGTCTCGAGGCAACTGGCCACTCAATTGATCAGCTAGTTTAGCGTTGTATTTTTTGCAAATGAGACAGATCCGAATCATTGTTTTGATTAATTGACGGCCTTTAGGTATCCAATATTTTTTTCGAAGTTGAGTCAAAGTTGCAGATACACCACAATGACCTATTCGTTCATTTTCCCTAGTCACAAGTAGCTCTGTAAATTTACAGCGTTGAGGAAGAATAACAGGATGCTTTTCACCAAAGCAAAGCTCTGCTTCGAGTAACCGTCCAGCAATTCGTAACAAACTGTCTTCATCCAAATAAGGCACTAAACTCTTAATTTCAGAGCTATTTTGAAATTGCTTGTTGCTTCTTAAGGCTGATATCTCAGCAGAATAGAATTCGGCTTGAACATATCTGATCCAAAAATATTCAGCATTCTGTATCTCATCTGGAGTAAAATACAAGTTCAATGATTTGTTAATGTTTCCAACATTGTTCACGAATCGAAAATCCCAAGCAGTTACTTTCAAAAGTGTTTTAAGACTGCTGAATCGATTTATGTCGACAAGAGATTCCCTCTTTTGGGTTAGTTCCACATGCATACTAGAACGATGTTCCAATTCCTCTGAGCAAAGTTCTGAATCTAAAATAGGTCGATGACGACTTGGCCAATGTTCGGGTGTTTAAGCCAAGGGGGGGGGGGCATGCCACAATTGTTCGTTTTGTACTAATTTGATAGCAAATGTACCACGCGAAAGGAGAACAACAGAGTTGTCCTTTCCCGGACAGTGTCCCCACCGGTTCGGGCCAGAGAGTTTTTGGATCTCTTCAACTCGATTTTTGACGTATGGTTTGAATCCTGAAGAATCGCCGCGTATCCAGTGGTACGAAATAAGAGAATCTGTCCAATAATATATGTTAGCGTCGAACTTGAGCGCAGGTATAATATTGTTCCATAGACTGTTTTGCTCGCGACGGAGAAACAATGTATTTCAAAAATCGAAATTTCTTGATTCAGTTCACCTAAATAGTACCGTGGTATCCTTATCTCAGTGAAGTCCTCAGCTTCGCTACTCCACTGCTGCCACTTGTGACGTAGCTTTGGAGGAAGTTCCGAGTCCCAGTCTACTCCCAGAGTCCAAAGATTCTGAAGTAGACATTTCAATTTGATGACAAATGGGCCAAGAATTCCGATAGGGTCGAAGATACGCCCAACCACACTCAAAATAAATCTTTTTGATTCTATTTTACGAGACATAAACTTCAATAGATCCTTCGGATCGAAATAAATTAAATCCTTTTCCAAATCCTTAATCGGTGGTCTAAGATCAACAGCACTAGTTTCAGAGAATTCTGTCTCAACACCTTCTTGTTGCCATAACAAATTAAGATGTTTCGAGTTTGTTCGCCATTTGCGCAGTAACATGCCCGCGTCATTGAATATTTGCAAGCATTCGAAGGTAGTACGTAGAGCGTCCGCAACATCATTTCGACCGCCAGTGAGGACATCAACATACACAGAGTTATTTAACAAATCAAATGTATGAGGATACTGTTCCTTGTATTTTTAAAAATGTTTTAAAGTTGCTGCAAGAAGGTATGGACTAGGCCTACGTCCAAAACGAACTCTCGTAAAATTCAAAACGTAGGCTCGTTATTCAAATTATCAGTCCAGAAGAAACGCGTGAAATCTCGATCAGGAAAGTCTAATTCGATTTGAAGAAAGGTCGATTTCACATCAGCTGTAAACGCTACAGGATTTCCTCGAAATTTTAAAAGCAGTTCAAAAATATTGGGATGCAAAATTGGTCCCGTATATAGACTTTGATTCAACGATGAATGTCCATCTTCGTGAACTGAACCATCGAAAACAATGCGAAGACGACTTGTGGTTTTGTCGCTACGTATCGCCGCATGATGAGGTATGTAAAATCCCAGACCATTCGATAAAGAATCACAAGAAGTACGCTCAACTATACCTTCTATAACATAGTCACCGATTGCATCCTTACGCTCACAAAATAACTCGTGATCACATTTAAACCTACGAACCAACCCCTCAAAACGTTTACGCGCAACAGTTTTATTATTTTGTAAAACTTCTCTCATACCTGGTTTCCATGGCAAACTTACACGATACCTACCATCTACGAAATTTATTGATTTATCAAACTCACTAAGTATCTCTTCATCTCCATTACCCACCATGTATTCCTAAATTTTCAATCTCCCAAAACCTTCTTAGCTCAGCCGAAATAGATTCCTCTTCACTGTGAATAAAATGCACCGAAGTACAATCACTCCGCTCATCGCACTTGCCCTGAAGAGACCATCCCAGACTGTTCTCGAAAGTAACCAATGATGAATCGAATCTTTTTATTCGATTTGTTGAAGACCAATGAAATTCTGAACCGATTAACAACGAAATTTCATAATTCTCAGACGATTCACTACAGCTGAATGTTAGTCTAAATCCCCTCAATTCCATTTCCCTCTATGAATCTTGCTTCGGAAGGCTGAGTGTTGCTCTTGAAATTTCCTCAATCACAGTCTCCTTCCCACTTCATACATTCCTTAGTCTAACTTCTACCTTGCGACAAGTTTGTTTTTTGGGAGTTTTAGATCCGAACGAGTAAATATTTAACCTTTCTAAACCTAATTTTTTTAATCCCAACTTACGGGACACATTTTTCTTGACGAATGATTTTTCACTTCCTTTATAAACAGACAAATTATTTTATCCGATGAAGAGCTACCGATAATTTCTGCTTTAACACAGAACTCCACCTCTATTATTCATCACAGAATTTGAAGTCGTAGTTTTAACATTTTTCTGGCTTTTCTCCTGAATCTACATGAGAATTTTGTTTTTTAGAATTCTCTAATTTGAAGCAATAGCAAGTGCATGGCGACCTTGACAGAATGAACACACGGATTTCTTATACTTTTTAACATAGCAAGAAATATTACAGCATATGAAACACCTCCTTTCCTTAATTAATTCATCCCTCTTTTGCTGAACGCAGAAATACTCACAAGAATCTGATAAACGAGTATTCTCTTTGCAAAATAAACAATTTGAATACGCGGCTGTCAGCAGTTCGTTCGCTGATGCTACAAGCAATCTGTTATGATTTGAAGGGGGAAATCGTGAATGAACTTTTTGTTGTGTCTCCCTGTCGGAGTATTTATTCGAATACGGGTGAGAGTCTTTGATTTGTGACTCATGCGGTTTAAGATGAAGTCGTAACGGCGCCGTTTTTTCCAGTCGCGCCAGCGGCTGGTTTAAACCCCAACAAACGGACTCAAACCGCGATCGGCTAATGTGAAAGCTCTTCAGTTTACCACCAAGAGGCGGCCTAATACATTCTTGCCGTAACGGTTCAACCGTATTAATGTGAAAGGGGCCTAAAGCTTTCGTGCGCTCTCGACTTTGAACTTCGTCGCGCAGATATTCTGTTAAATCAGTGATTTGGGATTGTTTTTTTTTTCATGTTTTCGATTATATTCTAATGCCAAATCAGGGGGAATAGCTTTCATAATTATCGGAAACAAAAGACAACTATAGGAATCGGGAGTGATTCCAAGGGATTCGAGTCCCCTAATGTTTACTTCTAATTGATCATACAAATTTCTTAATGCGATAACATCAAACGATTTCCGGACTGGGGTCAGATTTAACAAACGATTCATATGACAGTCGACTATACGTTCTTGACGTCCGAATCTATCTTCTAGAATTTTAACAGCTTTAGCATAATTTTCCGGTGTTAGTGTTAAACCTCGTATTGCTATTTCTGCATCAGATGTGACAACCGATTTTAAATAGGAAAATTTGTCCACATCATTTAAATTCGAATTTTCATGCACTGCGGATTTAAATCTAGCCCAAATACTAGGAAAACTACCGATATCCTTGCCCGGGAAATATTCTAGCGGAAGTTTAGGCAAACGCAGTTGATTTGTTAAAACAGAACTAACTAAACTATTTAAAGGAAGTGTTACGTTTTGTAGTTGCGTTTCCGCCGAATTTCGAATAGCAATGCTCGAAACTGATTCTATGTAACACTCAGCGTGGGTTTTCCAAATTATAAATTTATCTCTGTATTCTTCGCGAGTTAAGATTTCGTCTTCCAGACTATCAATATCTATTAAACCCTCAATTTCCTTATCGAGTTTGCATAGCTCCTCAAATTTAGAAATTAATTGCATATATAACGCACACACTATTGTTTTATCGACTGCATTGTTTATTTCGGATTCTAATTTATTAGTGTGTTTTGTCACAATAGTCCTCGTAACATATAAGGGTCTTTTTCGTTCTTTCTAATAAAGCCTGATTTGCCGTTTCCATTCTAAAAACCAAAATACTAATTGCAAAACAAATATTCAAATGAAAATATTAATTCTAAATGCAATCTAGTACAATTTTCAACACCTTCAAAACAGGAATCCAATATAACAATCTGCCTACATTAAACTACCTCTCGAAATCAACGAAAACGAACTATATCAACTTTTCAAACACCGACACTCACGAATAAATGAAATCAAACATGAGGAAATAAACTAGACGAATACCCAATTCAAAATTTCAGTCATTTGACTGCCAAAGTATTCAAATCGAAACTACTCACCATGCAGCGAAAAAAATGGACGAAACAATGCTTGGTTTAGTGGTTTACGAAGACAAATTTCCGCCGTAATGCACCTTAATGTGGCGATTATGCGATATCAATGTGTTATTCCAAGGGATTTTCGTAGTCTAATACAACCCTGACGGAAGGAAACTCATGGCGGCGTAAAAGTAATGATAGAATTTTAATGAAATAGACGTTATTGCCGCGACGCGGCTTACATTCGCTAACGACACAAAACAACAACTATTATTTTTACATTGCAGACACACGAGGCCAATGTTTCGGCACACATGCAATTATTAATAGGGCAACAGTTTAGTTGTATGGTGAAAGTCTATAGGCTCAAGTTAGAGCGCGCATACATGCAACTATCTAGTTCGGAACTAAACAGTCGTAAAACCACAGCGGTCGCCTTTTGACTAAAAAATCGCACAACTCTCGTAAATTATACGGGTTTCTACTGGAGAGCGACACATGCAACTTAATAGTTACTCTGCGCTGTTTCAAGGGGTGAACGTCAAGAGGGGCTCTGAAATTGGCGTTTAACCTATACGAAGCTTGAAGGCGTTTTAAAGAAGCTTGCACTATTCTTAAAATAATTTAGCCCTAAAAATAGCTAGGATTATTACGAATGATATGGAATTATTGGATGAGTGTATAGACAGGAGGCCTGCTCTATATTTAATTATTTGTTATTATTATACTTGCTAGTTATTACTTTTAAAATAAATAATAATTTTGCATACTTTTAATAACCGTTACTCCATTTTTATTAATAATCCATGTGTTTTATTACATAATTTTAATTAGCTTAATTGGTTTTTTCTTTGTTGATATTTCAGATGCTTTGAAATCAATTTTAATTTTATCCTTTATATTATTTCTCTGTCTTTGTCAAATTCCCTTTTCCTCAACTAATTTTTAACAACTAAGCAATAAATGAGGTATCATTGAATAGGATTATTTAAAAGACTTCAATGAAAACGTAGTCATTTTAGGTTAAACACAATTTTTTCTTTCAAAATTGAAAGAAAAAATTTGAGTGAAAAGAAGTTTTTTACTTACTAGAAAAGTTGTCATTTCGGCCAACTTAATCTAACTCATGCGACCTATGCTATATACGCAAATCAAACATTTATTTACTCAATATACAAAATATTTTAAATATAGTGATGTGCGCTTTTTTGAATGAGCTCGTGCTATATAGAATTGTGTCGCAATGTATGTTTTTTATATCCATTGTTTATTTACTAGATGATTTTGTTTTTATAATTCCATTGTCCAAGTTCTCTAAATTTCCCGAAATTTTTATTTGTCTATTTGGATATTTTTCGATTGTTCTTTGTATGTTATAAAACGGGCAGGGCCGAATTAAGTCCTCTATGAGCTTCCCCGTTTCTCTCATTCTAACTTCCAAAATCAAATAATTTTGCATTTCTTTTAATTTAATTTCTATAATATAAGCAATTTTAAGTAGCAAATTTTAACAAATTGAATTAGCAAAGCATTTAACTTCAGATCACTTTCAAGAGAGTTGGTTCCTGTATATGAATTAAATGTAATAATTCCGAATAAAGAAATGTAACATTAAAATTTAAAAGTAATTTTACACAAAATTGTTAAAAAAAAAAAAAAGCGAAATTTTTTTAACACAATCTAAGTACTATTTAATTATAGGATCGCATACTTTTAAATATAAAACATCCTTTTTTTAGAATTATAAAACAAAATTGCAAAAAGTAATTAATTAGGAATATGTTAAAATGATGTTCCAAATTTAAACTTAAATTTAATCATATTGTAATTTTATTGCTGAACACGGCTTAATCAATCTTAACGCATGTATACTATCACTTTACTGTTATCAAAGCAAATTCCCCATATTGAAGACCTACAGGCACCCATCCGAAGATAGTTGGCACTGCATAGAATTCAATCCCCAGTTGGGCATTGTGTCCTTTTACGATGTGCCAAAAGTAATCGACACCTATAAGAATTCCTTCTTCAGCTAGACCACTGAAACTTTCAGTGGCCAGTAACCCTAGCTTTTTCATATACTTATTTGTAGAACTGGAAGGGGTCGTAAGGGGAACTGCTGTTATAACGTCCGTTACAAGGCAGCAACTTTATTTTGTTTTCTTGTTACTTTCTCGTACACAAAGAGAAAGTATTGTAATCGTCAAAAAATTCGAACTCGAGATTTTGACGAATCTCCACGTTTTAGACCTCCCTGAGTCCGAAAAACACAATTTTGGAATTATGTCTGTCTGTGAACAAGATAACTCGAAAACTATTAGAGCTACGGGGATGAACTTTGGTATGTGATCTTTAAACATAATTTGTAGGTTTCTATCAAATTTTGGACAAAATCCGTCTACGGGAAGTCTGCCTGTCTGTCTGTTCGCGGTCATGCGAACACTATAACTCAAAACCTTGAATAGCTAAATGGATAAGATTTGGTACACAGTTTTATCATCATGAATGTAGGTCCGTATAAAATTTTGGGCCAAATCCGACAAAGGGGTGACTGTCTTTAGGTCTGTATAATCGCATACTTGTTTTACTTAAGTTAGTATGGTTGGCGTTTGACCTTGGCGGTCTACGAAGGAAATTGTTGCGAGCCGGAAACACGCGCTTCGGAAATTATGGCATCCCGAATCGAAACTTCGTTCTGACATTCTCCAGATGGAAGGTATGGTAAAATCCTGCATTATATCTGTAGTAAGATTTCTTACTCAAAAATGTTAAATTAAGTTGTGGTACCTCAGCGCGCGTAAAAATTGAAAACATACGCAATTCTTTTTGCGAAATATTAAGTTTCAGGAATTCATGAATTTGATATGTTTCATTGTAAATCACCATTCATAATTTTTTTTCTCAAAATAACTAGGCCTGGGGTAAATACCCCAAGAATATTTACCTACTGGGTGTTAACCCACCCCACATTACAGGTCGTATGCGAGAAAGGTTCGGGGAGGTTACTCCCGCTGATTTTTTTATCCGAAATGAAGAATTCGACTATAGGATACGAATGGAGAGAGGCGTGGTTCATTTCGAACGAAAAAACAGTCTTTCTTCTCGGACAATTTTTAAGTTCAGCTTTTTCGCCAAACTAACATGAATAAAGCTCGGCGTAGCGCCACAATCAGAAATTAAATCAGTTACCTCCATTTTATCGTTATAATAAGATAATACTGAGAATGTTTGCAACAAAGTATTTTTCTTACAAGAAATGCAATTACATGGAGTAACAGAAATCGTTTGTTCATTATGAGAGTTTTGTTTATCATCTTCTAAAGTTTCTTGCGTGTTTTCAAATGACTCGCTTTTATTTTGATTTGAAACCGCTCGCGTTTTGTTTCGGTTAGAATTGTTTGTACATACTGACTCATGCGATTTCAGACCGCATTTCGAACACAATTACATTTATACCTGCAATTTCTAGCAACATGAAATTTCCGGAAACACACATAGCAGCTGTTGTCATTACGCAATTTATACAATTTTTCTCTAACACATTTATCACAAGAAACTGAACATCAGCATGTTAATGCCGTGGGTACATTTCTAGAAAATTTCTTTTTATCAAATTTTGCATGTTCAAAGCGTGGAGGCAAGGTTCCCTTTTTCTCTTGACCCAGCAAATAGGTCGCTTCGCGACATTCAATTTTGTTTTTTATAAAATCCAATAAATCGGATACACATATGTCATCTTTTGTTTTTTTTTTCTTCCGATTAAATTCCAGAACAAATTCTTCCGCAATAGATTTCAACAACACAGGTATTAATATCTGACCAAATGAACCTTTTGTTACACCTTGTGCCTCCAAATTCCGAACAGCAATTTCGATTTCGTCATATAATCCATATAATCTTCGCAGTGCTTTAACATTGCTTGCACTCTGTACCGATTCTAAATTCAACAATTTATTCATAAATTGACTCACAATTATGTCCTTTTTACCAAATCTCTCTTTTAAAGTTTTTATATACTCATCATAGTCTTTTTTTTTTTCATTTAATTCTAATGAAGCTACTACATTGCTTGCTGCACCTATGAGTAATGTTTTCAGATACGCAAATTTTTCTACCTTATTAAGACTTTCATTTTTATCTATAATACTTTCACAACTGTTCCAAAACTCCGTGAATTTTTTAGGGTCACCTGAATATTTTTCTAACACCAGTTTTGGGAGTTTTACCGAACTTTGAACACTTGGAGATTTCATCCTGCTTTCATCTAATTTTTCATTAGTAGTTTTATCCTTTCCTAACTCTCGATTAATGCTTTTTATGAAGAGAGAGCACTTTTCTTGATATACCTCGGATGTAACAACATCCGTTTCCAAGGAATCTATTTCAATTAATTTGTGAATACCCTAGTCTAATTTCTTTAAGGTATCCGACTACGTTCGGAGGCCTTTTTTTAAAATAATGATATTTGAAGCAATATTTTTGTATTTTTATATGACATTTATGTTAAAACTTAATAAATCATAGAAAAAAGTTAAATGAATTAAATATATTTTTAAAAATTTGAAAAAACTTATATTTTTTTGCACTAAATTTGACCTTTTTTCAAACACCCTTGTTCGAAAAGAAATGATCAGAATGATAAATCCTTTAGCATATATAATCCTTCAACTATTGGCTAGGTCCTGAAGCAAAAGTTTTGCAATGTATCTAAAAACATGTAAATTATAAGAGTTTTAGCGTGAAATCATGAATTTTTAAAGAATTTTGGCCTTTTTTCAAACCTTAAAAGATAAATAACTTTTTAATGGAGCATTACTTCACTTATATTTTGGTTCATTACCTAGACAATATAACAAATAATATGTATGTCAAATTTGAGACGGATATTTTAAGTTGAATTTTAGTTATCGTGTTTGAAAAATGAAAGTTTTGCAAAAAATCACATTTCGAGAAAAATGAGTTTAAAGTTTATGTTTTTAATTTACAATGAGAAGAAAACAGAATTTTTCTTCAATACTCCCCAGTTTTGTAGGCTAGGCCTTAGTTTTTGCCAGCTTAGCACATTTTTAAAAATTTTCTGATTGGAAATTTTTTTAGTCGTTTTCTTGAGCCTTATGTGCCATTATCGTTTCCTATCATTCAGCCGCCATCGATAGATTTGAATATTGTTTTTCAGTCAAATAACTTTATAATGCCTATTAGTTGATCTAGAGATACTTTTAGTGATTGATATTGATCATAATTACAATTTATGTACTTTTCCTACGTTTATTATCAAAAATTACATCATTAACGGAGAATCAAGATACTGCAATGATTCAAAATTACCTAAATTTGCAACAATGTCATAGAAAACAAAGAAATTCACACTGAAAATCTTTCAAAATAATACCTGGTATATGTAAAATAGTATAAAACAAAAATAAACAATAAAATTTAAATATCTAAAGTAAAAACAATGAAAAATGCTTCTTTATCGTATTATTTACCACTCCATTTTCAACTGTCAAGTTCTACTAAAATGTCTCTAATTTCACTTCTGATCATCATATATGTAAAATAAAAACTGTTTTGAAAACTAAAAACAATAGGCTTTCAGATAAGACATTAAAAAAATTATGATTTTCGGTCAAAAATGGGTTTTCGAACGTATGCGGATACCTTAAATCGGTTTTCTTTTCTAGTAATCATTCACGTGATTCCTCTAAATCATCACTATCTTCCGATTTTAAACTATCATCAACTTTATTTAACAATTTAGAGATTAAAGTTCTCAAAGTAGTTCGCTTCTTTTTTAGTTTTTCTAACTCGCGTGCCATTCTTTAGAATTCATACATAAATGTACCCAAGCCTGTTATTATCAAATCAAACACTTTAAAAATCAAACTAAATTATTTCCAATTTTTTACCTTTATGTCTTTTAAACCTCGGGCATGGCCTGAACACTGTTTCAAGTACGAATCCGCTTAACAGTCACTATTTCTCGGCCGCAATATGCACCATGTTGTGCATTGTTCAATGATGGTTCAATGGTGTATTTATTTCTCCAATTATTACGCTAACTTTGGTAACAATAAATTTAATAAACAACAATAACAACAACTTAATTTCCAACCGAGATTGAATCTCGCTTCTAGCCAGTATTATTAGGGCTGGCGTCTCCCTTCCATAAATAACGTAGTCTAACCAAAAACTTTAACATCCCCGAGTCCACAAGTGGAGGTTCAGAGGGCATCTGGTTTTTAACACCAGGGACATTCCCCCCCCCCCTACACGTAAAACAAGCTCCTTTTTACTTTCTTGGGCTGCACAGCAGCGCCCTCTATATCACTCTTTTCAACACCGGATGAACATTAGGGTGGATCGAAATTTTTTTTTTCAGAATTTCAAAACCTACCTATGCGGAAAAGATGTTCTATGGTATGGAGATTAATTTTTTTTATTATTATTTTTCTCTTAAATTCAAAATTTATTACTGCCGCAATGAGGTTGAATTTTCGAAAAAAATGGAAAAATACTGAATTTTGATTATACGATTTAAAAAAAATATTATTAATCAAAACCTACTTATGCGGAAAAGATGTTCTATGGTATGGAGATTAGGAGAAAAATAATAAAAAAATTTAAATTCTAAATTTAATACTACCGAAAAGGGGTTGAATTTTCAAAAAACAATGGAAAAATACTTAGTTTTGATTCTTGATTATACGATTTTAGATTCGAAATAATTGTTTTTTTTGCAATATAAATAACCAAAAGTGATGATTAATGAGTACTAAGTTGTGAGTAGTATAATGTACATTGCAACATTTTATGACTCAGCTTCCCCTCCTCACACCGTCGAATCAGTCCGGTTAAACAACTAGAGCAGTAGGAAATCCCATCTTTTTTCTGTCTCCTGCTTTATCCTCCCACCCCTCCATAAGTCGGAAGTGGTACTTCATGGAATCTTCCCCACAGTCACACCTGTAGTGACAAAAGTTTTAGCTGCAGTTAGAACATTGGTCCGATTTGGTATTTCCGACCGAGCAGGCACTGCCATCGTGTCAGCTGCGCTTAAAGATGTGGCATTATCTCAGAAAGCAATGTTTTGAACGTTGTTGACAGAATTAAAATTCGGCGTGGGAGAACAAAGGCAAGAACCACTCTATTGTTTCAGGTCATAAAAGATTATGACCATGACCAGTTTGGTTTATACTTCGATGGGCGAAAAGACGGGACTCTATCAATGGAAGACAACGGAAGAAAAGTCATAATAGAAGAACACATAAGCTTGGTAAAAGAACCTGGCTCTGAATACATCGGCCACGTGTCTGTAAATTTCGGGAGAGCACAAATTATTGGAAATAACATATAGTGTTTTATGTCATGCGTTGACAATGGCATAAATGCAACAAAGTTGGTTGCGACGGAACATCTGTCAACACAGGTGTCAAAGGAGGTATTATACGTAACATGGAACTGATCCTGAATCGTCCACTACAATGGTTTGTGTGCCAGTTACACGCCAACGAGCTTCCACTACGTCATCTTTTCGCGCACGTGGATAGAACCACAACTGGGCCCAGAAGCCTGACTGGCGAAATAAGAAAATCGTTGGCCGGATGCGAGAAGCTATCTGTAGTTTCATCCAAGCCAATAGAAAACACGCTATGTGAAGTGACTAACAAGAAAGACTTAAGTACTGATCAACTGTACTTAATGGAAATTTGTGAAGTCATAAACTGCTGACATTGCAGAGAAAGTCTGTCGAGGATAAATCCTGGTACTCACTCAAACTCCTGGTACTGCCACTCAAGGTGGCTTAGAATCGCGAACAGAATTCTCAGGTTCAATGTAGCTCACGAAAATTCATCCGAGGCTTTATTGACATTAACGACATTCATCGCAAAGGTCTATGCGTCTATGTGGTTCAAGATCAAAACGAAACCATAATTTATGAGGCACAGCATTTGCATCAATCAATCGTTCTATCGCGTTATTTCTCGAATGATTTGAAGGATGTCATAGACCCTGTTATTAAAAGAAACTGTTTTTTTGGCCATCCAGAAAATGTCCTGATATCAATGCTAGCTGACGACAGAAATCACATAGCCCTTCGAAAAATTCTGAAAGCACGCAAAGTCATTGCCTACTGCTCTAGTTGTTTAACTGGACTGATTTGACGGTGTGGAAAGGGGGAGCTGAGTCATAAAATGTTGCAATGTACATTATACTAGTCACTACTCATTAATCATCACTTCTAGTTATTTATATTGCAAAAAAACAATTATTTCGAATCTAAAATCGTATAATCAGTATCAAAATTAAGTATTTTTCCATTTTTTTCGAAAAATCAACCCCCCTGCGGCAGTATTAAATTTTGAATTAAATTTTTTTTATTATTTTTCTCTTAACCTCCATACCATGGACCATCTTTTCCGCATAGGTAGGTTTTGATTAATAATAATTTTTTCTACATAGAAGAGCGATCCACCCTAATGAACATGTCATAGAATAGATTTTATATCCGCGGGATACATTGCGACCATTTAAGGATGAAAATTATTGCAACTGAGGGTTGATTACAGAACTATTTACTAAAAATCGACCTTTTAACCCTTTAAAGCCCGTTTTTTAAAAAAATTATTTTAAAATATTGTTGATTTTCAATTTTTGAAGAAAACGTGGAAAAAATACTTTTAAAAAATCCCATTTTGTTTTAAGTATGGTTTTAAGGCTAAAAAACAGTTTGTTACCAACTGACAACACTGTGCTTTATTTCAGAAAAAAATGTTCTTGATAAAATTCTATAACGTCAAACACGGATGAATTTTAATAAAAATTTCCTTCAACATTACAGAATAAAATGTGGTATTCTCAAGAGTACAAACAAAGCAAAAAAGTTGCAGCCTCGAGTGAAAAGTATTTTTTTTTATCAGCTGGATCAAGCAAGATGGTTTTATCTTTTTTTTCATTTCGGAAGTATTGACGCGAAGCTATGTATTAAGTTACAGTTAATAATATTTCTAACATAAACCGAATATTATAACAATATTCGTATTTTATTCATTTTCAATACTTTTTTATAATGCAAATTTAAATATTTATTTTTTAAAAAAAATTGTAGTTAATAAGTTTGCATATTTATACCTATTCGGTCAAATTTTGTTCGAATCATTGTAAAAATGTTTCAGTCCTGCATTGAATCGAAATGGTAGATGAATTTCCGAATATGGTTTACAATTTTAGTCCTGAATTTTCCCCGATGACAGAATTGTTAAAATCCCTTTATAATATAGATTAAGAGTGAAATAAGACTTTGGAAGCCTTTAACACTAAACATGAAAGTTATTTTGTCGAATCTAAATAATATTAAGTTTCTTTTCAAGAACTGAATTTTGGAGATGTATTTACTTGCTTTCTGATGATTTCCTGCTGGGTTGGTCATACGGAATACTGCACGACCTGTTTTTCATTACTGTAAAGAACACATATTTCAGGGAATAGAGAATTTTCGAAAGTAGATTGAATTATTTATATAATAAAAACTTCGAAAACTTCTGACTGATAAGAAATCTCTTAATACATATGTACTGTAAAGTGATTTCACTGCTGGCTTGGGACGAATATAAAATCCTTTAAAAGTGAATGATACATGTTGTATTTAATTTTACAAAACGATCAATATGAACTTCAATACAACAGTAGTAATGTACAGAAATGGTGGATAAGATTCTTTAGACGATGACGGATAAACGAGTGACGGATAATCGAAGTTCTTCTGTATATACAAATTTTCCGAGCAGTCCTCGTATTGGAAGTTGGTAGCGTTTCAGGAAGAGGAAAGTAATTGATCTTTATTTAAAGTCGACATTTCTGTGTAAAATGGCTAGGTTATTGAATTGAAGTACTCAGAGGAATTTGGAGCTTTTTTTACAATTATAAAATCATTAAGAAAATCAAAAATATTGCCTGTCGCAAATGTTTTCACGTTCAGTAATGAAAAATACTCGGGAGAATTTGCTTTTTATTTTAAACTTTTAACTACATGGTTCTAGTATTTTATCTGGTGCCAGCTGAAATTAATTGAATTGTTTCCAATTTAATTGCGTACGCCTTTGTTGAACTTTAAACACAAAATTGTCGGCACGTACTTATGGCCTATTTCAATATAAAATGTTAAATTATAACTGTAAAATATGAGGAAATGCAGATACGTAAAATAAGCAAGTTTTATCATCTTCAATTCATATGAGAAGATTTTTGAATATTGCAATAAATGCAGACCTAGCTTCTAATCTAAAATACTTTCGCGCCCTTTTAAATAAAAATATTCCATCCATTTTTATTGAACTGTTTAAGACCTAAAGTGAAAGAAAATAACTTTCCGAATCTATATATGTAGCGATTCGACCTGGCCCTTTCTATTTTAAGACCTTTCAGGAATCTGTAGCATGAGTTTTAGTTAGAACAAAAAATTTTAGTTCTTAGTTTAATAGTTTTGTTGGATTATATGGGTATTTTGATTATAATTCTGCCCCTTATAAATTTTGAATACTATTTGTATTCCCGATAGAACATAAATGCGCTGAATAATGCCCTAACAATTACGTTTGCCCGAAGTTTTCTCACATTTTTGTTGCCAAGTTAAAAAATTTTGAGTTTAAAAAAACATTGAAAAATATTCAAATTATGCCATTCACAAAATAAAATACAAGTTTATATTGACACAAACACAAATGAGTTACTATGTCTCATTAGAAAAGGTAACTAAGTAAAGATCCACCCTAGAAGAGGATCTGGTGCATATTAAATCCATTGCGATCAAACGTCTACCATCTAGTGTGGTGTGGAAATTTGGATTGAAGAGTATTTCGACTATTACGAGTCCTCGTATCTGATCACGGACAAAAATTCAAAATATCCCTCGTGTAGTTTCAAAGCGGGACGTTGAACCTGTGACGGTGTGGTTTTGAACTATTACTCGAAATTAGGTTTAGCACACAATTAATTACATTATGCCTTCTAGGAATTTAAAATTCATTTAATACCATATTAGTAAATGTACATGAATCATAAGGCAAAAAGTTAGATTTTAAGAGTAACAGTTCATCACACCTGATTAATTTCAACATTTTAAACAAATGGCCAAATAAGTTTGCTTTGTGTAGTTTTGATCTTTAAAATAAAACACAAAGGTGATGTAGCAGCGCCGCCAAAACGACGCCGTTCGAATTAGTACAGCACTGATCATGATGCCTGGCTAGTTCTCCACCAACAAGTCTTTAGGAACTGGCAAAAGTATCATATCTTCATGAGAACATATTACTTGCCACAAGGGCGATGTAGCAGCGCCGCCAAAATGACGCTGTTCGTAACACTATTCGGAATGTTCATGTATCTGGGTCTTTTTTCTGCCAGCATGTCTTTTAGACAACCCAAAAGAAAAATGACATCCTCCTGCAGCTTTCTTATAACAGCCAATTCAAATTTCTGCTTGTGCGTCAGGATACCTCAATTTTGCCGCATTCCTTTCTTTTCAGCTCAACGCACTGCGTAACATCTTTCCCATCAATCAGCCTTTGTCTCTCTCCAAACACTCTCGGAGTCGCATCTCGAAAATTAAAATTCTATCACAGCCATCTTCTTTCCTAGTAGTACACCTTCACTCGCTTCCATAAAACTCCGTGTTTCCAAAAACCAGCATTTCGAATTCTTTTTTCAGTCCAAACCTCTCATTTTTATACTCGATGATCTCGCCTTTCCACGACACCAGAACATCGCCAACATCATACCATGACTTGAGCAAAAAGCGCCCCCTAGAGCTACAGGCTAATTTTAAATCTATCGCCATTGGGTGCAATTTAATCGCCAGATGGCCTTTTGTTAACACGAAGCAAAACTTGGTTTTTGACTGGTCAAGCCTAGGTTTACTGTGTCCTCCCCAAACCAAACGGGGCGAATGGGAGTTTTTATTTGAATTGGAGAACCAGGGTCCAAACTTGAGTTAATGCTCTATAAAACTGTTAATTTTGTAACTGATTTGGATCAAGAAATGGTCAAAAGACCACAGGATGTATCCCATAATGAACAGCTGTAGGGCAAAACGACATTCTCCTTGACAGGAAATAACATGGGAGCTAAAAACGCAGACCCTAGCATAAGAGCGAGCAGGGGACAGAAAGTAAATCTAAAGAAACCTTCTCGTGAGAAAAAGGGATTTTCGAATCCAGATGTTTTTAATGGTCAAACGTGGATGCCTGACACTTGAAATTCGCACGTGCAAAAATGTAAAGGCAGATGGAAAGAAAGGGGGCGATGAAAAATCTCACAACACGAGGGAGAATTTCTAAATTGTGTTTTCTTAAAACTAGGATTTTGAATAAAGAAATTAAATGGTATACGGCTTTTTGTGGCAGTTAAATTTAGCAATGCAGAGTTACGTTGAAATAAATTAAAACTTCATGTGAATTAATTCTTAAAGTACATAAATAATTTTGAGAGTGTGACATGAATTAATTTTTAAAGTACATACTAATTTAATAATTTTGAAAGTGTGACACGACATTATTGTACCCACCCGGGAAGCGAAAACCCGCTTACTTATCCGGCGTCTTCTCATCCTCATGTTTGAGTTTCCCCGGTGGGATAATTTTCGAATAGACTTTATTTGTTTACTTTAAGCACTTCTGAAAGAGGAACAATTTAACTTTGCTTTTCTATTTTAATTTTTATGATACAGGCTTTAGCAATGCCTTTTTTCTCCCAACATTACACTATCTTCTGGAAATAAAAGTATTTACATAACAGAAATGAAATTGTTAGCATAAGTATTTCTAAACGGACCAGACGTCCCGGGGTAGCCAAGTGTTTTATTATTTATACTGATTTGACTTAAATGCCTCGTATTGTCTCTTTTTTACTTATTAGCAATGGATTAAATTAAAAAAAGATTAACTAGATATAATTTTTAAAAAAATTATCTGCTCTAAGAATTCTCTTTCCCATCTTTTACTACGCTTAGAAAATTGTCGCCGTAATATGACTACATTAGCCTAAAAAAATAACATACTAGGAAAATACATTATTTTTGCTTCTTTATCTTTTCATGTTCTTTTTCAAATTTGTATAACCATTTCATTGCTTTTGCTCTTTAAATATGTTTATTATTTTTTGGATCCTGTCCAATATTTGGTGCACCTATTTGCTTCTCAGGTTTATCCAGGGTGGTCATAAATGATTGGGCCCATTTCAAACATTAATAAATAAAAATAAAATCTAATAAAGTTACAACTGCTGTTTTTTTAAAATGAGAGAGCAAATAATCAATGTTTTTTTCAGGTAGGTGGCGTATCATTACGGCGTTCTAAATTTGCTTCAGCGAGAGATTTCCATATGTAATGGCTACCGATCAGCAAAAGCCGATGCGCGTTTCTGGTTTCCTCGTTTAGTTTTTCTGGAATATCTCGAAAACTATTCAGCTTTCAAAATACAATTAATTTAACTAATTAAATAGCATAAAATTCCCTACTAATAGATGGTATTATTTTTCTTCTAGCTTTAATAATTTCGCTGATAATGGATCTCAGAAACGGGAGAGGTCCAATAATTTATGACCACCTAGATCACCGCAAAGGCGCGTTACCTATCTGAAAAAAATCTTTTAAAATGCGCTCTCATTTTAAAAAACCGTAGTTGTTACATTATTAGTTTCTTTTTATTAATTTTTGAAATGGTCCAATAATTTATGTATACCCTGTATTTTTAACGCATACTTTAAGCAAATCTTTCCAGCATATAGAATACATTTACATTTTATTATATTGAAATATTTTCCTTTTCACAAATTAATTTCCAAATGCCAATAGCTTTCCATTTCCACTTTAAAAATTCTGTGGTGATTTTCCACAAATATGTTTATACTTTTCTTTCAAAGATTCGACGAAATGTGACCTTGTACGCAACAGTTCGGAATATATTTATTCAGAAATCTAATATAAGGAACTTGAAGCGATGGTAAGCGGCAAACATCAGCTAAAGAATGTACAAACAAAAATGACCTAGACATCCTTTAATGGTCAATCAACTTATTTCTCGCCCACCTTCATTTACACCTCCCGAATTCTAATTTAACTCCCTAGTTAAATGATGTCTTGTTGCATCAGTTTAAGGTCAGCCCATCTTCTGAGGGGAAGCAGCGGTTCAAAGGCCTTCCTTTGATCATTCCCCATTGAGAAGCAGATTTCTCAAAGGTGCCCAATTCAGGTCCTTCTGCACTTCCCGTCTTTTTTATTCTTTGTTGATCAAACAAAATGTAGGTGAAGGAATAGTTCCTTCATGTGTGAGGCAGGTATGTGCTCTTTGCCATAGCGGTTGGCGTAAGTCAATAGAGGTAACACCTGTTGGTATCTGAAGAAGTTGGATGTGGTGTTTTCTCGCCGGAGTCCAAGTTGTTAGTCTCTCCAGGTGGTAAAGTGGAAAAAAGTCTTTGCGTTTACTCTGCACTCATTCTTGTGGAGAGCAGGAAGAAGGTTTCGAGCACTATTGGGTCCTTCAAGGGACGATCCACCAGCTTCGGAAAATATTGTTATGTGAGCGAACGTTTACCTTGGGTGCCCTGCTTTCTCGGACAACCCAATCCAATTCAACATGTTTGGTAATTATTGGCTCTGAAAACAACTCTTCAAACCGTATACTGAAGCTTTAGTTACACAGCCCAACAATGAGAGTTTTAACTGTTAGTCTTCTCGCTTAGGTGCGTACCGTATCCTGTAATAATAGGAGTATCACAGTTGTTTTTTTCTAAAGGAAGTTGAAAATTGTTTTTTTTTCTATCTTCACAGTTGTAAGTTCTATAGGGAAATTATATATAAAAAAAAATTTTATTGTGGTTGTGCTGAACAATTTTCATAGTTTTTCCGCCACCATACTTTAATAATTGTAAATATACATCAATAGAACTTGATGGCATTTTCATTTTCGGAATATTTTTGAAATTCCTCGAGAGGTCAGGTTTTATTTCAGTATGAATTGGATTTACATTCTGAGAACATTACGTTTTCTCACTTACTATCTTGTAATAATAGGAGAATCAGTCATTTTTTTCTCTGAGTTCATTTTAGTAAAAGTTCAAAGGAAATAATAAGAAAAACAATGTGATTTCATTGAGACATTTGAATAATTTTCATAGATTTTTCGTTGCTATACTTTAATAATTGCAAATATACATTCATGCAACATGAGGGCATTTTTCTTGCTCTAAATATTTTTGAAACTCTCCGAGAGGTCAAGATTTTATTTCAGTATGAATTGGACTGTGAACACTCCATCGTCACTATTGGGTCCTTCAAGGGACGATCCACCAGCGTACCAACGTACCGTTCTCTATAATAACAGAGGTATCAAAATCGTATTTTTCTTAATTTTTTTAACCATTTAAAGGGAATTTTTGTAGAAGTGGTAAAATAAAACAACTTTGGGAGTGAGATTAAGAAAAGAAAGTCATTTAGCGTATTGGATGGCATTATTTTTTTGTTAATTAATTACTAAGTCAAGACACTTCGTTATGGTTTGAGATAAGAAATTGGAACATTGGAGGTCTTTCTTTCATGGAAAAATCTGATGAAAACTTACAGCAACCTTAAAAACTGCATTTAAAAATCCATAAATTTTGAAGGCCTTAGAAAGGGTTAAAGTGCAAGTTCCATAGAAAAAAAAAACAGCCGATTTAATTGAGGCTTTAAAAATTTGTCATAGTTTATCCGTCTCCATGCTTTAATAATAGCCAATATACATCAGAACTTCAGGGCATTCTTTTTCTAAATATTTTTTAAATTTTCGCGAGAGGTCCGAATTTTATTTCAGAACAAAATATACTTGCATTCTGTAAATATTTGGCAGAATTACTATCGTACATTTTTATGGGATGTTCTTTGTTCAACTAAATGAAATCTAATTTTTCCTTTTTATTGTTACATTTCTGAGTCGATCCTTAAAATAGCAGTTTCGTGATTGTAAAGCAATACACATTCCTCAGCATGTATAATTCTGTTACTGGAATCGTTTTAACATTCTTCTGGTAAATTGATATCCGCTATCGAGACTACTAAATATGAAATCGTGACGGTGAAAAGCAAAAATGCATCCAGTTTACAGTGGCTATTCTTTATTTGGAGAAATGATTAGAACTTGTTCATTGCTTTTCGCTTCTGCTATTCATTAATTAAGTTTGTATTGATCCTAGTTTCTTTTGAAGAATTTGATCCTTTCGGTTAGACTTTAATCAAGAATTCGTAACACCGATTACTATTACTATTATATAGAAAAATGATGGTATTGCTGTAAAACGATTTACTTTATAAATTAACAAATGTCCCATAATTTATGTTTTGCATCAGTTTGTGTTCTTTAAACATAGCAAACGCTTCAATTATTCGCTTTTAGTGTGACTTTCGCACTGATTTGCATATATCCTTTTTTAAATCTCAATTCAAAGAATTTTTAGATTAAAAAAAATCGTCGTTAGGTATACATACATTTTTCTTCTTTTATTTTGAATGTAATTTATAAATATATTTAAAACGTAATTTACATTACAATCTTCCTATTGGAATTTTTAACGAATGATATATATTTCTCGTACTTCCATAATAGCTTGATGTGAATAGCCTCATAGAAAGCTGGACTTATTCGAAATTGGTTTTAAGAAGAAAAAAACCTTTCATAAAAACCATATATCACGCAATTTCTTAAGATAAGGCATTCTACATTTTCTTGTTCATTGGCCATTTTGCCTTTATTTTGTCCTTTCAGAAACATGCATATATTTCGTTACAAATGGTTGAAAAAACCGAAACAGAATTTTTTCCTCGAATGTTTGTTAAATTTACTGACTGACAATTCCTATATAACTAATATAGATTTGTTATTTTATCGGGGAAGTTTAAAAGAATACATGTTTCAGAAGCTTAAATGGTTTATCTAATGGATTATATTTTTAACAGAAGGTTTTCGTTATTTTTTTGATTCCTTATTAAAAGAATCTTGTTTGTCATAATCTTTGTAACAATTAACTATGGCTCTTTTTAACCCTTTATTTACCGAATTAATTTACCAGCAACTTTTCAATTTTATTTTGGCATCATTAGATGCGTTTCAATGCAGAATAATCCCCAGGAAAATTGAAAAAACTTTTTTAATTAAATAAAATAATTTAATTAATTTGATTAATAATTTTAAAAAATAATTTTTGTCTCCATCTGCAATCCACTGCTAAGATGCCGGAACTCCATTTCTCGTGTTCATGTGAATACTGTAAAAAAAAACGGTCAAATTACGAAGGTATAAGCGTGATTAGAAGAAGTACCGTCGGAAATAAAGGGTTAAAATTGGAATATAAAGAGTATCTTATTGATTACAATTGAAATAAATGCAGTTCATATATATTTTAAAACTAATACTTTAAAATTCGCATTTCCGATTAGGTTTATTTCGTGATTTCCTGCGATATTATTTTTTCTAAATATTTTGTTGTTTTGTATGAATTTGAATTGATTAATTTCTTTAAGTTTTATGTCCAAGATTTTTTTTAGTTAAATAATGTCTTTTAATTCTGTTTCCTCAAACATTTTAATTTTTAAATTGCTGTTTTGTTTTTTTTATGTTTTATATTTAATTTTATTGGTATTAACATTATTACCTTTTAAAAAATCTTGGAATAATCCGGTTTATTGTTCTTACTTTGCTATTTGACATCAGAATACTGTTGGCGACTTAACGCATTTATTTATCTAGTGGATTAAAATCCCTTTACATGAAAAATGTTTGGAACTAAAACTGAGCCCAATGACTCAATGTTAAATTGACTCTCTTAAATAAATATATTTAGGCAAAACTTCCTGAGATTCTCTGGTTCTCAATGACTGATACATAAAATGATACAGTAAAACCTGTACTAAACGGAATCTAAAGGGACTAGAAAAAATTTCCGTTTTAGGCAGGATTCCGTTTCATACAGGGCTCATTAGTATATGACGATTTAAAATGTATCGAATCATTATTTAAATTAAATCGATTGTAATAAAAAATATATTCTAAGATTAACAAAATACCATAAATATTGCGATAATTAAATTTTAATGTGTCACATTTAAAAATTAAGACTTAGTTAAATTTTAAAATTACACAATAACAATCAATTATGAAACACATAAAAGTTAGATGCTTATATGTATTTTATTTTAATAATATTGCTTTTGGACACTAAATAAAAATAAATATCATTGTCATTACTTACCCTAAACAATTGATTATCTTTACTCAAAAGATAAAAATTTAAGGAAAATAAATTTATTTGCTAAATCTACATTTCAAAATAACCCAGCATTGTTTTCTGTACATATCTTTGTATGAAAAATGCTTCGCTCCGTTAACATTCTCGTATTCTTCAAGAGTTCAAGCATTTCAGCACCTCCCTGACTTATGACAAACTTTTCAAGTTCAGGTACTGTACACTGTAAAAAAAATCCCGTAAAATTTACGGTTTTAAACTGACAGCTGGGTTGGTTGTGCAAAACCGTAAAAGTTACGAAGTAAATCCGTAGTCACAACGGTTTTTTACCGTATGAAAGCAAGTTTTCTCCGTAAAAATTAAGTCATCGAAGTAAGTGACGTCATCGACTGAGTTGAGTTGTTTTTCTCCTTCTGTTCGAGTTGAAACGTGCTGATGTATATTATCAAGTAGGAATATTAATTAATCAAGGCTTAATTATTAATTTCAATTAGTTTAATTAATATAATTTTTAATTGAACTTACTTGGACGATTTCGATGCAAGATGGTGACAAAACTTCTAACGCCTCCGAGCCGGGGATCGAAACCGCGTTCATAGAAATAAAAGGCAGTCGCTCTAACCACTAGACCACCGGAGACTTCATAAAAGGAAGTAAAAATAATCTATATGAGTTTTAAAGTCACTATAGCTCTAGTGGCGCCACTTAGTGGTGTAAATATCAACTATTGCCAGAACACGTGTTTTAAGGTTAGCTTTCATGAGTGACAACAGGTTATTGCAACATGTGTAAACAATAGCGGAGATGGAACCCTATTAAAAACATGAAATGAATGCAATAAAATTGCATTTAAGAAAAGGGAAAGTTATCGTACGGAAAACAATACCGTATGACGAAAAATAGAATTTGAACTGACGGTTTTAAACCGTTTATGGCTGGAGCGGAAAACGGTGAAAAACCGTTTTGTTAACAAAACAGCTTTAAACCGTCAAATATACGGAAAAAGTCCGGGAAAAAAACGGATATTTTTTACAGTGTGTCTGAAAAGGTTCCATATGATTTAATGGAGAGTTGTTCTTCATCGGAGATGTTTTCATTTATATTACATTCATCATCATCACTGCTATCTTTGTTCCTTTGAATTATATCATTCAGATTATTAATAGGAACCTCTGTTAAAATATCATCGTCGATTGATATGAATTCTTTCGCACACAAATCGGAAACTTTACCCTTGTTCAACAAAATCTGCAGATTACTTGCATCTATATCTTCGGCTGATCAATAATTTTCAATGCAAACATTTTCAGGTAAATTCGCCTCGACATTTTTTTTATTTTTACTAAAGGATATAAAAATAATTTTTGGAAAACGCTCGAGTTTTTTTTTCCGTTAGAACAGGTTTTCTAATAATGAAATATTGAGAATTGTTCTTTGAAATTCTGTCCGTTTCCGCGTTCCGTTTTATGGAGGGAATGGAATATGGATCTTTCTAGATTTTTAGACTGGACCAAATATTTTTTCCGCTTAAGACAGGATTCCGTTTCTTACAATGTCCGTTTTAAACAGATTTTACTATATTCAAATTATACAGTGACGATAACTTTCAGTATTCCTGCAGTGCTCTAGCCCCATTCCATTAATTTGATCATTTTAATCAAATCGGTGTTATTTTTCTCTTTGATCACTTACTCCGAAGAAAGTAGTTCCTAAAACTCTCTTTTTGATATATTTTTATTCAAAAATACTTTTTCGTAATTTCAAATTTTCCTCTTAAGAAGCTTTATACATGACTTAGGCAACATTGTAGAAATTTCTTACTTTAACCTGAGTGCAAAAAGGAATCTGCAAATCTAAAAACAAGTAAAATAATTTCAGAATGCAGAATTTTTTTTTCAAAACATTAAAAAGTGATGGCATTTTTTCTCGTCCTCTCCGCAATTTCAGCGGGACAAAACATCTTAAGTGCTCTCTGGTGAGAAAAATTCCCCTTTCACTTCGCGAAATAAGATTATGTTTCGCAGGGTACCTCACGTAGGAAAGAGAATGCAAGACTATTTACGAGCTACTTTTGGAATGCTTTAAAGGTTTTTGCTCTGCAAACGGCAGCAACAATGGGGTTTCAAGTTTTATTGCTAGAGCACGTTGCTTTTGTACCTGTGATTGAACGAAATAAGAAACAATGTTTTCAGCTAGAAAACAAGGGTATCACTTCATTTTATCTCTGGAAATATACATTTAAATTAAGTGTTGCATAGTTATTTTATATTTCATCTTATTATGGAGGTTCACCGTATTAATATTAGCTGCTTAATCCCTTTTATGACGTAATAACTTACAGTTTGGTGGGTTTTAGAACACGCAAAAATGGATGAAAATGTAAACTTCATTGAAAAATATTTCGTCAGACGGTCGTAATCGAAAACGTTGTCTTCGCACAGAATAGCATAAGCGGCTTTTGCGCCATAATACTTTAATACAATCAACCAGAAATCAACTAACTTCAGCATTTATATCCTTCAACAAATCAAGTGACAAAATCTACGTAATGAATCTACTTCCTTGTTAGATTAAAGAGTTTTGTTTCATTCTTTTCTGTTATTTACTTCCAGTGTACGTTCAAATTTTTTAAAAACGAATCGAATTAGAGGTATTATTATTTTGTAATATAGAATTCGGATAATTTGATTAATATTACTTAATCAAGGATTGACGATCTGAAAAAGTTCAAATCAAAGAAAATAGGATTCTTGAATTCGTGATTTGCTTGCATAACTCACAAGCCTTGTATAGAAGAAAGAATTGCAAAACAGAACGATTTCAAGTATAATTATGTATCTCTTGATCTAGTGAGTTAGTTGTTTGGATAAAAAATTCATGCTGGAGGTATTATTATTCTTTTAATTAAGAATTTGGATAATTTGATCAGTATTACTTAGTCAATGATTGTGGATCCGTAAAAGCTCAAATTAATTCACGAGTTGCTTGTATCTATCGAAGAGACAATTGAAAAATGGAACGATTTTAAAGTACACATTCTCCGTGTACTACCATCTACAAAAAATAAATTTCAAATTTCACAATAAAACGAAATTTCAAGTTGTATTTTTGTTTACAGACGTACAATTGAGTACATATTATGCATTTTTCACATTATGTACAATAATTAACCTACATACAATAATAACCTACTACATTTCTCTGTTTTATGTATAATTTTTATAACCCATTTCATTGAAAATATTGTTGAAAAATATGAATCCGACGAACGATTTGTCAGTCGGGACGGTCGTAAGTATAGGAGGACCTGTATAATTATGGATTTCATGACCTTGTTAGAAATCGATAATTCCTTTTAAAAATCAAAATTATCTGTTCCGTATCACCAGGCCGATTTAAAGTGAAAGATTTCACAAAAACCGCTGAAAGAATATTATTTACGAGACGAAAAAGTCTCGATTAAGGGAATTCAGATGAAAGCTTTCGCAGAAAAAATATTTTACCTTTTTCTGAAAATTTCCCGAATTGAAGCCCGTTTTGTCTCTTTATCTTATCCATATTTTAAATTATTCCAACAGTAACAATCGTGTCGAAAATTTCCAGGATTTTCTAAGAGTACACTGAGTTCAACAACTAACCGTTTACATTTTTTACATGTTTTTCTAAAATTCCCGGTTATTTGAAACTAGCAGTACGCGCACGGCGTTGCCCGTGGAATCAGGACTTAAACAAAAACCGCCCACAATGACATGAAAAAGTTTTGATAACAAAATCAAAACAAAAGATACACATTTTTTGATTTTCCTGCTGATTTTTTTTTTCGCGCTACAGTACAGAGTACGTTAATCCAAAACAATATTACAAAATTCGAACGTGAAAATGATTATTATACAGTAAGCAAAATATAAATCAAATCCGAAAATAATAATCGAAGTAATTCATTCGGGTGAATGTCATGACGTGTCCTGCGCGTCCGCCAATCAAAATTGGCATCAACGTCCGAAGATGTGCCGCGCGAGGAACTCGAACGAGAAAAATAACTCTCAACGGCCCAGAAAAAAATTAATTTAAAAAAACTTGAAAAGATATTTTAACTGTTCTTGCTTTAAATCCGACAGAACCGTTCTAGTTATAAACTGAAAAAAATTGAAAATAATGGTGTTATTAGAAAGTCGGATGCAACAAATTTAAAAACAAAACTAATATTTAAATGGCAAAACTGACTATTTTTTAAAAAATTCTCAAAATTCAGTAAATTTCGTTAGAAATTCAAAACTAACTTCATTAGAACGGAAATCGCTTGTTCTTTCCGATGGTCTATCTATTTTTATCGTACAATTATTCGAAACCAATCTATTGAGAAATTAGTGCGAAAAATCAACCAAAACAACACAAAACATTAAATAAAAAACTTTCTAGATTAAAATTTAAAATTTCGGCTTCGAGGTGCATTCAGTCACCATTACGACTACCTGTGTGCCAAATTTCATGGCTGTAAGTGCGATAGATTCGTCTGGACATCGCAGACAAACACACACACAACACACACACACGCGCGCACACAAACATTGCCTTTTATAAGTATAGATAGTCAGACAGTCAAAAACTACATTAAAGATGTCCTTGCCTCATTTTCATGCTGAAAAGCTTCCGTTACTTGGTGCCTGTGTTGAATAAGAGTTAGTTTAACAACTAACCGTTCACATTTTTACATCTTTTTCTGTAATTCCCGGTTATTTGAAATAGTCAAAAACTGCATTAAAAATGTCCTTGCCTCATTTTCATGTCGCTAAGTTTCCTTTACTTCCCGCCTGATGTCGGTAGCTCTCACATTCTCTTCAAGACTCGAGGATGATAAAGACTGAACTTATCTTTAGCGGTGACTTTCGCGTCAGCAAGTTATTTTGAGCCAAGAATATCTGCCACTCAAAAGGAGACGTCTTCAGGCTCTTCTTTGTCACCCTCCAAGAGATAATCGTGACTTTGATTCTCGACCATCCTCTCAGGGAGATTTTCCACCTTTTAAAAGGAAAGGAAGGAAGATGTTCGCTCTTTTTATTAGTTGTGTTTTTGTTTGGAAGTATTCATTGAGAAATCTTGCCTCTTTTTGGCCCGATCTTTTCCCCATCATTGCGTGGCTCACCTGTCAACAACGTTTGCTCTGGGTGCTTAAGTTCATCACTGAAAGAATTGAAAATATCTCTTTACCAGAAGTTACAGAAGAGAAACAAAGTTTATTGACTTTTGATCTTCCTCTTAAATGTTTATTTGAAAAATATTTTTTTACTTGTATGTTGTATACATTTTTTAAACATTCATTAATCGTATTTTACATGCCTATTCTTTTCAACCGTTAAATGCCAATAGAAGTAAATGAGGGCCAAGAATACGGGACAAATAATAAAATAAATAATTTTGAACTTATATTTTTAATTAAATTTAATTAAGAAAAATTTGAGATTGCTCAGTTAATTTTTTTTAAATTTATTTTCTTTCAATTCGCAAATGTAGTAAATATATTGCTTTATTAATTAATCATTAAATTATTCAGAATTATTTCAAAAGATGCAAATCGAAGGTTAAGATTAGAGTACGTGATCATCAACGGCTGTTTTTAAATTTGTTATGTAACAAATGCTTCTATTTTTTTTATACACTGCCACAGAAATACTAAAATACATTAATGAGTATGTGTTAAAAATCAATGAAAAAAATTTCTGAAATGCTGAATTTGATTCAGATACAAAATATGAACACTATAAGCGATATCTACCTTTGCTTAGTTATAATTTCGACAATCTTATTTAGGTTTCAAACTTGTCGAGAAGCTTTTGTAAAATACGTTTTTTTTTTATTTTAGGCAAAAATTTTTTGATATTTATATAAAATTCTCTATTTTTATATTTTCATAGAAAATGGCTATATCTTTACTAATAATAAAAGAGAAAGTCTGTCTGTCTGTTGGCGGTCTACAGAACAGACCGTAGAACTTAGAGCTACCAAATTTGGCACTGATATACTTTGGATGCTGAAGATGTGCACGTCGGAGCCGTTTTTTAAAAATTTTAATTCAAATTTAAATTATTAAATTAAAGTAAGTGGCACAGAAATCGTGCTTATTTATTTATTGTCAAATGGCAACAGTCAAATGTAAAAAAAACGGCCGTACAAACCTTACAACCTTCTCTGTGGCACAAACTTTGAGACCGTTAAATTGAACGTTTTTTCAACCTTCGCTTAGCTAATTTATGGAGCTGCAAAATATAATTTGAAATGCTCGGAAGAGGGCTCGCCGTGTCATCTTCTAAAGAAATACAGATAACAGAAATAGGCGAAAATAGGCTTAAATCTCGCCAGATACGAATAAGTAATTGCAATGACTATTCCAATCGAAAATGTGATTCCATTGAAGCTAATAGTTATTTTATGGATAATAATGAACGATAGTTACAAAATGTAATGGAAAAATTAGATGAAGTGCTTAGATAAATAAACCCATTCACAGAATCATATTTACAAATGCATCAACTAATAAATGTAACCCAACTGTGAATGTAAAAATGGTCTTGATGGAACATCCAATTAATTGTTCTTGGAATATTGTGTGAGACTGCACCTTTATATGCACTTGCCGAAATTAATATACTTTTCAAGACTTATGGTTTGAGTCTCAGAAAACTCAAATTGCCAGACATAAATTTTCTACAGACATTCTATTGATGTTTTCTTATGACATATTACTGGAGCAATCTAAAGCAAACAAAAATCAAGAAAAATTTAATACTAAACAATGAATTGTGTTTGAAACTGTATTGAATGCTTATATATGGAAATCAATTCAGTGGTCCAAATCTTTGATTTCTTGATGGATCTGCAGGGACAGGACAGACGTTTGTTTATGACGCTATTTTAGCTGTTGACCGTCTCCTTCAGGATCTTACAAAATGCCCATATCCGTTTGGAAGATAAGGTGGAGATTTTCGAGAAGTTTTACCTATGATATTAAGAGGCTCACGATCACTGACAGCTGCAAGCTGTTAAAGCAGCGGGAGTGGTTCCCCTAAACTTTCTCGTATACTTCTCGAAAAAGGTGTTGTTTCCCCTCCCCCCGCGTGGATAAAAAAATTCGAACCTATTGTAACCCAGGATCCAATGACTATCAGAAAATATTTAGGTAAAAAATCAAATTCGAAGAGATGCGTTCCGATTAAATGAATACCGATTTCTACTCTTTCTTGGCTCAAGGACAATCCTTCCGCGTGCACAGATTGCTACCAAGTACGCATGAGCATGGAGAATCGGATGAAAAAAAAGCGCCAAGTAGGAGTCAATAAATATCGTGCACAGAAGATTGCGTTCAATACGCATGCGCGTGGAGATAACGGACTCGTTGGACATGCGCTTATACAGACCGACAGACAGTCAACCTTTTGACGGATTTGTCCCAAAATTTTATACGGACCTACATTCATGACGATAAAACTGTGTACCAAATTTTATCCATCTAGCTATTCAAGTTTTTGGATTATAGCATTCGCATGACCGCGGACATGCAAGCAGACAGACTTCCCGTCGACGGATTTTGTCCAAAATTTGATAGAAACCTGCAAATTATGTTTAAAGACCACATACCAAATTTCATCCCCGTAGCTCTCATAGTTTTCGAGTTATCGTGTTCACAGACACACAGACATAATTCCAAAATTGTGTTTTTCGGACTCAGGGAGGTCTAAAACGTGGAGATTCGTCAAAATCTCGAGTTCGAATTTTTTGACGATTACAATACTTTCTCTTTGTATACGAGAAACTAAAAAAGCATTGTTTTTGGTCACTTGTGAGATCTTTTCAGTCAGTGACGGTTATATGTCCCACTTCTGTTGTATTCAATTGTGTTTATAAAGAAATTTTAAAGTAAACTACATGGATATATTAGATTTTCTGTGTCTTGCGTGCGCAGCGATAATTATATTGGTGTCTTGCGCATCGTTTTAATTGGTTTGTTCTGTGTTGTCTTTGATTTAATTTCTCAATTTAATAGAATTTGAATAATAGTTCATTTGGAATTCTGCGGTTTGATTGTGACAGTTTTGATATGGATTTGTTTCGACTGACATGCATATTATTCCTGTTTTCAACATTTTTGGATTTGTTTAGACTGGCGTGCTCTTCGCTACTGCTGACATTTTGACTAAGAAACGTTTTGATGTGAGAACTTTGGAATTAAGAAAAAACGTAGATTCCTCACATTGAATGAAAAAGCGAAGCTACTAGGTTCCCCGCTTTGCTGAAAGCGAAGCCGCTGTTGTTTTTTTTAGTTTAAAAAATTTGCCCGGAACCCACTTGAGATGCCGCAGGGATGCTGCAGGCATCCCGTGCGGAAGACACCAATAAAACGCTCACTGCGCACCCAAAACAAATATTCGCACATCGCCAAACCGTCTTGCTCTTGGAGACAAAATGTTGGTGATCCAAAGTGGTGAGGAACGGCTGCGTACCCTAAACTTAAGTTTTACCCTAAATTTTTCCTTAGTGTGTCTGCATGTTTGTTTAATAGTAGATAGATCCTGTCTAGGTTAATCTGTAGTTTAGGGTGCGTACTTGCATCGTTCCTTTTATGATCGCCAATGGAGTGCTTGGCGGTAAGAGAACATTTGTTTTAGATGCACGTTGGTCTTTTTAACAGTGTCCTGCTCTCGCATTGATCTTTTGACCAGTGTCTGGCACATAGAGTGAACTGCGCATCGTTTCAAGTGCTTTCCTGCTTGCTCACTTTGATTTAAGTGGAATTTTCATCAGTTTGAATTCTTCTTTTAGAATTTTCACACTTTTCATCATTTCTCAACGGATTTTCTTCATGTGAGTTTATTCCGTAGAGATAATGACTAATCAGATGTATGCATGTTTTATAGGTGCTTAATTTTTTTATGCTTGGGTGTACAAATTTTGTTATACACAGAGAGTAGTAATTATCCTAGCATGTATATTTTTTTTGCACTGAGAATGATAATTATTCAATCATACAGGGTGTCCAACAAAGGACTCCCTCACTTTAAAATTAAATAACTCGGCAACGGAGATCGATAGAAGAACGAAACCAGTGATATGCTTAGTCTGAAAGCCGTAAAAATCTGATACAAAAGTTTCAAAATTAGTTATAAATGTTGCCGACAAATGGCCTGTACGTTGTAATCACAGTTCAGATTTCGAGAGAACTATAAACTGTCATTTAATTAATCGATTGCAATCACA